>JBAMBL010000449.1:0-210428 GCA_037043405.1 Drosophila subquinaria | reverse complement strand
AAAATTTTTTGACTTTTAATGTATAAATTAAAATTGACTTGAATAATTTAATTTATTTTTATGAAATTTACATATTTTTGATTTTTAATGTATAAATTAAAATTTAATTATTTATAATTCCATCGAAACATTGAGTTGAATCGAGAAAGTCTTTTCTTTTCTATATATTTTCACATCACCAGTTTAGTTGTCTTGTTTTCTCTGGTCTCTATACTGTCTATACTCACTGTGATGGCCATAAAGACGCCCAGGCCAAAGGCCAGGGCCTTAAAGGTGCCATCCTCGGGCTGAGTGCAGGCACCGCAGGCAAAGAAATTCAGAATGAGATTGCCCACAAATTCTCCAATCAATGCCTGCCACAATCGCTGATCCTTCGACTTGAACTCGTTGAGGCCCAGGGAATACTCGCATTTGCCCATCTTCAGCAGTTGGCGATCAGCTCAAGAGTGAAAGACACTGAAAGACATAAATAGAAAAATATATTTATACATGCATCTATATTAATTATGCACTCGACTTGGAAGTGAACAATTGTCACTTCTCTCTTTAAGTGAACGATGACCGCATTCAAATTTAAATTCAAATGCAGCTCTTACTGTTAATAGGGGTATGACTTAACTAAGCACTAGCAATGGATTTTAATACGAGTATGGACATGGAACACCGTCTGACACGAAGACAGACGGAAGACAGACAGAAGACAGACAGAAGACAGACGGTAGACAGACAGACAGAGGGCGAGACACTGTTGACACTTATTTCCGTTAATTTCTATCGTCAACTTGACACCCAATTGGCCATAAAAAACACCTCTATACTCATCAGACATTCACTTTATTTATAGTTCTTTGCATTTGCAATTTAAATGCAGATAAAAGTAAAAAAAAAATAGTGTTTTATTGAAGAATATCAATAAAAAAGTTGCTAACTGGGTATGGAAAAATCAATCAATTTAAAAAGAAAAATTCATATTTCAAAAAATTAAGAAAACTTCATTTGCTAAATAAAATTTGGGGCTGAACAATGAAAAATTGGAGATTTCGCGAGAAAATCGGTAAATTTTAGATATATCTAAATATATATTTAGATATAATATAATAGATATAATATATTTAGATATAATATATTTTTAGATACAGTTTGTCAAGTAATTGTTTGCAAAGCCTTAAAAATGTAATATTTCGACTTTAAATAAGAAAATAATAGCTTATTATATATATTTGGAAAGGTCATTTAATTTTCGTTCAAATGATGTAAAAATTTCCTTAACCCATTAAGTACCCATTAAAATATTCGAATTTTAAAAAAGGTCTACTTTTTCAACTTTTTTCCTCGATTTTTTCCAAAAAATGTTGGGATGCAAAAAAATTCTGGAAACAATTCTAAGAGTAACTGCAAAAAAAAAATGACCATTTTAACCCATTTTTCCTCATTTTCATGCAAAAAGTGCCTTTTTTTCAGTTTTCAAAAAATTCTAAAAAATACTAGCAAAAATATTTTTGAAAATTTTTTTTTGCAGTTACTCTTAGAATTGTTTCCAGAATTTTTTTGCATCCCAACATTTTTTGGAAAAAATCGAGGAAAAAAGTTGAAAAAGTAGACCTTTTTTAAAATTCGAATATTTTAATGGGTACTTAATGGGTTAAGGAAATTTTTGCATCATTTGAACGAAAATTAAATGACCTTTCCAAATATATATAATAAGCTATTATTTTCTTATTTAAAGTCGAAATATTACATTTTTAAGGCTTTGAAAACAATTACTTGACAAACTGTATATCTAAACTTTACCAATTTTCTCTCGAAATGTCAACTATATATAGTTTTGGCAGACTGAATTTCTTGAAAAATTGGCAAGTGCATAAAAAGTGGAAATTATACGAAAAAAATCCAAATTTTCAAGTAAATAAAATTTTAAAAGCGAAACAATTAGAGGCTAAGTCATGATTAAAAAGACATTCCGCAAGGAAATCGGCTTAATTTTGACAAAGTTATGGGAGTTGGATATTTTTGAAAATGGTCAAGGGGTAAAAATGGAATTTGTGAACTGTATTAAAAAAAATTTCGCTTTTGAAATAAATAAAATTTTAATGTTGAATAAAAAAAGGGGCCAAGCTATGATTTTAATTTCACAAGTTAACTTAACTTAAAAACTTAACAGCTCAAAATTTATTTAAAAGTCCGCATGTATTTTAAATATTTTTATTTGGAAAATCAGGATATTTCATTAACATTTGTAGATATGTACATACATATAACGACAACTTGATTAATTTTTTATTTTTTTTCGATGCATTGTTTGGGTTTTCATCACCAGTCAACTGTTAACATTTAATTGGCAACAAGTCTTAAAATCTGTGCAAATATTTGGGCATTCAACACTTTAATCTTTTAGCCTCATCGCACTTGGCCGGGGGGATAAGCAGCCACTTTGGATTGTTGGCCAAGGCAAAAGGCCTACTCGAGATATGGCTATAACTGTGGCTAATACTCAAACTGTGGCCAACTCAACAACAACAACAACTGAACAACTGAACGGCCTATGGCCAGATTTGGTGCAAGTGTCAGACGCAACGCAACGCGGCCAAGATCAGTTGCCAGTCCCAAAAATGGGTTACAAGTGGTTGGCCATGTCACCACACAGCAGCAACAATAACAACAACAACAACAACTGAGACAACAACTGAGACAACAAAAACATCATCATATTGTATGATCTATGCATTCTAAATTAATGTTTTAGCCATTAATTTCAATCAGCTATTACGCAATGAAGCATTTCAGATGACAACTCTAGACTTGAACTCTCCCCATACAAGTATGTTAAGTTGTTGCCATTCTAATACCCTGTAAATTTAGCAATTGCCGAAAATGTGTTGACTGTTTTGTAATTCACATTATTATTATTCTTAAATTCAAATAAAGTATTTAAAGCTAGTGTAAATTATAACTATAAAACAATTACAGGGTATCTAGTTTTTATCAACAAGTTAAATATATTTTTTATTATTTTAAGTCATGACCATATTCATATTTAGCCTGAAGATACTCTAAAAGTATCTTAATAAGATTTACAGGGTATTTTCTAGTCGTGCCTTTTACTGTTCTATGCACTGCTGATGACGCTCAAGTGTGGGCTTGTGCCATATATCAATATCAGACCAACGATTCGAAGTGTTCTTTTGATATCGAAACCTCTGCCGCATTTCGCTTTAATTAACAGTGGGCACTTTTAATAGATATATTCACGAGTACAGTGGGGCAAAGGGGGAAACATGGGCACTGATATCTTGTTTAGGGTTTGCCATAAATTCAACTGGTAAAATGAAAAATTTAATTGAACTTAAGTTGACAGATGGCGCACCTTTTGAGTTCTTTGAGTTCTTCTAGCAGCTTAAAGATTTATAGATGAATTTGGATGATTTCATTTAAATGTAAATTTCAAGTTCAGTGATGTCATTTTCGAATAAATTGTCACATTCGAAAGTGACACTAAATAAATTTTCATACTCGTAAATCAGTTAAAGTTCAAAATGCAATCAAGTTCACAAACGAGTTTGTCTGGAAAATTCTCGTATTTTAATCATAAGTACAATTCAAATCAAATTCATTTCAATGCAATTTATTATTATATTATTTGAATTTATTTATTATTCTCGCATTTATTCATTATTCATTGTCAAAGAATTACAAGTATTATTCATCTGACAGCTTATATAGTTAATTAAACGGATTACTTTGTAGGCTTTACATATTTAATCAGCTTTACACACGGTTTTCCCTGTGAAAAATCACTGAATGAGCATTCGACGCATTCATTGAAATTTAGTTTTATATAATTTAAATTTATTTAATATTCTCGCATTTATCATTGCAAAAGAATTACAAGTATTGTTCATCTAACAGCTTTGTGGGATTACTTTGTAGAAATTGCACACATTTCATGAGCTTTACACGCGGTTTTCCCAATAAAAATCACTGAATGAGCGCACGTATTTTAATCATTAGTATAATTTATTACAATTTTTATTATATAATATTAATTTATTTTTTATTCTCTCATTGATCAAGTAAGTATTATTCATCTAACAGCTTATACAGGCAATTAAACGGATTACTTGGTAGAAATTACACATTTAATGAGCTGTACACACGGTTTTTCCAATTAAAAAATTACTGAATGAGCGTACGTATTTGAATCATTAGTAATTCATTGCAATTTTTTATTATATAAATTTAATCTATTTTTTATTCTCTCATTTATCAAGCAAGTATTATTCATCTAGGTAATTAAACGGACTACTTTGTAGAAATTACACACGCTTCTACGAGCTTTACACACGGTTTTCCAAACAAAAAATCACTGAATGAGCGTTCGACACATTCCAAACTATTCTCTATTGTTGAACAGAGTATCTAATGGATTTCGCAAACACCTGTGATACAGATACAGATATAAACCAATTGAATGTCTGTCAAGTGGTAAACAATAAGAACAAGAGTAACTCGAACAATGATAGCGTGTAATTAATCAGATGCAGCTTATCTGATAATGATTAGTTTTAGCAAGTAATGAAATCAACCCCTTGATGATTAAATACTTTATTCATGCCAATAGAATACTGTATGATCCATATTTATTAGTTGTGAATACGAGTACCCAATTCCCAGTTCCGTAATACACTCGTATTGCATTCGCCAATTCGTGCGTGATATTTACCATAAAATTGGTTCGCCCACAACGAGTTGAAATATGTTTGTTCAACAAATTAACGCAAATGCTCCGAACGAAGCACACAAATTAACTGAATTCTTGCACACAATGCAACAAAAGACGCCGACACATAATATAATATTATTAACAATATTTGCACACACTCACACATACTTTTAACAATATAACACATGATACAATGCATTCTGACACCTTCCAAGCC
The DNA here is from genome assembly GCA_037043405.1 of Drosophila subquinaria. Lineage (NCBI taxonomy): Eukaryota > Metazoa > Arthropoda > Insecta > Diptera > Drosophilidae > Drosophila > Drosophila subquinaria. The sequence goes on along the minus strand of JBAMBL010000449.1, from coordinate 205,491 downwards.
GCACAAGTTGAAAAACAAAAGAGAATAAAAATACCATGAATATTCCTGTTGAATATTGTGTATATTTCTGCATGTAATATTCTTTTATAACGAAATTTGTAGAATAGACTGCTGTAACTTAAATCTTTATTATTGTTTTTATTTCCCTTTACAATCTTAGTCAGTATCCGAAAATTATCAAACTATTTAAAGCAGCGGTGGGCACGCAGTGGCTCCGGGAGCAATGACTGCTTCCAAATATTTTTCTTGCCGAATTCAAATTTCGTGCCCACCTCTGATTTACAGAATCGAAGATGCCTTCTGCACTTTCTTAAATAAGTATTATGAAGTGTTCCAATTTCCATTAAATCCCCAATCTTATAATATAAAATAAGGTGACAGCATCACACAAAAAACCACACCCAGGGTCATGAACTGCTTTGAACCCGGCACGCGTCGTCATTAATCTGAGTAATAACAATAAAAATAAAGTGCAATCAAACAAATTCTCAAACGCAATGAACTGAGTATATTTTTGGAGTATTTGTTTTAAGCATATTAAAAAAAAAGACAATAAATTTGCTTGACAATTACAAGTAAATTGAATTTTTTCTCCTGAACATAAAGTTCAAAATTCCAAACGCAATGTGTGAGAGTCATGAGTGTGAGTCATGAGAGTTTTCTTTCATCTTTTGATTAATAAAAAAAAGATGCTATGAAAATAGATATGCTCGTAATAACGGCACAGCGTAGGTGTCATTTAAATTTGCAAAAAGACTGCGGTATTTAAGATCAATTTAGCAACTGTTATAAAATGTTATACTCAGACAATCTTATTCGCTAGATCTGTAGACATGAGTTGACTATAAAAAGAGATCAATTTAGCAATTGTTATAAAGTACGCATTGAATATTTTGAATTTCTATAAAATTCTATCGAATGCTTTGACATTTTTTCTAGGTCTCAAACAAAAAATGTTTTGATGCAAAAAGTTTCTCTAAACAATTCTAATAGTGGCTGCAATTTTCAAATATCTCTTCGCTAGTATTTTTTTTTGAAACTTTTTGCATCGAAACATTTTTTGTTTGAGACCAAGGAAAAAAGTCAAAACAGTAGATAGACTTTAACAGAAATTCAAAATATTCAATGGGTACTAAACGGGTTAAGAAAAGTTTTGTATCATTCAAACGGAGTAGATTTAACTTTAGTTTTGTCAAAATACTTTATTCGACGACTGTATGTTAGATCTGTAGACATGTCGACGACAGTAGAAAAGAGAAGTCCGGCTGTTGACATGCTTTGATATTATCGCCGCAACTTTGTCACTTAAAATGCTATAAAAATTTACTTTAAGTGGAAATTTGTATGCAACGCCAAATGTTGTCCAACTACAAGTAGAGCTCAACTGGAGATGGAACCGATTCGATTGTACAGTTTGTACATTAAATTTAAGTGTTCTAAAGCGAAGTCACAGTTCAGAATACAATTTGCTGAAACCGCAGCTAAATTTACAGTTACTCAAGTAATTGTGTTGACAATATCTAAATGACTTCTGTGATTTATTTATGTTTTTCTCTTAATTAAAACAAATGCTTTTGGTTCTTAGAACAAGCTAAAAATAGATATATAGAGAACCATTTGGTTTAAGCATTTTTTGAAAATAAAATTGTATATGTATCAACTTTATTTGTTGTCAAAACAATTATTTGACATGTTGTATGCATTAAATGCGATTTACTATAATTACTTAATTCTTAACAAAGTCAAGCGTACAATGATCTGCTTTCCTCATTAGTTCTACTTTGTGTATATATAATTATTCAGAGTCAATTTCAATACTTTTTATAATTGTACACAACATTTTCGAATCATTTTACGCATCGTCGCATGCGCCGACAGTGAAAGCTGGCTAAGTAGGACATTAATCTAACTAATATACAAATTTAAGTAAAATATTAAAATATATTTGGTAAAATTTTTAAAATTTCAAATATTTTCATACAAAGTTAGAATTTAATTGGTTCATTCAAGGCAGCCCTCACTGTAGTTGCTTGAACTGTGTATTTATTTTAATATATATTTTGGCACCATTGCGTCAATTTCAAATTAAAGCATATCTCTTTTATCTGCTTAATACATACAGACACAGATCTATAAATGATAATGTCTGAATTTCCTAGAATATGTTTTTATTATTTTTTGTTGACTCACAAAAGTGGAAAATAAATGTTGTTTTTAAAATTTGACAACACGTGTGTTTGGGGGGTCCAAATTGTGTGTACTGTTGAGATCATCTTTTGGATTTGCGGTTAAAAGAGCAACAAAGTAAAAAGTGAAAAGGTACAAGGTCAAAAAGGGAAGGAAAAAAAAAGGTTCTATACAGTGGAGCATAAATCGTGTATATTTGTTAATTGGCATATTGAAAAGTCCTTGTGTATTTACCTTTTTTTTTCAGTTTAGTAATTAACTTTTATAGGCTTGACAGCTTATTGACACCTCTGGACATGCAATAAATGCCACCTTTTTAAATGATATGTTGGCAATAACGAAATGAAAAACACACACAGAGTTCACTTAACGACACTGATTAACTTATTTCGATGCTTGGCACGCTTTATAGACAGGAACAGGAACAGGAGTCTCTCCCTCTCTAAGCGATCCGCGCACTTTGACTCAACAACAAACACTGTGCGCGCCACGAAAATCGCAAAGCTCGAAGACGGTGAAAAAGCAAAAGCGTCAAGCGTCAAGCGAAATGCGTCGCACAGTGGGAAATGTCGGTGTAACACTGATCATTAAATTATTTTATAGCTAATTACAAGTGATTAATTTCAAATAATTACAATACAACTGAATTTAAGCGTTGTCATTAGGAATTATAGTTACAAATATGATTCACTAAATGTTAGTAGCTTGCTTAGGTCTTATTACTATGGAAAAGTTGGGTAATTGTTTATTCCAGGAGCAATAAACTTCGACTGGAAGCAAATGTGCATTTAACATGTCAAGTCATGAATACACAAACATTATAGATTTATGAAGATACTTTTTTTTTTTTATTTTCACTTTTAAAAAATTCAACGTTTCGTAAACAACTTCTGGGTTGTAAAAATATATTGCTAAAAGTTTATAACAGTTCTTAGAAATGACAAAAAAAAAGTATGCGTTTTTTATTTTTTAAAAATTTTTAGGATTAGTTTAAGCAAAATATTATCAAATTTAAAGTGTAAAATAAAATAAATTATCAATAAATATTCTTTGCAGAATATTTGCTAAATTTCGTGAGTCAATCGCACCACTGTGCGCAGCAGCAGCGCACGACGTAATTAGCAGAGAGCTAAAAACAATCGGTAAATATGTGAACTCCAGCTGCTGCACAGGAGGAAGAGAGACAGCCTTAAAGAGAGACAATTGTGTGACAGCTATGAGCATGAGCATGAGCAGGAGGAAGAACAAGAGAGAAGAGAGCGCGCGCGCAGCGTCGTTAATCAGAACTAAGCAGACATGTTCCAATTGTTGTTGTAGCTGTTACGGTTACCGTTGAATGCTGTAATGCTTATAAGAGAGAGATTGAGCTGTGGAAAGTGTGGGAGAGCAGGACGGAATAAGGAAGATATGGAGACAATGCAATAAAAGCAAATTCGCAACGTCAATTGTGACGTCAGACGCGAACTTCTTGAGCAAACAACAACAAACTTGTGCAATCAGCAATGGGAATTGTTTTATGATCGTGTTTAATTACTTATTTAAACATTTATCATTTATAGGTGCAAATATGAAATTGGTACAACGCCCACACGATCCAGGGTTGCGTGGAAAAAATTCCACTCTGCCTGAATAAATGCCAGTGCAATTTTCATGTGCGCTTATCACAAAACAAAAGTCAAACAATTTGTGAAATGTTTTGATTTTTAATTAATTTAGTGCATCTCGAATTTTTCCATTGTGCCAATTTATGGCAATATAGCCATATTACTTGCCACATGACACATTGTAAAAAGTCGTCACACTCAATTTGCGTTACCATCGTGACGGTTATTAAATGTGGGTGTTTTTTTATTTTATTCAATTAGATCCGATTTCATGCTGTCAAATTGTGACATAAGTACGTCAAATTGTGGCCATTAAGTGCTGTGAGTTAAGCGCAAGTGCCACGAGTCTGTGTGGGTAAGTTCTGTAAACTTTCAATATTTTTTATTAATACGTCTTATTTTTGTTATCAAATTTATTCCCTTTTCTTACAATTTAAACCAAAATGTCCTTTATATTTTCCCTTTAAGTCCCACTTGAAATACTCAAAAAATCCTAAAAGCAATAAAAGTACCTGCAATAAATGCTGCATACTTTTATGAGGCGTCATAAATTGCAACTGGTTTGTGTCCTTGCTATTCTGATTTTAATTCGTTATCCAAGTGATAAAAGTGGTCCGCAAAACGCAAAAACGGACCAAATTTTTCTGAAATTTTTGAGAAAAGTTTTTTCGGCCGAAAAAATCAACTTTTTTGTTTTTCGAGCTAGAGCTTTGAAAAAAATACCAGACATTTTGTTGAATTTTTCTCGAATTTCCGATATCATTTGATTCTCAATTTTATTTTTATTTCTCAATTTTTTTTTGGCTTTTTTTTCAGTTTCGACACCAAACTACTTTTAAAATAAAGTTAATTAATTTACCGAATTTTGCATTTTGTTTTTTTTTTTAAATTGTTTTTATTTAATTTTTAATTGATTTTTTAAAATTCCATTTCAAATTTGCGCGCCCAAAAATGTGAAATGTTATTAAATTCAATAGTATTGCGTACTTTTCGGCATCCGTAAAATTATGTTGCACAAAATGTTGCATGGTACCATGCCATGCCACTAGAAGGCGCCACTAAATTTGTAATTTAAATTTGAATTTTTGCAGTTTTGAAAAAGTAAGTTTTTTTTTTTCATTTATAAAACATTTCCTACACTGAGAAAAATCTTTATTATAAAAAATAATTATAATTATACACAAGATTTAAATATAGTAAATTTATTGCATTTATGCGGAAACAATTTAAGAAGACATGAATTCATGATGTAAATACATATAAATAATTGATAAGTCTTTACAAACTGATTTTAATTCGTTTTTTTTAATATTATTTGTTTGATTAACTTGTGACAAAACGAGGAAAATAATAAATTATTAAAAATTGTATATTTGTATTAAGTTAATCTATAATCTAAAATATAAAGTTACTTAATGAGAGTTATTCTTCTGGCGTGTATTTCTAGATTATTTGCTTTTATCGCCAAGAAAATCTCCCTCACACATCATTCCAAGCACACGCTGACTTTTCATTATTCAAATTTATACACACTTGACGCAGGCAACGCCCATTGCCACATTGTGTGGCAGCCAAGGACATTTGTCCTTGAACTTTGAGGCGCAGCATGACCAGAGTCCTAACTATTTATTTGCATGCCTACTTCATTCCCTATCCCTTCCAGCCAAGTAAGTTATGATGGGCTGTGAATGACTTGTGCCTTCTGCTGCCTGACGGGACACAAATGACAAATGAAAAGCCGGAAATTACGCGGCGGGTCAATCAATTAAGCAAATTAAACGCCAACTACGAGTACGCTATAAATTTTATAGCTGAAACTAAAGTGCGGAAATAAAATCAAATCACATGCAGCGCACATTTTGCTGGCCATTTAAAGTTGTGAGATTGGCAAATCTGTTGCTTATCAGTTGCAAAAAATATATATGTATATATACAACAAACTCATTCCCATTCCCATTACGATTTTCATGCTAATGGCTTTCGAACAGAACACGTATTTTTCAGGCCACAAAAAAGCCAAAAAAAAGATGACAAAAAATGTTTTAAAAAAAGGAACTAAAATTGAAACACAGTTCTCGGTATTCGAGTCTGAGCAAATACGAGCGTGTTTTTATACAACAATTAAATAAACACAAATGGCAAATTTTGTTAAAATACAAAATGAAAAAATAAAAATAAATAAAGAAAACAGAACACAAAAGCCACAAAACACACGCACTTGAGTGTGTCAATCAATTCTCGATTCGTTCATTTTTGTTGTTGTTGTTGTTGTTGTTTCAACTCAAGTGTTGCCGGCATAAAAAAGCTGAAAAAGAACTCAAAACTAAAACCATAATTGTTAATTGCCTGCAATTTTTTGGCAGCGCACGCGCCTCAATTTGGCAGGAAGTGGCCCAAAAGACGACGACGCCTCATCTATCAAATCTCATCTTATTTCAACTCAACTCATCTATCAAATCTCAGCTCATCTCAGATAATCGCCGACTCTATATACTCTCCCAAAGTGTTTCATTTACACTTGATAGGAAATCTATCAATGGGTATCTTCAATTATTTTAAAAGCTGCCAAAGTTACATAATATAAAGAATGCTTCTCTGGCATTATTTACAATAAAAGATAAAATTTTAACTTTATCAATTGGATATATATTATAATTAATGATAAGTATGCTAAGCACATATTCTGAAAATTTTATAACAAAAACTTGAATAACAAAAAAGTTATGATGATTGCAACTTCAAATTTAGGATTTTAGAATTTCCAGCATATCACTGCGGACGGCAGTCCGCGCTAGTGACGAGAGCAGCACGAAGGGTGCGAAGGCGACTAGCATATATACACAGGAAGAATGGAAGATTTGCTATGACTGTCCGATCAGGTCGAGTTATATACCGATCGAAAGGTATCAATTAAACTTACAAGTGTGCATACTAAGACTTTTGAAAACTCACCTGGTTCGTGAGATAAACAGGTGTAAGTGGGAGGGGAAAAATTTAAATTATTGGAGCTATTGGGGCCGTTGGAGCCTTTTTGAATTTTCGTTGAATTTTTTACAATTCTCATCAAAAATAAGCGTCGAATGACACCTCGATCATCAATCGAATCAGCAAAATTTTTGCATTCGGCACTGCGCAAAACAGTGAGTGAGTTTTATTTGGTATGAAGAATTGATACATTTTAGCGCAATGTGCCGAGTGCCAAAATTTTGTTTAAAATAATTTATATGTAAAACTTAATATTATTCGTCACAAAATTGGATATCAGAAATTTTGGGGCATGAAAATGTTTTCGTCACTAGACTTTTACCTCGTAAAAAGGTTTTTTTTGTGGGATATATTATACGGGGGAGCCACAGAATTTGAATCGCTTGAATTTCGCTCAAATTTCATAGAACCCGACAACTTTTTTATAAAATGTATAATTTGTATAAAATGCAATTTAATGAATTTCAATGGAGTGAATTTTACGCCTAATTACAGGGCATCTGCTAGTTTTGCTAACAGAAAAATATCAAAGTTGTTGACTATGATGTTAAAATATTTTTAACTGTCTTCTCTTTTTTGAACTTTTCAACTTATTCGAAACGGAAAACTTGATTTATGTACATTGTACAAGGTATCTGCTAGTCAGGTAAACTTAAAAATGTTCTGTAAATTTTTTTACGTTGGCTTAATAAATTTGATACAATTTAAGATTCATTATAATTAAAATTTGTATAGTTATAAAATATGATATAAATATATTTTCTCTTTAAAAATACTCAAGTCATTCGATATGAGCAAAGTTTTAGTTATTTACAGGGTATGTGTAAGGCGTGCATTCTCGAAATTTCAAATTTCAATACCATTACATAATAAATAAATTAAATAATAATTATTAAATAAATTAAATTAATTAAATAAAGTTATGGTATCAATATCATGAATATGATTATAAGATATTAAATTAACTAAAAAATTTTTTTTTTTTTATATAAGAAATTGAAGAGCTATTTACAGGGTATCTGTATAAGAAATTTAAGAGCTATGTACAGGGTATCTGTCAGTCAGCCATGCTCACAATTAGTCCAAAAACTTAAGTGAAAACTTCTTAATTTACTTAAAGTACTTTTCTGCCTTTTAAATTAAATTTAATTTGTTTCTAAATACACAGAGTATCTGCTAGTCGAGTGAACCCAATGCACACTTCGCTTGAGATAAGCAGCCCATTGTTGGCTAAGAGTACGTATGAAAAAAAACTCAGTACTCCAGCGATAGGTGTTCATTGATGTCTGGGCCAAGTGCGCCTTTTAAGACGGGTTAATGCGTAGATTAGACCAGTTTGTCAGTCTGCCAGTCTGCCAGTTGGCCAAATTGCCAGTATGGCTATGGCAAATGGCCAAATCGTGCTATTTAATAGGCCACATCTGAAGTCATTGTCTAAGTACATTGGCAGCAACGCCCACGCAGTCAAGTTAAGAGAATTTCCCACGATATGCGTGTGTCAAAGATTTTTGGCCAACAACTTGTCAAAAGAGTCTAACAGTCTTTGGCCAACACAAAACAGTTAGTCTTAGTCATGAAAAGATAAAAAAGATAAAAAATGCAAGAATCATATTGTGCGAGAACAAAAAAAAGCTGATGACGAGCTCCGAAAATGTATCTGTATCTGAATGTGAAATATTGGGCAGAAAACCAGGCTAAAAGCGCTGGCGCTAACAAATTTGCATTGGGCGGGAGTTGACAGTGGAACAGGTACAGGTACAAGTACAGATACAAAGATACAGATACAAAGATACAGATACATCTACAGGTTGAGGTTGAAAGACTCTCGTATCTTTTGAAGATTGATGGATGAAGTTGAAGCTGCGTTTTGAAGTGTCAAAGCTGCAGAAACAACAACAACAACAACAACAACAGCAACAACAACATTGAGACAACGACATTGACCTTTATTTGTTATGTGCCTGAATGCGTGTGTGTTTAGGCCAAGTTAATGATCAGCCGGATCATAGCAATTGCGCCCCTCGAAATTGAACCAATTTTCACAAAATTTTGATCAATTTTTTTGACTGTTTTTTTGGCAATTTCATGGCCCGTTTTGTACTGACTCATTGGCGTTTATTGCTGGCAGTTAGCGCTGTTTTTTAGCCAAATTCATTTCATGATTAGCGCCGGCAATAACTGTATATCATTCGGGCCAACAACAACAACATGGCCAAAACACACATCGCTCCAACTTTAACTGGATTCGCAATTTCTTTACTTGCAGATACTTTGATTTTGTTTGCTTTTCATTTGGCTTTAAAGCTTCGCCAAAGCTGCTTCAATGTCGCCTTCAATCGATTTGAAGGTGGGGGCGGGGGACGTGGCGGGGGCGGGGCTAGCGACTATTGAATGATTTTTTGAAAAATTGTTTTCATTGTTGCAACAATAAACAGGCCGCAGGTTAGAGTTATATTTTTGTTGTGTATACCCTGTAGTCGGTGCACATGCAATGGGTATACTGTTTGTACACTTGGCTTGTAAGAGTTGCACTCTTTGGCTTAAAAATGGCATGGAAAATTAAATTTTTAAATTTAATGTTCTTGTATTTTGCTTATGATTTACAGGGTATGTGCAAGTGTCGCTTTTCAGTCTTACAGGTTTCTTATATATTTGTTTTGTGCAAACCAAAGAGTTAATTGAACAAACTATACACAATTTTTGGCCACATTTGCTACCAATTGTGCATAAATACCCTGTACCTATATGCTTGTGTGGGGTATGCTGCGCTATTTATAATGTTTGTCAACAATTTTTAGGTTAAAGCAATTTATTAATTTTTATTTATTAATAGTTGGAATAATATGGAATTTGGAAGATATTTAATAAGGTATTAATTTTAATGAACGTTTTTTTAAAGAATTTATTTAAAGTCAAAGAAATCTAACATAATTTACAGATGCAAGGAATCAAAGCTCTTTTATTTAATAAAAGCAATGCTTTCATTATTTTTTTAAAGATATAAAAAGTTATGTAGGGTATTGTGAAGGAACCAATTGTAGTTTATCTAAACTCTTTTTCTAACTTTTAATAAAAAGACACAAAAAAAGAAAGTCATAAAATTTATTTTAATTTAAATTCGCTAGGAAATTGAGATACTAAATTAGACAGATTTATGACAAGAGATGGGAATGGAAATCCACAAAAGATTACAGCACTGAAACAATTCTATAGAAGCTTTAAAGTTTGTGATTATAAATGTAGAACAAATAAGAATTTAACAAAATATTATCTTTATTATGAAAAGAAAGAATTTTCGTTTAAAGTAAGCGTCAAGAACAAATACTTTTTTATGAGTGTAGTGATTGTAAATGTTAGTATTAACAAGATTTGCATTGTCAACCGATAAGTCCAAGTAAAAGACGATTGGTTGGGCTGAGTGAATGAATAGTATTCACATTGATTTTTCATAAATATTTAATTTTTGGGTTCTTTTTATGTTTTGAGTAGCGATATTTTTTCTCCCGAATTTTCGTATTCTGAGAAATTTATTTCGACATTCGTTTATAGAATCTTTTTTCCATTTTTTTTCAACAAAAACAACCGACCGTTTTGACATTGAGCTATTTAAATAATGAATAATGTATACATATAACTATTCGAGAGAATTTAACCCAGGATAGGAAATTCAAAGATACTTTTCTTAATTTTTTTTTAGTTTGTGATTCTTAATTTTGTTTTTAGTTTATGATTCTTAATATTTTTCTTTATTTTGGGTTCCTAAAATTTTATTCTTGTTTTTTTTTCCTTCCATTCAAAATTCTTTAAAACAAATTTCTAAATTCGCATGAGGTACCTTCACATTTATATCTGAATAGTTTCATATCAGCCCCGATTCGGATTCCATTCGCGCCTCTTTAATGAGCGTCTGTCTGGCTTTAAGTACTTGCCATTATAATTGCCCAAAAGCGAACCCAAAACGGTATCTTTAATCTGTCTGAGCCTTTATTACTTATTATTGTTGATCAAATAATAGAAAAAACTAATATATAGTGTATGTAAAAAGAAGAAGTCGAAAAAAGGCGACTTTGATTGTTGTCGTTATTGTTGTCTGTCATTTGTTTTGTCAATAAGTTTGCAACTGTTGCTTGGGCCTGAAATAAATATGACAAGGTTTACATACTATCTAGTATCTATCTATAGCTTCAGGCATCCCCAACCATTAACTAATGCAAAACAAAAACTCTAATGTGCAATAATAATCAATATTAAAGCGGAACCGAGACCGAAAGCGCGAAAATTGCTTTGGAAAAGTGAAAAATAATGAAAAATAATGAAAAATAATGAAAAATAAATCTGGCCAAGCAGAACCCATTAGCGGGTGGCAACTGGCAAAAAAAGCTGGTAAACAACTTTAAAGTGGAAAGCAGTGAAAAGCATTGAAAATGAAAAGTACAGTCGAACTTCTCTAACTCGAACTTCCCTAACTCGAATTTTCTCTAACTCGAACAAAATCGAGTGGCAATAGCGTTTACTGAGCAAATTTCATACAATTCTGTCTCCCTAACTCGAACTTCCGTAACTCGAATTTCTCCCTAACTCGAACAAAAATATTGGCCCGTACTTCTGTAAGTCGAATTTTTCGGGAAAATCTCCAGCAAAGTTTGAATTTTTTTTCGTTTCTATTTTATACTTTTGTTACCGGATCGTTTGAATATGTTATATTGATTTACATTAGCATATGGTGATGAAATATGATAGAATATTGCATCAAAAATTACTTAAGCTTGTGAAATTGCTATAGGAAACATGTTCGAAATGTACTTCTTTGTCAGCGCATCAGTGTACTAAAATGTTTAAGGAAATATTCAAACTTATTAGTAGTAAAGGAATTTGAAAGTAGACCAAATAAAGTTGCTGAAAAATGTGGTATCTCAGCAAAAACATTTTTCATTATATTAAAAAATGAAATATTAATTATGATGACATTTGAATAGGGAACTTATTCTGGATACGGCAAAAGAACGAAGAAACCAATTTTTGAGAATATTAACAAACTTTTGTTGAAAATAACAGAAAAAATTGAAATTTGAATTGTACTTATGATTGAATGCATTTGTAGTTTCTTTTAAAACACTAAAAAAAAAAATTCCCTAACTCGAAGTCTCCCTAACTCGAACTTTTTTCTTGGATAATGGTGATTCGAGTTAGGGAAGTTCGACTGTATCTGATATCATTACCGAGTGGAGGTCGTGCTTGGATTAATCTACTCTAATCAGTTTAAACGGATTACGTTCAGATTGATAAGGTAATCAGTTCAATTGTGTGCGCCTATATCATATCATTTCTGAACTGAACTCAAGTGCCAAAATGTTGTCGAATTTAACTTGGTCAAGTTACAAATACAGGCAGCTAAAGGTGTGATGAACTAACAGCTATCCTGTAAAATGGTTTATTTATTAATTACAGAAAGAATTTATTTAGAATTGAAAATATATTTAGCAAATAAGACATTGAAAAAAGTACTTAATTTATAATATATTTAATAATAATAAAAATTATAATATAATATAAATTTAGAAAATTAGACATTGAAATAAATACCTTATTTAACACATATTTAATAATAATAAAAATAATAATATAATATAAATAATTAAATATAAATATATAAAAATATTTTTAGAAAATTAGACATTGATTAAAGTAATTAATTTATAATATGTTGACTTGCAGTTATCCTGTAAACTGATTTATTTATTAATTTACTTACAGACAGAATTTATATAGAATTTGAAATATATTTAGAAAATTAAACATTGAAAAAAGTACTTAATTTAATTTAATAATAAGAAAAATAATAATATAATATAAATAATTTAAAATATTTTTAGAAAATTAGACTTTGAAATAAACACTTAATTTATAATATGTTGACTAGCAGTTATCCTGTAAACGGGTTAATTTATCAATTTTTTAAATATCGAATTTAGAATATGTATACCTAAAAATAAAATTAAGAATTTAAACACACTATTTATTATAATATTAAGAATTTATGAACAGACCGACGATAGCTATACCCTTTACTTTTTTAGCCACAGAGTAAAAATAAGTGAACTAAACTGTAATTAAATAACTAATGAAGTCCTAATCCCAAGACAAGCGTTAAACGACTAAGCTGCAGGTGCTATACCAACGAGCATACCCTGTACGCCCGCTATAGAAAGGCATAAATAGCTGCTAAGTTTTGGTTGCATTAAAATTGTCACAATTTTTAAACATAAATTATATTTTAAAATTAGTTTTGTTAAATCAAAATTTGCTCAATATAACCCTTACGCGCACCTTATTACAGGGTATTAACATAAATCAGATCTGTCCAAAAATCGACTATTCAGACATGATCAGAACCCGCTAGAACTTAATCAAACACATCTGCTTATATACCCCTTGCATACTCATTTACAGGGTATGCAGCTGGTATGCACAACTATTATTAAATTTGCTAATTAAGTCATAAGGGCAACTACACAACAACAAAAAAAGTACAATCCTTTAACGACAAGCAACAACAACAACAAACAACAACTGCTAACGGAAAACTGAAAGCAAACGACAAGCCCAAAAAACAACAACAACAATAGCACTGAAAACCCAACGGCGCAGTCGCAGTCGCTGTCGCAGCGCCAACACACAGCGCGCTGTCGACGTTGACGTCGCAGTCGGCGCATGGTCGACTGAGAGTATATCAGTTACAGACACAGCGCCAGCAACGTTTATTTGCGCTCGAGCAGCGAACGTGGCAGCAACCAAAAGCAAAAGCAAAGCAAATACAAAAGTAAACACAAAAGCAGAAAGCAAAGACAAAGTCAAAATCAAAATCAAGTGCGAGGCGTATCAAATCGAATCAAATTGAATCAAATCGAATCGAAGCAATAAATCAGAGTTCGTCAAGTGTTGGCAATAATAATTGCATTTAAATTTGTATTAAATTGTGCAAATTTTTATTGTTCATTGATTATAATCGAGTTACGCGCTTTCATTTTCGAAACAGAGCAAAAAAGAGCTCAAATAAGTGACAACAAATTTAAACTCAAGTGAAATTGTCATTGCAAATTGAACAAAAAACTCAAAAATAAATAATAAAAATAATAAAAACTCTAAAATCATTATATTTGTGCGCTTTTCAAATTTCGAATTCGATTTTTATGGTCAAGTGGCAATTGTGCAACGAATCCAGCAGCCACTTAACCTTAACAATTATTATTATTATTTGGCAATAAGACATTTGCGGCACAATAATTTCATTCAAGTGCGCCCAGAAAAAACAACAACAACAACTATAACTATAACAGCAAGAGCGCACTTTTACCGCAAAAAAACGAAAGCAAAACAACAACAACAATTGTAGAAAAAACTCAACGAACCCACGCGGGCGCTAAACTCTAGTGGCAACAAAAACAACACAGCAACAACAGAAACAACAACAAAACAGCAGCAGCCAAAGACAAAAAGAAAAGAAGCAAAAGAAATAGTGCAAAATGGTTGAGAAAACAGGTGAGTGTCGAATGAGTGAACAAGTGAATGAAGTGAATGAAGTGCATGAAGTGTGTAAAGTGTTTGAACAATTTGGGGGAAATTTCGATTGAAGGTTAACGGTAAAGTGCGTGTGTGGGAAATTTTAATTGCCATTTGAAATTGAATTGCTGGCACGAGCTTTTGAGTAGTTAAAAAAAAAATAAAAACATATGTATATAAAAATTTAAAAATAAATGTATCGTCTAAAAATAAACCTTATATTTGCTTTTTAATTAAAAATTGTATATTTAGAAAAACTTTTTGTATTTAAAATATAAATACTGCAATGCATAAAATAATTTGTAATTTTTTGTATGGCCTAAATGTAAAACTTATATATGATTTTCAATTCAAAATTTGAAATTTGAAAAATCTACTTAAAATGTAAAAATAAATGTTTTTAAAAATAAAAATAAATATCAAAAATATTAAATATTAATATTAAAATTAAATTGGTAGATTTTTATTAATATGCAATACAGTTGAGCTTCCATAACTCGAACTTCTATAACTCGAATTTCTCTCTAACTCGAGCTTAATGAGTGGCAGTAAAATTAATAAAATTAAGAAAAAGAACTCTATTAGTCGAATATCTCCACTACTCGAACCTTTTCTTTGGCTAATGATGACTAGAGTGAGGGAAATTCGACTGTATTTCAATGCAAAAATTAATTAAAATTTTTTTGTATCGCTTATGAGTAAAACAAATTTGAATTTAGTTAATAAACTTATACTTTTGTTTAAAAGTCTATTTAAAAAATATACAAATAAAATTATTTTAAAATAAACATTAATATCAAAAAAATTAAATATATATATTGAAGCGAAGTAACATAATATTGGTAGATTTGTATTAAAATGTAATATTAATTGCAAAACTTACAAAACAAAAATTTAAATTTACATTAAAAATAATTGTCATGTTTTTAGAAATGTTTCAAATAAAGTTTTCCTTGTTTTAAATACAACACATAGGCAATTGTTTTTGTATAAACTTTGTGAAATTACAGCTTAACTTAGCTAAATTAAACTAAAACTTAACTTATCATTATGAATATTTCAAACTAACAGCTAGTAAATCATTTCTTTATGTTTATGAATACAATTACAATAAAAAAAACAAAGAAACGCGACTTGTTTGTAAACAGCGATTAAATTTGATGTGCCAATAACTCTCACTCAACTTTGTTTAGTTGAAGCGGAATTTAGTGCTAAAACTATAAAAGAATAAGTTAATTAAATGATAATAAATTAAGTCAAATGAACAGAAGCCCGTCAATACTTTTCATGAATTACATTTGCAATAATTTAAGCTAAATAAAATTTAGTTTGATTTGTAAAATATTATTATTTGAAAAGTTTTCTTGATTTCATAATATAATATAAATGAATATAAATAAAATTAATATCAATGTACTCAATAAATTCTCTTGGCACGTATACTTAATATTCCTGAGTTACATTAAATACACATATTCAGGGGTGCCACAGAAATCGCTTTCGCTTGGGTTTAACTTAAATTTCATACAAATTTAAGTGAAATTCAAGCGAAAGTTATATTTTAATTTTCTCTCGTACTTTTTTTTAAATCGAAAGTTCCAACTGCAGATATAACACTGAACTTTGCCATACATAATTATAATTTATCACAATACTATTTATCTAATCGTTTAGTTTTTATAATGTTGGGATAATAAAATAACACAGAAGTTATACAAGAGACTGCATCATAAATTGGTCGGCAGCTTATCAGCTGATTGTTAAAGGGTATCTCTTAGTTCAGCCGAGGTAACCAGTTGCCAAGCTCACAATTTAAGCTAAAAAACACAACACAAAGAAGTTTAAAAATAAACACAGTCAATGTTTTATTTTTAAAATGCAATTGCAAGTCAAGACTTTCAGTTCTTTCATTATGCAAATTGAAATGCAAATGTTGCCCAGAATAACTGCACATCAATTTCGAATACTGAAATGAGTGTTGTAAGTCGTCGTATTATTCATTAAAAAAAGTGTCAAATCATTGGCGCACGTTTAATCAAAGATGCAGGCTAAAGATGCCAATTGTTTTTTAATATCTCTCTCTGTTTTGTTTTTTTTATCAATAACAAGATAATTGCATTTCAATATTTTCACCGCATGACGGCTTTGAAGTTAGTTGATTTTTGTGGCATTTGCTTCCGTGCCAATGATTTGATTTCTGAGCTGAAAGTTTTCAGCATAGAAAGAAAGAGCGAGAAAAAGAGAGAGAGAGAGAGAGAGAGAGGGAGATAGGATGATGACTTCCTCGACGAAAGCTGGCCATAATAAAAAACAATAAAAATAGCAGAAAACAGTTAAGAGCGCAATGAGTGAATGAACTGAACTGAGCTTGCGCAGCATTAACTTTGCCCGAATCTATTGGTACACAGAAAAAAAAATGCCATTCTAAAATCAAGTATAAAATACTTAATTTAAGCTCGCATTTTTTAAGTATGTATTCAGGATGAAGCTGAATAATCAAGCCTGTATCGGGACTAAAATGGGAAAATACACATTTGCTGAGCGCGAGAGGAAAATTCTCTCTCGGCCTCTCTCATTTCAACCGGTCCGGTGGCTCAATGGTTAGAGTCGCCGACTCCAGTTTGAAAAAAATCTGGGCTCGATTCCCCCCGTCAATTAAAAAAAACAAAGGTAAAAATAAAAAAATTAAAAAAAAAAGTGTTTTAAAAAACTATGTATTACAAAAAATGTTAAAAAAACGTTTAAAAAAATTTCTTTAAAAAAAAAGTTTAAATGTAACAAAAAACATTATAATAAATTAAATTTTTTTAGCCTGAATTTAAGAGTTTCAGGATTGAATTCGGGATTGAAAAAATTTAGTATTTCATACTTGGTTTAAGAAAATCCGATATTACACCACTACTGACATCGTTTCGGATTGAATTCGGGCTAAATATCCCGGATTTTTTTTCTGTGTATTGGCAGTATTATGGCCTATTATTTGTGGCCAAATTTGCGCTCTATTTGCTTTCAGCTGGCGTTAAATTCACAGCGATAAGAATTGAAAAATAAAAGAAGATTATAAAATTTAATATTTGCCAGGCTAATTAATTTGCCGAGCGCCTAATGCGATTTCCGTGCAGTTGCTTTTGACCAGGCTAATTAATGTCAGAGCTGGCTTGTTATTATTTAAACAATTGTTTCAACAGCAAATACAAATATTACAATGCCAATATTTGATTTAAATATTAACTGTTTTTCTAAGCCAACTTGTGTGCAACTTGTTTGCGGCTTAAAGTCACTTACATGATGATTTTAGCCTTGGCATTGAAGCCATTTGTGAGTTGAGTGAGATTCTACAATTGAACAATTGATGGCATGGCCAGAAACGAGTTTATAATTTCTCTCCAACTGCGTCTTGGCCAACATCGTGCTATTGCCAATTGGCCAACATCGGAAGTCGAGACGCGTCGAGACATTTAAACTTTTGCGTAGTTGATAAAAGTTGTGACTTTAACTATTATTACTTATTATTATTGTTGTATTGTACATTCAACTATTTCATTTTAATCGCCCGACAGTTGACAATTGACAGTCATGACATCACGGTGAAATTGGCATTCGCATTATGTGCACAGTGGTGCAAAATATTAAAATATACACTCGTAATTAAACTCACAATTTTGTAGATGATTTTTAGTCTGTTAATCGGCTCCAGTTCGCTGGGGATAATAACTACAATTTTTTATTGGGCTTCATTTATATACTTTATATAATCGTATCAACGTGTTACTAATTGAAGGCGGCTTATAATTAAGTTATTAAGCTGGCATTCTCGGATTTAACAAAAGATCTTCCCATGGAAACTTTTTGTTAACGTAATTCTGACTAAATCAAAGCAAAGTCATTCATTAAATAATTTAAGCAAAAATTAAACTAATACGAGAACTTTTGCTTCATTGTAATGTCATCCAGAAGGCATTCACCTGTCTGTCATGTGATCGCCGGAAACAGAGAATCTTCTGAATATAAGGTATTAATTTGAATATTAAAAGATTGACTGATCTTTATGTAATAACTTATCAATAGAAAGATTTTATAGACTATGTTGTTGTTGTTAATTTTAACGCGAGTCTTTTGTGCGATTTCACGGCGTCGAATAGGCAGAAATAAAACTGGGAGCAGCCGCCAGCTCCCGGAGCCACTGCGTGCCCACCACTGCAATAGATATTGAATTTGATAGATATTTTGATCTTTTATAAGAATTTTTAACTTAAATATACAAATAATTCTACAGATGTTTAATATAAAATCTTATATAAGGAAAAATTAATACTTTGTACATTAAGGGTTTTAGAGATATTTAATGTACTAACCAATTTTCAAAATGAGAGAACATTTAGGCCCGTTTTTTCAATGCCTAAATACGGTGTTTAATAGCTATTGAAAAGAGAACTTTACTTAAAATGTATATATGTAAAATAAAATGTATATGTAAATTAAAAAAACGGCCTTTAGTATCATAAATTTTTAGATATTTTTTAAGAATCTTATACTGAAAAGAGATCTGAAGAATTCTTAGAGAAATCAGTTAAAGTTTTTAGTCATACATAAGTTTTAAATTATTATACAAAACTAAGCTGTTCATCTAATTCCAAAAGATCTTTGAACTTTGAACACTAAAAATCTTGTAGATACATTTTTAGATATTTCTTAAGAATCATTTACTGAAAATAGATTCGAAGTATTAAGAAAGAAATCAGCTAAAGTTTTTATCCATTTAAATCAATTTCAAGTTATTATACAAAAGTAAGCTGAAGATCTTTGAACTTTGAACACTGCAAATCTTGTTAAAAGTATTCGATTTCAATCTAAGAAAGATCTGTTAATGTTAATTTGATAATTTAAATAAAGTTCGCAAATGTTTTAAGCTTTTCACAAATATAACATATGATAAAGCGCTGACTATTGGCTTAAATGAGGAGTCCCCAAAATGTGAGAAATTGGCGCTGATTTATCGATTTGGTAATCAATGCAACTTAGGGCCATAAATTAGCAGGCCATAAAACACACCTCCCGCATACAAATATTCAAACTCGAGATCGAGTTGACTAATTAATGAATTTATCACAAAATTAATGGCCAAAACGAGTTTTAAATCACAAAAAAAAAAAGTTTGAGATGCGTTTTGTTGATGTGATTTGGATGTTTTAATAAAATCATCACCTTAGTCAAGTTGAAAAGAGTTTACAAATACAATCTAAAGAAATCTAAATAAGCTGTTTAAATTGATTAATTGTTGTTGGCCAAGGAAGCGAGACAAAAGGCTAAAATTAATGTTGCCAAAAAACGTTAATTAAACATTAACCAAGTTTTACTCATATGTGCAAATAAACATTCGTAAATTAGACAAGTTATGCGTTGATCGCGTGCTGTGAGAACATAAATGTGTGGCTTCTACTTTGAGATTATTTAGCATTTGCTTATGGCCATTTGCCATTTGGCATAATGAAGTTGGCAGCAGGAGCAACGGGAGCAGCAGCTGACATTGCTCATACGCCCCGTGGTGCGTTCATCAGAATCAGACAAGACAAGAATACGCAGTCAATTTTGGACACGCCCTAAAACTGAATAGTGATTTTCTTGAACAGGATTTGGGTGTGGCACAACACAGAAAACAGAACAGAGAAAAGAGGAAAGTAGGAAAATTAAATAGGCAAGCCTTTGACACAAATCAAGGTGTGTGTGTGTTTTTTAGACCCCGTACTTTAAAAAAGTAAAGGGGTCTAATAACTTTGTCACAAAAAAAAAATGTGCGTAACAGGCAGGAGGTGTGATCTTGATCAGCATCAACAGCCAAGTCGATATAGCCATGTCCGTTTGTCCCTCTGTCCTTCTGTCCGTCTGTCCGTCTGTATTGACGCCTAGATCTCAGAGACTATAAGAGCTAGAGATTCCAAACTTGGTATGTAGGTTCGTCTATATTGCACGCAGATTTGTTTTAGATTTTTGATCGGACCACTATATCAAATAGCTCCCATAGGAACAATCAGTTGAAAATCAAGTCTTAGTATTCAAAACTTCTTTGCTGTTTGTGTTATTTCAAGCAAACTAACAGAATATTCATATAGGATGGTCTTATACATGCTGACCAAATTTTATTGAAATCGGACGACTATATCATATAGCTCCCACAGGAACAGTCAGTTGAAAATCAAGTCTTAGTATGGACAACTGCTTTGTTGTTTAGGATATTTCAACCAAACTGACAAAATTTTCATATAGAATGGTCCCATATATCCTGACCAATTTTGTTTGAATTCCGACCACTATATCATATAGCTGCCATAGGAACGATCAGTCCAAAATAAAGTTTTAGTAACAAAAACTTTTTTATTGTTTGAGATATTTTAGCCAAACTGACAGAATACGCATATGGCATAGTCCTATATATCCTGATCAAATTTGGTAAGCATCGGACCACTATATCATATAGTTGCCATAGGAACGATTGATCGAAAATATAGATTTAGTATGAAATTTGTTTTATTTTCTCAACCGAATTCATAGATTGTAAATATTCTATGTATTTTACATTTTGATCGCACACTTATTTTATTTTAAGCAGTGTTTGCTTTTCCATAGTAAGTACAGGGTCTACGACAGTCGAGTATTCTCGACTGTAGCACCGTCGACTAGATTTTTTTTTTTTTTTGTTTGTGGCACGTGTGGCAAGGTGCAAGGTGCGCCTTCTATTTATGGTCAAGGCTTCAACTTCAACTGCACCTTGGCTTACAACATCCTTTTTGGGCCAACAAATGTTGCAAATGTTGCCATGTTCAGGATGTGGCAACGGAAGTTGCAACTGCAGTTGACCATAAATTCTTCTGGCCACATCGCGTGCTTTAAGCCCAAGTCGAGGTCGAACGTCAAGTCAAGTCAAGAGTGCAAAGATAATAATATTGCGTAACAGCGAACCAACGAGAACTCATCTGAATACTCACACTCACACTCATACACACTCATACACACTCACTTACACTTCTATTCAGTGAGTACTCATTGCGAAGCTTGTCATTAACATTTATCTTATCATTTCTAATGCCCATAAATTGTTAGAGGCTCGGTCGGAACACATGAAAGGCAGCAGAATTCAGATTGTATCTGAACAATGCGAGTACCGCTAGTTGAGTATCTGTGTGCCATGCCCACAAGTGGGCGAAATTACGAGTAGTCGCAACTCAACTTCAAGTTGTCAATCATTGAAATACATTCCATGGCTGATATCTAGGGAAATTTGCAAGTGAACTGTCCAAATTTAAGAATTTGAAATAAAATTAAAATAGAAAGAAATTCATTAATTAAAAGTTTAATTTATTTCATCAAAAGTTTTAGGAATTTTGAATAAGCTAAATGATTTTAGAAAATTTAAAGACATACTATTTTTTATTTTATTCATTTCATTTAATGGTCTTGTAATTTTTATTGAAAATTAAAAGCAATTAAACATTCAGGAATATTTGACATACGGCCAAATTTTTCTTTTTTTATGAAAAAATCTATTAATGAATAAATACATTTATTTATAATTGTTGCAAAATTCTCAGAACTATTTTTTTTCAATTTAATAAATCAATCAACATAACATTTCTTCAAGTGGAACATTTTTTTGTACTTAAGAAATATGAATTTAAGATTCGCCTTGAAATGTTTTGAAATTTTTGACCCGCTGCCAAAAATTTAATTTTTATGAAGAAAAATTATGAATGAATAAATATAATACATTTGTTTATAAATGTTTAAAAATTCTCAAAACAATTTTTTTTTTATTTAAAAGTTCAAGAAGTTACATTTTTTTCAAGTGGAACATTTTTTGTACATAAGAAATATGGAAATCAAACAAAAATGCGCCTCGAAATGTTTTGAAACTTTTGACATACTGCCAAAAATTTAATTATTTTTTTTTTAAGAAAAACTAATAATGAATAATTTTTTTTTATTTTATTTTTTAATTAATTATAATTGTTTGAAAATTCTTAGAACTATTTTTTTCAATTTAAAAAATCATTTCAATAACGAATCATATTTTTACTTCAATATTTTTAAATACAAAAACATTATTTGAGTAATTTAATAAAAAATGTTAAAAAAATTAAAAAAAAATTAAAAACTTTTCTAATTAAATTATATAAATTTTTATCAAAATACTCCCATATATGCGCAACTTCTAAAGCAGCCCCCGCATTAGGTTTGCTTGCGTTTTATGCAAATGCCGCCTGAAATTTTCTTTTGTGGCCCAAAGACTTAGCGCCAGTTGGCAAAGAATCAGAAGCAAGGTCGGAAAATTTGATGCCACAATGTTGATAAAGAAAGTACAAGGCATGAATATCACTCGGAGTGTGAGTGCCAGCATGGGTACTCGCATGAGTACTCGCTCGAGTGTGACCTTGACATTAGAACTGAAAAACGAATACGATGTACGAGTTGATGTTCAAGTTGTGTATGTTTTGTTGCTACTAATTCAACATATGTATTTATTTATAAACATCGACAACAACAACAACGACAACAATTGCAACAAGATTCTAATCTTACGAGCCAAATGCGGAAGAGTCTAAAGCAAAAAAAAGCAGCTAAAAACTGTGCTTCTTACCTGTTTTGCATAATAATTTTAGCGAGTGCTCAGTTGAGTGCGGAGTATTCATTATTCACGAATCGCGCGTTATTCACGCTGAATTTAATATGGGTTAACTGCTGCTACCTGGTAGCTGTTAGCTGTTAGCTGTTCGCTGTTACCCGTTTGTTACCACTGTGCCACTTTCCCGCTCCAGAATGCTGTACAGAATTACACATGCCACTGGAATGTCTGCCAACTGGCGCTAGGGGGCGTCTTCATCGTCTACCATCCGCTTGACATGTTCTCAATTAAAAATCAATGTTATTTGTATTTGATAACAGGTTGTTCAAACGCGCACTCACTAATTAATTTCAGGTACTCGTTGTTCTTGTCTCTTGTCTATTGGCCTCGAAACGAATTGAAAAAGTGGCAAAGAAAGTGCAGCTCATAATTTGTTAATTGAATCAATTAAAAGCCATTAAAACAATACTCACAACTTAATTTTTTGCACAGTTTGGCGTGTATCCATGAGATACAATCCAAGTTTTGTAGCCTTGTCTTGTCGATTTTGTATTTTATTATTTGTTATTTTTGATTTTTGCTGTTGTTTAAATCCATTCAATGTCTTGTCGTCACGCCCTCACAACAAAAAGTAATAATCATAATTATCATAATCATCATAATCACAAAAAACACAATAATAATAATAATAATAATCACCTTTCATTGCTTGTTTTGTTACTGTGTTTATTGTGTGTAAATTTGTTTGTTTCGGCAACAATTATAATTATTAATGTGGCCCATTCATTTGGGTTTTTAGACCCATTTTGGACTCAAGATCACTTGAGATCAGGCCTCTGAGCATTAGATACTCATCTATAGCCCAAGGATGTGGCAAACACAATAAATTTAATGTGATCTGCACACAACACACCCAAAATTAGAGACCTAACTGTCTGAGGAAGGTTAAAGCCAATTCATGACACAATTCTTTTTCTCTCTTGACTTCTTTCCAAGTGTTAATAAGTGGGCCCATAAAAGAAGTGAGCTATTTAGATTATTATGCTCGGCTCAGACAGAGATTGATAAGATTTGTCCAAATCCACAGAAGTGGACTCCTGATTTCATTACGACCCTCTGATAAGCCAACATGGCAGCCAAAATGGTAGCCATATTGTGGCTAACTTTATCTTTATGGGCATTATTATCCGAGTGCTAGTCATACTCGTAGTTTTAAGGCCATAAATTCAGCCTATTAACGTATTTGTTCTACGAGTAGCTGGTTAAACATACAAATATACTCACTTTTATTATAATTCTAGTAAAAATATTTGTAAATTAGATTTTAAACTGAGCAAATAGCGTAGAATATAAACAAGAGTTATCTTATTATGAGAAAAATAGGTCAAATATATTTTTACTATATTTGCATTAAATCTTTGTCTAAATGATGGACTGAAAATGTAAGCAAAAAATGTAAGAGAACATATTGAAAGTGAAGAAGATAACGCTGATATATAATTCTGATAAACTAGGATAGACTGATTTATTAGGATTCTTAATAAACAAACAGTTTAAATATTATATACATTAATTTTACACTAGTTTTCACTTAGAGATAAAGCAATTGAAAAAATAAAAATTAACGGAAACTTAATAAAATCCATCCCAAAAGTTATAAAATTCTTTTAAAAACTGTTATTAACAATATTCCATTACTTCAGAATGAACAGCTTCAACACAAATTTCTATTTTAAAACAATATTTCTTTTAGCGCTTATATGCAGTTTAGAAAAATAAAAAGAAAATTGTTACTAGTACTCTAAGCACACTTTTATGTATTAGATTTAATATTTTATATTCTCTCTAATTTTGTAAATAAATAAATAAATAAAAAGAAAATTTGCCCTACGATTTCTTAAATATTTTATTCCAAAGGTGGAAATACACTTAGACCCACATTTATTTGTACACACTTTTTTTACTTTAACAGCTATGTAAGTCAAGTCTTCACAGTAAAAAAATATATTTGAAAAGATCGTTTAAATTCCGTTTGAATGATGCAAAACTTTTCTTTTAAGTATCCATTGAAAATTTTGAATTTTAAAAAAGTCTATTTTTCAACTTTTTTCCTCGATTTTTCACAAAAAATATTTTAATGCAAACAAATTTTTCAAACAATTCTGAGAGTGACTGACAAAAATATTTTTGGTAGTATTTTTTAAAATTTTTTGAAAATCCTAAAAATTACCATTTTGACCCCTTTTTAGCAATTTTCAAAAAATCATTAAAAATACTAGCAAAAATATTTTTGGAAATTTGTTTTGTTAAGTGTTTCAAGAATTTTTTTTAAAAAATCGAGGAAAAAAGTTTTGAAAAGTGACTTTTACATAAATTTGAAATTTTCGCAGGGTACTTAATGGGTAAAGGAAAGTTATGTGTCATTCAAACGGAATTTAAACGATCTTTCCAAATATATTTTGTTTAACTGTGAATACTTGGCTTACATACAATTACTTTTGTAAAGTTAACTTCTTAAATAAAGTTACACAGATCAGCAATTTTTACAAATTTGATTCTCAATAAAACTAAGTTGTAGCAATTATTTATAGGCATTTAATATTAGAGTATAGCAGTGTGACATGCGTATGCTTATCACAAATATGTTAACTGATTCCCATTCCCTTTTCCTCTTCCCACTTGACCACTTTGGCAAGGTGAGGCCCATCAATTATAAACTGACTCACAGTTAGTTCGGGCTAATCACATAAGGAACCCAACAAGCTGAACGAGCCTATCAACCAAATGCCAAAATGCCGCCCAAAGCCAGTTGGCTAAAAGTGTTAGACGGGTCTAAAAATAGCACCAAATAGTTGCCATATAATCATGTAATCATTAAAGGGAAATATAAATAATAATAATTAAATTAAATAAATAAGTGTAAGTAAAGTGTAAATTTAGCACCTTTTTCAGGGTCTACTTCAAATGCAATTGCACTTTTTCAGTTGACACTGCTTTTCCAGTTGAAAGTCCAAGTAAATGTAAATGTTTCAATCAACAAATTGTATTTGTTGGTTGCATTGAACTTGAATTGTGTTGTGATGATGATTCTGTGAGCCTCGACTGAATGGAATAATGAATGATTAATGGACTCGTACTTGTTGACCGTTATGGATAGAGCTATTAATGATGAGCAGCATTTGTTTGATTGATTGATTGACTTACTGACTGACTGATTGATTGATTGTCGCACACATTAGCATCACTTGTTTCGATTATCAATGCAATTACAAGTTGCACATTTAACAGCCTTCAATTGCAGTTGCCACTGATTTTTTGTCGATTTCTGATTTGTTTGATTTCTGATTTTCTGATTTGTTATTGTTGCAATCAGTGTAACCACTATATAGTAACGACTTTGGCTAATTTGCATAAACAAATTGAGCTCACAAATCGCTTAGCATACAATGAATGCGTTGAGCCGTGAATTAAACAAATGTCCAATGCAAATAAACCATAAATTTTAACCATATGCTAATTTTCAATCCGATCTCAGTCTACAGTCTACAGTCTACGGATCTTGTCAACAAGCTGATCTCGTTTCGTCGAGATTTATTTATGATTATTGCTGTTTTTTTTTTCAATTTCAAATTTTTGCATCTCTTCCATCAACTGTGGGTGTTGACTGTAGACTGCAGACTGTATACTGTAGATCGTTGACAGTTGACAGTTGTGGGCTGCTTTTGATCATCCAACCCATTGCAACTTTATGAATTTCAATTATCTGTAAAATT
Organism: Drosophila subquinaria; assembly: GCA_037043405.1. Classification (NCBI taxonomy): domain Eukaryota; kingdom Metazoa; phylum Arthropoda; class Insecta; order Diptera; family Drosophilidae; genus Drosophila; species Drosophila subquinaria. Next base: position 178,765 of record JBAMBL010000449.1, on the reverse strand, counting down.
TTGAGCATTTTCAAGTTGTTTACTTTATAACACACTTGCCGATATATTAGCCTTGTTCACCAAAACAAACATCGATGAAATTTGTATGATTATTCTGGAGAACGACAGTGATTAACAATCATAATTTCCAAATTCTGTGATTATGATGACTAAAAACTCATCACCAAAATAGTACACTGAAATTCTGTGATTGTGATGCTTTGTTATCGATACAATAAATCGTAATCAAGAAAACACAAGATTTGAAAATAAATAGGACAAAATTAATAAGGAAACCACTTTATTAATATTAATTTGGTTTTCTTAAAAAAAAATGCAAAAAAGACGTTGGAATCTGCGTATTTTTAAGGTATATGGTTAGGAAATTGCTTTAAACTTTCTCATTAAAAATATTAAATGCGCTTACAATACAATTCTTAATTATTAATTAATGCAACATATCGACTATTAATTTAAATCTGGTCTTTTGCTGTGTTCATTCCCATTACATTAAGCATTTTGCGCCAAACTGTTTTGAATTTGTTTAATAAAAAAAAGAGCTTTGACAAAAAAGACAAATGACAACTTTGAATTTGTCCTAAAATTTCATAAAAGCGTTCACTAGAAGCCCATTAAATATTTGTTGATTTCCGATATATGATTGATTACTGATTGATTAGTTCTGGTGAACACGGCCATTGTTTCTGTTGTGTTATAAACTTCTATTATTTAAAAAACAGGATTCAAAACTTCATTTGTTATACTTTCCTTTCATGAAAAGTAATAAAAATCGTTATTTTCTTTAAAAAGTATAACAATCTGATATTGATGAGACAGAATAAATGATTATTAGCTTATTAAAAGACCCATATCCCCTAAAAACGAAACAGACACAAAATAAAAGATATATTTAAAAAACAAAAAACATCTACGAAAAATGTAGAAGATTTTATTATACGAAAATTTCGAACGTTTTTATTTAAAAGGGTTTTTAATTTCGTGCTTTAATCTCATAGTTTTCCTAAAAAATTACAAAGTTTGTAAATACTTTTCAAAATTTAGTTGATATATACGATACATTAAAGAAATCGCTCCCTACTTCATTTTTTTACATTCTTTTCTGTAAAATTCAAGTAAAATTACGAATAATAGAAAGACCATAAACATTAAACAATGCTATTAAAGTAATTTCGTCGTTGTGCTATAGTTTCCAACTTCATTTTTTCAGTTCTCTTTTGTGATAATCTCATTTTTTAATCGCATATCTTTGTCAATAATTATACTACAATTATTCTGTTGTTCTTGTTGTTTTTGTTGTTGTTGTTGTGTTCTTTCGCACTATAATTTTCTCTGCTTTCAGACCATAATAAAAACTATTTGTCTTACTCATAATATTGTATATTCGGAAATTGTTGATACCTTGTGAAATTTCAAGTTAGGAATTTTGTTTATCGCAATGATTGACGTTGATTGATTACATGCTCGTGCTATGGCGAGTGCGAGTACAGTGAGTACGAATACAGTAGTACAGTAGTCGCATTCAGTTAATGAATGTGCCTTTGTTTTGTTGTCGTTTGTTGTTCTGGCCAAGTCTGGATGTCATCAAATCATTTAGTAGCTGGTTCCTCCCATTTTCCTAACGATTTTCCTACGCCCGATTCGCATTCTGGGCACGATTTTTTGAGATTGCACAACGATTTATCGTTGTCGTATTTGCAACACGATATGTTTTGAGTTTGTTCAATGAATCTGAATGAAATTCAAGTCTAGTCAATGTGAAGTGACGTTGTTTTTGTTATGACAACACGTTGCCAATTGTTTTATGATGTGGCTTAAACGGTTGCAACGCTGAGTTAACTGTTATTCTGGTTAACACTTCCCACTAAGTGGCGCTATGAACTGTCCGTTATCATCGTGTCATGGGACTGTGGCCAAAATGACAACAATAACAACAGCAACAACAACAACAATGACAACAACGTTTAAGTTAAATGGAGGCGTGAGCAAAAAAGTAAAAAGATAATTGCCGTATTAAGTAAAGTGTTGATAACTTGACTTATCAGCGAGAGAAGAGCAGCAACAAAATAGAAGAGTGTAAGCACTTCTGCCCCGCATTAATTGATAAGCATTTTGTGCGCTATTTAAATGCGGATTACGAGCCAGTTACAGTTTTTTATGGCCACCTTTATGAACTTGGCCTAAAGTCTTTTTGAGCAGTGAAGAAATCAAATAAATACTCTAGAACTATAGGCAATTTGCGTGCTGTCCTTACACACATAAAAAAAGACAGTTAAGAGTGCTTGAGTGGAGTGATAGACTATGAGATACCCTGTAAGCATTTGTTATTCTATTTGTAATACACTGCTGCGTTTGATTACTTATTTAAATATTGTGAAGCTGGCATTAAAAGTTATTTGTGCAATCAGTAAGCGAGAGTGATCGACTGTCGCATACCCTGTAAAATTTAATTCTGCTCTAATGATAAATAATTGTAAGCTTTTGAGTATAGAATAACCTTTTACATGTTAAAAAGACCTGAAGATAAAGTAAACGACTTGCAGATACCCTGTAATAAATTTATATTCAATTACTGTATTTCTTTGCTACGAATTTGAAAACTTTTAGTATCAAAAACAGAGTTGTAGCAAATAAGCTGACTTCAATCTCAAGTGCTCGACTAACAGATACCCAGTAATACTGGAAATTGATGGCTTTTGAGTATAGATAGACATTTTAATAATAAAAAGTCCTGAAATAAAGTAATCAACTTGCATATACCCGTAATCACTAAATATTGTAATTACTGTATTTCTTGTGCTACGAATTTGAAAACTTTTAGTGATCAAAAACTAGATCGCTTTTGAAGCATAAAGTAAGCTGACTTGCAGATACTCACAGTGCTCGAATTAACATTGATTACCTATGTAATTACTGGATAATCGATAGCTTTTAAGACTGATACTTCATGGTATCAAAAGTAGAGTTGTAGCAAATAACCTGACTTCAATCTAAAATGCTCGACTAACAGATACCCAGTAATACTGTAAATTGATAGCCCCAGTATATAATTTAATATCATCAATATATAAAAATTCATTTTATTTATCTTCCAAAACACACCTTTCACCTTTTTCATGGTTACAGGGTATCGACACTTGTGCCATTTTGTCGTAAATTGCGCTAATTGAAGTGTGTGTAAAACGGCAATTCGAATAATTGAGATATTTATGCCAAAACACGTCGGGTGATTAGCTAAATAATTAACACCCACAAACAAAGATCATAAATCAATAATATTATTGATATTTACAGCATTGTCGAGAGATACTTTCCATATTTGATTTATTCCCTCGTTAAATAGAGAATAAAGTAATATTTACTGTAAATATTTAATCTAAATAATCGCAAGTATTCATTTAATATGCAATCAAACGCAATTGCAAATGAGGCGTTAATATAACGTTATTATTATTTGTCGATTTGTTTAAACAAATTAATTAACACCCGCTGTTTAACATTGAGCTTAGATAAACAGCAGCAGGCAAAAAACAACAACAAATTACCGCTAACTGTATAAATGGAAGGAGGAAACAATGCGCAGAGTGCGATTAAACAAATTAATTAATCAAACAGTGTGAGAATTACGAGTATCATTAGCTTATGAGAGATCTGGCAAAAAAAAAATAATTACTTAGCTGCTAGAAAATTTTTAACTCGAGTAAAAATATATAAATCGATGTAACAAATATGAAAAAGTATCTTAGAAATGGATATGCTCGCAATTTGGGGCATTTTTCTAGAGGGAAAACTCAAAAGAAATCTAGGTTAAAATTTGGAAAATGTGAAAAAATATATTCGAAAATGCTATGCTTTCAATTTTGGTCATTTTTCTAGACGAAAAACTAAAAAAATCGAAATTAAAATCAGAAAATAAAATAATATATTCAAAATAAATTTGTTCGCAATTTTGTAATTTTTTGAAAAGAAAAACTCAAACGGAAATGTGAATAATATATTCGAAAAGGATATGCTCTCAATTTTGGTAATTTTTCTAGAGAAAAACTCAAAGGGAATCGAAATTTAAATCAAGAAAATGTGAAAAATATATTTGAAATAAATTTGTTCGCAATTTTGGTAATTTTTCTAGTAAAAACTCAAAAGGAATCGAAGCTAAAATCTGGAAAATGTTCCTATGCGAATTAAATATAATATTTTTGCATTTCAATTAAGTTTAAAATTGCCCAAATTGTAACTTAAATTTGTTGAAAAATTAATTTTAATTCCAGCAACATTTTCATGTTTTGAGATGTTAAAAAAATAATAATGATTGAGTATTTTTAATTAAAGTTAGTAATATTTAATTATTAATAAATAAAATAAATTAAAAAGAAAAAAGAAATAAATAAATAAAAAGAAAAAAATAAATGTATCGATTGCATGATTAAGTTAATAATGAATTACAATTTTGGCATGCACTGGGCGCGTTGTTAATCAGCGTGTTGCCCAAAATTAAATTAATACACACTTTTGTTGTTGCTTTTCATCAATTTGATTTGTGTTTTTTGCAGACATGTCGAAATTCGTTGGCGTTGCCGACATCACGGAGAACAAGAAAATCTGGCGCATGTTGCTCGGCGAGCTGGTGGGGACATTTTTCTTGGTTTTCATCGGCGTTGGCAGCACGGCGACCGGAAATCCGAGTGTGGCGCAGATAGCGTTCACCTTTGGCTTGACGGTGGCCACGTTGGCCCAGGTAAGTTCCAATACACACACACAACACACACACGCACACACACATACACACATAGTACTTACCCTGAGATTGCCATCGCAAATGTTGTGTGATTGAGATTGGGCCAATAGCAGCATTAGCAATGGCAATTTATGTATAGAGAGAGATATGTACACTCCTGGCCAAAATAATAAGTACACTTTGAATGCTGCAAAACTTCCCTTAACCCATTGAGTACCCATTGAAAATTTCGAATTTATCAGGGATGCCACAGAAATCGCTTTCGCTTGAATTTCACCTCAATTTCATTTCGCTGTGCCACAGCTCAAATCGCAGAACTAGCGCTAAATCCGCTGGCGTCCGATGCTGCCACCTAGTTCGATTTAGATTTTCGAAGTCAGGGGCAGCGATGCCACATTTCATAGTCAGAATTTGAGGTAAGGTATTTAAAATATATATATGAAACCACTTTTGTTTTCTTTAAATTAAGCATTCAAAAATCAAGCTCTTTTAAGGTAAAGCAAGTTTTACCGCAAAAAACCTTTAACTTATTCTGCAATTTGTGAAAACATTTGTCACGAAGGGTTGCCAGACTAATGGCAGACAGTCGCTAGAGTTGTCGATTAACTTTTATTTTGTCGCGCCAATTGCTTTTAAATTTTTTGTAGCTAAACAAAGTCAATTATTATTTAAATGAATTAAACTATATAAATTAATTTAAGCCATTTTTAAAAAAATTATAAAAAATACAAGCGAAAAGATTTTTGAAATTTTTTTTTTTCAGTCAGTATAAAAAAAAGAAGTGTACTTATTATTTTGGCCAGTAGTGCGTGTGTATGGTCAATAGTAATGGCCAAATCATGCGTTCAAGGACACGCCACCGCCGCGTTACACTTTCGGCCCGGCCAAAAGCAACAAACTCATTCACAACTCGGTTGCAGTCGCATTTTGGGCAAGACATTGGCATTTAAAACGACAAAACTTCAAGCTAACAAATAAGAAAAAAAATAATCAAACAAACGCATAAAAACGGCAATCGAATCGTTCGTCGTTCGAAGTTGAAGTCGAAGCGTTGGCCGCGTGCGAATGTAATTTACAAAATTGACAGATAGATTTACAGACGCACACAAAGATACAGATACAGATACAACAACCACAAGATACAGATACAACTGCAACTACTCTAAACTGTGATCATGATCATTAGCGCTGCACACGCTGCGTATGAGTAACGCACAATGTTTTCTGAACACACACACACAAAAAAATGTGAATTGTGAATGTGAATTGTGAATTGTGAATTGTGAGTTGTGAATAATAAATGCGCACTCGCTCTGCTCGCAAAGCGTCTGCGTCGGCAATTAACATTAATCAACACGCAAAATATGCAATTAGATTATTATGCGTTTAATTACGTTATGCCTTTGATGTTGTTCGTTCGTTTCGAACATGTTTTCGAATTTCAAATTTAGAATGAGAAAAAAAACACTTGCCACTCGATTTGATGACAACTCTATGGGAATAATAGAGACTTATCGCTGACATTTGGATCACATGTTGTGCTTGACAATTATAATTTAACGCGCCTTTGGCTAAAAGATTATAGAGTACAGAATATTTCAAAATTTTTGAACAAGTTGCAATTCAATGGTAGAACAAGATTTTAGTTCGAATCTTTGCACAATTTTTTAAATTTTATTAATTTTTTTCTTATTTCTATATTTTCTGTCTTTTCAAAATGAAGTTTAAATTAAATTATAGATGTTAACATATAAAAAAGACTTTTTTAAAAAGTATATAAAATTTATGTTGTTTTTGTTTTGTGTCGAATATATGTAATTCAGTTTAATAAAAAAAAAATGTATGTTCTCATTTTTTTCAATTTTTTCCAAGATTTTGTTAGAAAAAAAAATGTTTTTCATTATAAAATTGCAACTATTTTTGTATAGAATATCTCATACAACAACAGAGCTTTTAATTCTAAAGGTTAATTTGCATTCGATTGTTCCTATGGCAGCTATATGATATAGTCATTCAACTTTGACTAAATTGGGTTAGGATGTAAGAGACAATCCCAAACATACAATCTGTGAGTTTGGTTGGAATATCTTAAGAAACAAAAAAGTTTTTCATAATAAAGTTTAATTTGCATCCGATTGTTCCTATGGCAGCTATGTATATGATGTAGTAATCCAAATTTGACCAAAGTTGGTCAGAATATAACATATAATCTGTGAGTTTGGTTGAGTCGCCATCTTATTGCATGATCAATTTATCTCATCCATGTTGTGTGAATATTTTAGTTTTCTATCTTTAACCGTTTGATTCTATCTACACGTTGATTCTCAGTAAGTGAGTCAGTAAGTCAGTCAGGACAAAGAGTTTTATATACTATATATAGATGATATACAAGTGATCTTCGTTCATGCGAGATATCACGAAAAGTTCACAAAAATAGTTTGTTAAAGAAATATCTTTTCCACACTTTCGCCAGTGGTTAAGAGATTCGTTACCGATTGCCCAATGCAATCGACAGGTGAAAGATACTCACGAGTCATTCAGTGGATGGAGGCCGCTGGCACGTTGAGTTTTCTTTTGTTTCTCCTTTTCGTTTGGCTGTTTTGGTTTTGAAAACCGAGCAATATTTCAGCGATTAGTCGCACTTGCAGTGGCAGCTGCTGTTGCACTCACAACAGTATTCACAATAAGTATTCACAACAACAACAACATCAATATATGACGTGTGCCATATGAGAGTGTGGCCAACCATTTGGATTTGGCCATTTGGGTTAACTGCACTCGATCCGTGACCAGACAATGTGACGACAATTGGCTCGAGGTTTGAAATGACGACGACGACGATTCCCTTCCAATTCCCTTCCCTTTCCTAATTGCCGGTCAATGAAGCGCAACAAATGCAAAACGTGACAATTAACAACAATTTGATGCCAACAAATATGTTTATACTCTTAAATATATATAAAAAAACTGAAAGCTTTAGTCATGCGATAGAACTGTGAAGGATGAAAGATCTAAAATTACTCATACGCTACAACTCTGCCCACTTTTTTCATACTCCCTTGAAAACTTTTTCAAAAACTTTAAAATTTTTCAAAGCTTATCCAATTTCCCTGCGGTTTGTCTAATATATGTAATCATTGTTTACCCTCTACTTTTACATTCAATAAATATTTATTAATTTGGAAAATGTAATTTTCTATCAAGATTTTCAAATTTTCCTTACTTACTCCCTTGCGTTTTTCTTTAAAACTTTAAATTCTCATAACTATGTCAAAACGTAACCGATTTCCATAGGAAATGTCAATTTTAGCGTTTTTTCGCCTCTAATTTTATTTTTTCATAAAAATTTTGTTCATTTAGAAGGTTTAATAAGTTCCAAAATTTTTCACACGTTTTCGAAAATTTACAGTTTCCATAACTTTGTCAAAACTTAGCCGATTTCCTTGCGGATCGTCAAATTTAATCATTGTTTACTCTCTTATTTTACATTAAAATAAACGTTTATTATTTTTGAAAATTTAAATTGCTTACCAAGATTTTCACATTTCTCATTTGCATTTTTTCAAAAACTTTAAATTCTCATAACTAATTCAAAACTTAACCGATTTCGATAGGGAATGTCAATTTAATCGTTGTTTCGCCTCTAAATTTATTTATCATGAAAATTTTATTCATTTGGAAGGTTTAATTTTTTTCCAAAAATTTTCAAATTTTTCCCCTACACACTTTTTCGAAAATTTCCAGCTTCCATAACTTTGTCAAAACTTAGCCGATTTATATTTGGAATGTCAATTTAATAATTGTTTAACTTCCAATTTTGATCTGCAGCAAAACTTTATTATATTCAAAAATTTAACTTCTTCCAACAAAGGTTTAAAACTGTCATAACTTGGTCAAAACTGAACCGATTTCTTTGCAAAATATCAATTTTAACATTATTTGATCTCTAATTTGATTTAGCACTCAAATTTTATTCACTTTAAATTTATTTCCCCTTTACATTTTTTTAAAAACTTCCAACTCCCATAACTTTGTCAAAAGATAATCGATTTATATTTGGAATATCAATTTAAGCATGGTTTAACCTACAATTTTATTCTACATCAAAGTTTTATTATATTCAAAAATTGAATTTCTGCCAACAAAGGCTTAAAACTGACATAACTTGGTCAAAACTTAACCGATTTCCTGGCTTTCCTATTCATTATTTATATCTATTTAAGAAAATTGTTTATTTCTTCCTATACTATCCAATTTATCTTTAAATTAAATGTGACCCACTTTTGTAGTATTTCCCCCTTTCTTTTCCACTAAAATCTCGAAATTTGTATGCAATTTGTGTTGCCACTTTTGGATGTGAAGACGTTCGCTTGACAGTTGGCCAAAAGGAAAAGCAAATGCAAAAACAATTGCATAGTAATAATAATAAAAAAAACAACAACAAACAACAAATTTTTGCTTATTAAATTGGCAAATGAAACAGTAGGAAAAAAATTGCCAACATTTCGATTTAGATGCGGGCCAAGTGAATCAAATGAATGGTGAATGTGAATGTGAATCAAAAAAAGTTAGACAATAAATTGTTTGAATCAGTTTTGAAATCAGTTGCAATTCTGGGTTTGGCCACATTAATGATTAATGGCCATTCAAACGATGCACAGAACTCAAACAGATGAGCTGCGAGTGTTTTGAATCGTTATTCAAAAGGCCAATGTGAATAATTTATTTATATATTTATTTATTTATTTGAGTCTTATCTCAAAATGAAGTCAAAGTCAAAAGATACAGAACCTCCAGCGGCAATCAAGGTGCAACAGGCAAGATCAATAAAAGCCCAAATCAGCAACAAGTTAAGTCACAACAACAGCAACAACAACAACAACAACAACTACAACAACGTCAAATTGTGCGTGCGCCATTCACAAAATTTTAAAAAAATCAAACGGCCCGAAACTAACGAAAATGGCAAAGTCAGCTCAACGCTTTGGTTTGGGCTTAAAGCGAACTTGAAACGTTGAAACAGCAACAATCAGCAACAATCACTAACAACAACAACAGCAACAGCAACAACAACAACAATGGCAGTTGCAGAAAAGCAGAACGAAACAAACAAGTTAACATTCAATTTAACAAAAAGCTATGAAATATGATTTAAGCGCAAATGTCGCACAACAACAACACTAACAACAGCAACAACAACAACTTGAACCACAACGCAGACATTTGTGCGCCAAAAGTTGCGCATGCGTAATTCTTGATCCAAGCGATCGATATCTCAATAGACATACAGTGGCTCACAGCTTATTTCAACCAGCACAAAAAGCTTCAATTACAACTAACAAAAAAACAAACCTAAACAAACAGTCTAATCAAAAGTATTTACAGAAAACTAAAGTAATATCAACTCAGAATTTGAAAATATTGAAAATATTCGAAAATTTTTGTGTTTTTATAAAAGTCAACTTTTTAAACTTTTATCCTCGATTTTAAAAAAAAAAGAAGTTGGAATGCAAAAAAACTCCTCATAGAATTCTAATAGGGTCTGGAAAAAAACATTTTTCTAGTATTTTTTATGATTTATTCAAAAAATAATTAAATTACTAGCCAAGAGTTTTTTGAAAATTTTGGCAGTCACTCTTAGAAATGTTTGCAGAATTTTTTTGAATCAAAATATTTTTTGTTTGAAAACGAGAAAAAAAAGTTGAAAAATATATTTTATAAGAAATTCAAAATCTTCCATGGGTACTTAATTTTTGTATCGTTCGAACGGAATTTAAATGAATAACAGATTTATATAAAAAACCTGCATCAAAACTTTTTTATCGGGTGTGCCACAGAAATCGCTTTCGCTTGAATTTCACTTAAATTTTATACAAATTTAAGTGAAATTCAAGCGAAAGCGATTTCTGTGGCACCCCAGTATTATACGCAAATTTGACAAAGTTATGGTGCATGAAGACATTAGTGGACCACTGTTTCTATTTTTTATAAATAAACATGACAGACTGAAGCGTAAAAAAGACAGCCAGACAGTACAGACAGAGAGACAGACAGGCACACAGAAAGACAGACAGTCAGACAGACACTCAAACAGTCTCTGCCAAATCTTCAACTCGTTACCTATAACTGAAAATCCCAACAAATCAAAATATATACTATGTATATTTATTAAAAGCCATAAAATGTTAGGTCAATGTTCTCATGTGTATGTCAAAGTTAACAGTTGGTGTTAAAATATCTTTGCCAGACAGTTCAGCTGCATTGTTCTCTGTCTACATTTTGTACACTTTTTGTTATGGCCCAATCGACCCTCTGTCGTAATATTCAATTACAGACGTTCTTGGGCAGTTAAAAGGTGTTCAAAGTGTTGACATCATGTTGACGCTTCAAGTGAGCCAAAGACTCTATATGTTGACCAAGTTAACAGGGAGTTAACTCAATGAACTAGTGAGAAAACTAAAGAAGCAATTGAAGTTAGCGAGGAGAGAAGAAAAAATAAGTATGAATATTTACATTCATTTGCAAATAAATGGAACTTAGCCAAGAAGACAGAATAATAAAAAAAAAAATAGGGTAGAAGATAGAAGATAAAAAAAGATGCTAATTTCATTTTCAGGACGATAGGTTTTTGGAAAAAATAGAAGAGCAGAGATAGAATGAAAATAAAATGGAATATAAAAAGGATATTGATCAGTTAATCAAACATTTTAAAGCAAGCTAAATTTCAAGAACAGATCGAATTAGAGAAAAGATTGGTAGAGTTAAGGAGTTTGTTAAAAATATTATATTTTTGAGAGATACATAAAATATAACTACAATTAGATAAATATAAAAATTTGAAAATAAAATATGTATGTTAAAATATAAAAATAAAATCAAATAAATTAAATCAAGTTAAAAATAATACAAAAAAATAACAATAATAGTAATAGTTCATGCGTCACAATAGATGATAGAAAATTAAAGTTGTAAACTAAAATGAAAATTAAACTAAAGCTTAAATTATTATAGTTTGTTACTATTTCCATCTTTTTAATATATTTTAATGAATTAAACTTAATATAAATTTCAAATCAATGATTATAATAGTGACTAGTGCCTTACATAATAAGCGTTAGCTTGTAGCACTAGGGATCAAAATAAATAAATTAATTAAAGTCCGAAAATTATAGCAGACAAAAATTGTTAAACTATTCACGTGAGAAAAAGAAAAGTGGATGCTTTTATTTAATTAAAGACAGAATATGAGTCTGCAAATGAGGTCTGATCAATTTTAAATTTTTGATTATTTTATGAAACACTTTTTAAATTATTTAAAAATTAGAAAGTGTTGCCAGCTTAGCTTATTTAATGCTAGATCTAGCTTATTTTTAAGTGCTAAAAAGTTGCTCAAATTTAAAAAAGAAACACATTTATTTGTATGTTCTTTGAAACTCTTTTATTTAACTTAATATTAATAACTCTTTATAGACTTGTTGAATAGATGAATCATCTTGTTGCGTTCTCACGCATTTTGTTGCTGTCTGCCACTCACTTAGTTGAGTTTATGAGTTGATGCTGCCCCATCGAGTGGCATGCAACAAATTTGATAGATTTGATTAATTCGACGCTGACTCAAGTGTGCAATTAAAAAGTTAACAAACTGCGATCTCTGATCTGATCGATCTGAGCCAAGAGCTGACTCAGCCAACAAAAGCGTCAAGTTGATGTTGGATGTTGGCCTGATCTTGTTTTGTCTTAGCTAAGCAACATAATTTCAATGGCAAAAATCAAAAGAATTAAAAAACTTAAAAAATTGCAATGCGTGCGTACGGTGCGAGTACCGAGAACCGATGCCAAATGTCAAGTTGCAGCAACACGGGCGTATCTCACAGATTGCATGTATCTCCAGATCTCGCATTTGGCCTAAACTCGCTCTTAACGTGGCTGTAATTAGCGCTGTGGAGCAGCAAATGGCCAACAAACAACCTGTGATTTCAACCCCACCCACCCCTTATAGACCACTTCCGCCTGGCAGCTTACGCATTTATTAATTAAACGCGAAATGTGCAACGCAAACACCCGAGACATTGGCCATCGGCCATTGGCTATTGGCCATTAACCATTGGCCATGTGTGCACTTGAAGCTGAAGCTGAAGCTCAAGCTGAAGCTGTTGCAAAAAGCCAAAGCCAAATTTAAATCTAAATCTAAATCCAAAACCAAATCAAAATCTATATCCAAATAAAACCAAGTGAGAATGTTAAAGCTGAGATGCTCAACTGTTTGATGCCCAGTATCCGAAACTTTGCACTAAAAATACAATCAAATTAAAAAACTCGAAAACAAACACTTGAATAAAATATTAAATTAAATTATGAAATATTTAAAAAAAAATTACCAACACGTAATGGTCCCTAATAAAACACATTTTCGGCAATTAAAAAATGTTTTATTTGCCTTTCTTTTTAAAAATTAAATTTATAGCACAAATAAGTAACAAAGAATAATAAATTAAAATTTAATGTTAAATAAAAATATTAAATAAGAGAAACTTAATACAAAAAACTTATAAAATAAAATTTAATGTTAAATAAAAATATTAAATATTAGAAAGTTAATACAAAAAATATTTAAAAAAAAAACTTATAAATTAAAATTTAATGTTAAATAAAAATATTAAATAATATTAAAGTGGATACAAAAAATATAAAAGAAAAAAATATTAAATATTATATATGTATGTCTATATTATATTGTATTATATTCTAATAGTGACTGCAAAATTGTTTTTCAAAAATCTCTTCGCTAGTATTTTTTATAATTTTTTTTGAAAATTGTTTCTCAAGCTACTTTTTGTATGAAAAGGAGGAAAAAGGGCTTAAAATAGCTAATTTTTTTAGAAATTTTCAAAATATCATAAAAAATACAAGTGAACAGATTTCAAAAAATTTTTGCAGTCACTATTAGAATTGTTTTAAAGAATTTTTTTGCATCCCAACATTTTTTGTGTGAGCCCGAGAAAAAAATTTTTGAAAGTAGACTTTTACAAAAGTTTGAAAAGAAAGCCACGTACGTTTTGTTATATGGTCGAATAAAATTAAAACTTTAAAAAAAACTCCATAAACCGCTCTTTTAAGGTGTTCGGTTTTCTTTGTCCGCTACTGTACATAATAAATTACGAATGTTAATTTAACGAAATAATAAATTACATCTTAATTCATCTTCTCCATTCCTCAACCGATCGAAAAAAAAAAATGTTCAACTAACTTCTGTTAATTGGCATTCTAAATTTAAGACTAAAGTAGTGAGATTTCGATCACGGAATAATCCAAATCTCACTACTTTAGTTTCTGGTTATTCTAATATTTTCGAAATAAATAAATAAACTTCATTTCTGTGCTCAGAAAATTTGGTTTAACTCTTTTTTTAGTTTTACACTTCTTTAGTCACCTATAAATCTATTTGCTTATAAAAAAATACAGACCTGGTCACAAACTTATACACCTTTTGCATACTGGGCTAAGAAAAAAAAAAACCAAATGCGATGCGAAAAGTAAATCGGCGATTGATATCGAGCTACATTGAAGCCTGCACATCGACCTTGAGCTCAGGCCGCGAATGCGTTTTCATTCATAAGACAAGTGTGAGTGTGCGTATGAGTATGAGTGTTCGAGTGCGTGTGAGTGTGAATATGAGTATACTCACTCTTTGCTCGAGTGGCAATTTGTTGTGTTTCAATTCTAAGTGAACTTTGATGGCACTCGAGCTACGATGACTCAACAAATCAGAACAACAGATGCGAATCACTTTTACTTTCGATCTGCAGTTGGCTTAAATTGACTTAAAGTTTGGCTGTGTCTTTGTCTTAAGTTGGCTGTAAGTTCAGTGCGTCTCCATGTCAGACAAATTGCTCGTATCCGTTGGCAGCTCAACTGACACTTTGACTGAGATTTCGACTGCATTCAAATTGATTGCACAATGTTGTTGGCCAAAATACTTTGCAGACTCCATTGGCAAAGGGTAAAAACATTACCCAACCCACTTGCCAAAATACAATGTGTAAAAAAAGGCGATGACGTCAAGTTTCAAGTTGGCATTTGAAGTCAAATGTTTCACATGTGAAACTCACTCATAGTGTTGATAAAGGACTTAAAGATGCCTAAGAATTTGATTAAAAAAAATTTGAAAAATCATGATATTCTTTTCTTGTATTTTTTCTAATTTTCTTTGTGAACTTTCGGATAATATTTTCTTTGTAAAATCTGTGAACAAACCAAATTCAAAAACTTCTGCTTGATCTAAGTTTCTTATCTGATCTTGTTTCTTATTGTTATTTCTATTACTCTTCGTCACTAGCGTGGACTGCCATACGCTTAATCATTTCATGATCATAATCATTTCATTTTGCAAGAAACTTAAATTTATTTTATATATTGTCCTTATACAATTGCTTGATTTTCTACTTTAGAACTAAAAGATTTATTCAAATTTTTTTCTGAAAACTCCCTGAATACCAATAAATATTACCACATAACTAGTTCTAAGATAGAGAATACCGTGTACTAAATATTCCAAATTTCACATAAAATATTCTCCATTTTTATTTATTTACTTCTTTTAAAAGTAACTACAAATTAAATGAATGAAATAAGTTCTTGCCTAACAAGCTAATAAAAGAATATAAAGCGAACTGAACTTGATTAACAAGTGTAAATTATTTATACATTTTTTTTATGATCCGTGAACATTCTAGATATAATTAAAAACAAATTGGGATATGTTCTTCACATTTTACGGCAATTGTATTTAATATTGAATGTCAAATTTAATATAAATTTCTTTGTCTTCTTTTTTAAAGGGTTTGGGCCACATCAGCGGCTGTCACATCAATCCGGCTGTCACCATCGGTTTCCTGATCGTCGGCGAGATGAGCATCCTGAAGGCGGCCTTCTACATCATCGTCCAGTGCGTGGGCGCCATTGCGGGCGCCGCTGTCATCCGGGCGGCCATCACGGGCATTCCCAATCTCACTGGTTTGGGCGTCTCCTCGTTTGACGCCTCTCTGGATGTGGGCCAGGTGGTGTTGATCGAGGCTCTGATCACCTTCATTCTGGTGTTTGTGGTCAAGGCTGTCTCGGATCCAGGACGTCAGGACATCAAGGGATCAGCGCCTCTGGCTGTGGGACTTTCCATTGCCGCTGGACATTTGTGTGCGGTAAGTTGCAGAATTTTCTAATCTGATCAACCAGGGACTGCAAATAATAGTTATGAGTTATATATATGAGTCATATATATAGGTATATATATATATGATGTCGCTTCTTTGGTTCAAAAGTTATTTTATAGTAAAAATTGACAAAAAAGACAAATAATAATAATAATAAAAATTGGAAATGAAAGTTGGGGCTCAATTTATATATAAAAATTGAAAAATAATAATTATTTTGAAATATTATTTTTATTGAAAAATAATAATTATTTTTAATTTTTATCATTTAAATGTATTTTAATAATTACAATTAATTTTTTTTAAAAAAATCAGCCAATAACTTTAGTTTTTTAATAGATATTATAATCGTTACGGTCCCTGTGATTAACTCAGGGAAATAAAATATAAACTATTAAATAAAAATTACTTGATTCTTATTAAAAAAAAAATTAAAAGAAAACTATTATTTTTCGATCTAAATAAAAATAAAAATATAATATAATAAAATAATATAATTAAAATTTTTATTTAAAAATTATGATTTAACTCTTATTTTCAATTATAGCAATTGAAAATAAAACTTATTTTTCAATTTTTATTATTAGAAATATAAATTATTTGCATTTGCATTCAATTTTTATTATTCAACTTTTATAATAAAAATTGAAAAATAATTCTTACTTTCAATTTTAATAATAAAAATTGAAAAATAATTTTTTTTTTGTCAGTTTTTATAATAAAAATTAAAAAATAACTTTTATTTTCAATTGCTAAAATGAAAATTTAAAAATAATTTTTATTTTCAATTTTTATTATTTATTTATTTTATTTTATTTTTAATTTTTATGATAAAAATAGAAAAATAGCTTTTATTCTATCATTTTTAAATAAGAATTGAAAATAAAAGTTTATCCAGTTTCTCATAACTCTTACTTGCGGTCCCTGTGATCAACTATAACTAATTTATTTTTTATACAATATTTTCTTAATGTTAAATGTTTTTTTGTGATTGCAGATTAAGCTGAGCGGTGCCAGCATGAATCCCGCCCGCTCCTTTGGTCCCGCCGTCGTCCAGGGCATGTGGATCGATCACTGGGTCTACTGGGTGGGTCCCTTTGCCGGCGCCATTCTCGCCGCCCTCATCTACAAGTTCATTTTCAAGGTGCGCAAGGGCGACGATGAGGCCAACTCGTATGACTTCTAAATCTGCGATTAACACCTTGTCTTACCAATTCCTTAACCCACTATCTCCGCCCAATGGGGGATTTCCAAAAACTTGTTGTTGTGCGTTTCTTTGTATTGTATTGTTGTTTGCATTCACATTTGTATTCGTCTCATTCACAAATGTGCAAATAATACTCGTTTGAAACGAGTCCACAATAATTCACTTAGATTAGCGAAAAGCGAAAGCTGCACAATTTACAATTTACAATTGTACAATTTTTATTTGTTGAAAAATAAAAATTAAATGTCGCTTTAACTTCAAAAATATATTCAATATATTCTACATATATTTTTATGCTTAAGATAAATATAATTCGCATTATTATTATTTAACGAAATTGTATCTCGAAATGACAAATGCAATTTACGAAACAGAATTCCCATTTGATTATTTGTTAAAAATTGTTATTATTATGTCTAACAAATAATTATTGAGCACAAATAAAACTATTTCATAAATGACAAATTTTATGTGTAATAAAAAACAATAAAAATTGACAATATTGCGTTTTTAATTAAAAAAATATCAATAAACTCATGAGTTGTTTAATTTTTAAATTTGGCGGCAAATGACTTTGATAAACGGCTGACAATATATCGAGTTATCGATATAAATATCGAGATTTGCGCTGTAAGTGTTGGCAAACTACAAATTAAGTGCTGTGCAATAGGAAATCGATAAATTTTTAAAAAAATGGTTCAAATGAAAATATTTATTTTTTATTGATGTAAATGCGCATCTAGACGAGATTTACAACAGTATTTATAATAGATTTCATCATTTACAGTTTTTAATAGGAATGTTAGCTTATCTAAAACTACAACTCGATCATTCCACAATACACAAACAACAAGAAATAATATACAAATTAATTGCAAAACTATTCCACAAGTTAAATAAGTTAGTTAATTAATACACACTTTGAAAGTCGTATCCCTTAATTGTAACACAATTGTCAGTTGTATGTAAGATATATAAGGAAACAAAGTTATTATTATCTGAGGTTATCTGAGCGTTCAATACAAGACTCACTAACAATAATAAAAAATAGTATAATTTTGTTTGGTTTCTTAGATTGTTTTTGTTTTTTATACATAAAATGTATGTACGTGCACAGAACAGCAATCACTTGGCTCTCCCTGCTGGGTTCCATAATACAGACATATCTCTATATATATATATAGTATATATTCCTAAACCAATAAGCAAAGCTATGGGCTGCCATTTACAATTACAATTATAATTACAATTCTAATTACAATTACGCCCTAAAGAATCTTACAACTCGTACAATATATTGTCGGCAAATCGGGCACTCGGGTAGCACTTTTCCACAATTGGTGCAGGTCGCCATATGGCCGCATTCCAAGAACACGCACTCGATCGGCGCATCCATGCAGATCTTGCACAGCTCATCCGTGGCAAGTTTCTCAACAGCTGCAAGGAAAACATATATCAATTAAAATCAGCGACTGCAAATAAGAGCTATGAATTCTAATTTCAACTAATAAAATCAATGTGCAGGAAATATGCTATAGTAAAATGATACCTGTTAAATTTCGACTAGAATTACTAATCAATTAGATTATTTTTTGAAATAATCGTACTGACTTTATAATTCACTGTTGAAAAATTTGTGATTATATAATGATTACGATTACAAAATATCAGAAATAATCTAAAATTATTACAATTACTCCCAAATAATCAGAAAAAATCAAAAGTAATCTTTCTGATTATTTCGGAATATTTTTGATTTTTTCTGATTATTTTGGATACTTTGATTGTGAAAAATTAAAATAATTTGAATTTTACTAAATACTTAGTAATAATCAGAAATAATCAAAAATATTCTTGACTTTTAAACAAAAATATTCTAAATACTGATGATTATGATTACTAATCATTATTTAAAAGGTATGAGTTAAATGGTAAATTTCAGTCGGAACTATCGATATCAACCAAAAACTTCTATTTTCAATTTATAAGATATAAAACAAATTTAATTCTTGTTATTAATTTTTATTTAAAAAGTCAAAACTAATCGTCAAAATTAAATTTTTAATAAAAAGTTTTGAAATAACACTTATTTCTGATTTTTAAAAAAAAAGTAACGGAATAACTCTTATTTGTAACTTTTAAAATAAAAATAAAAAACTCTTGTATTTTATTTTTATTGAAAAAATCAGAAATATGTGTTATTTTAAAACTTTTTATTAAAAATTTAATTTTGACGTTTAGTTTTGACTTTTTAAATAAAAATTAATAATAATTTATATTGCGTAACTTTAAAACAACGGTGGGCACGAAATCTGAATTCGGCAGCAGCCGCTAGCTCCCGGAGCCCATGCGTGCCCAACGCTGCTTTCAAATATAATTTCGAAAATAATTGTTAATTTGCAAATTTTATTTTAAAACTTATAACAGTTACGGTGCCTGATTAAAATGAGTTTTATTGAATAGGGGGAAGTACACGAATTACCTGGCGCCGTGCGCATTGTTTTCCACAGTCTCTCCACGCGATCGAGCAGCTCCTGCTTCTCGCAGCATCCTTTGTAGTCCACACGATGCAGCATCAGCACCTCCTTCAACTGTTTCACCGTTAAGTTTTCCAAGTCTTTTCTGTGATAGGCATAAATAATAAATGTATATAGGATTATGTAAATATAAATAATTTAGGTTTCACTTACAGATCCTCAAAGTCTTCCAGGTTGATGAAGCGTGAATCAAGGCCGTTGACGGGCTCGAAGCCCAACGGCGCTGCATACACATGAATCCCCTCATCGTCGTCCCCCCAATGGGCATCATTGTCGTCCTGCGTCGGCGAGAACTCCAGGGTCGGGGTTATGGGCATGCCAGAGCCACGCCCAGATCCAGATCCATCGCCACCGCCAGCGGCACCGCTGAGTGGTGAGACCACATGACTGTCCGCCTCGGAGCAGTCTATGGACTTGGTGCGCTGCTCCAGATACGTGAGAAACTCTTGCAGTTCGCGCTTAATGTCCTCCTCGGACATCTGCGAGTTCTCCAGGTGTCGACGCATCTTCTCCACATGCCGGCGTATGTTTGTTTTGTTCTTGCCACAACGCCGACAGCTGCTGCCTGTTCCTGATCCCGTTCCCGTTCCCGGCTCTGGCTGTTCACTCAATGTGCTTAAAGCTGCTCCACTGGCTGCCACCGGCGATTCATCATCGCTGGAATGATGACGTCGGTTCAGGTAGCCATCGGAGCGTCGCCGGGTGACTTTCTTCACACGCAGTGGCAACTGTGGCACCGTCACCGTCCGCTGCTCAATGTTGGGCGTCGTCTCGCCCGGCTCATGACGCAGCGTCACCTCCAGAATCTCTTCCACTGACTGTGTATTGATTTCATGACTGGGCGGAGCTGCAGCTTGCTCCAAGATTTGCCACTGATCCAAGTTGCTGCTGTTGGTATCCGTAGCTGCCTTGCTCTCATCCGAGATGCCGCCAATGGCGCCCAGTTCCTCGAAACTGGACTGCGATGAGTCCGCGCCACATGCATCCACCTTGGAGCTAAGTGAATCCGGCTTGGAGTAACCCGGACTGAGGTTTGTTCTCAGCTCAGCTGTGTTCACAGTTCGCAGCCGCTCCTGGCCAGCACTCGGCTCGCTGGTCTTGTTGGAAGTGCGTTCGCTGAATGTGTGCATAATCTCATCATCCGAGCACTCGCAATCGGAATTATCATTATCATTAGTTGTTGACCTGACAGCCAATGTAGCTGGTCGCTCCTCGGTCGTTGTGTGCGTGGATGAGCTCGAGGGACTGCTGACATGCACATGGGCAATCTCTGATGAGCTGCCTCTGGTCGTTGTCCTTGGAGCGTGCACTGAACTGGCGTACGTGGGAATCTCGCGTGTGGAGACACGAGGCTGTTCGAATATGTGCGTGGGCGGCGGATGCGGAGAAGGATGAGGATGAGGAGCAGGTGCACCATTGTCATGGGAGGCATGACGACTGTTGGCACGACTATTCTGCGCCGTGCTCTTGGCACTCGACGACTTTGCTGTTGTTGTCGGGTCGAAGGACGCAAAGGAATCACTGATGTTGTCACTCAGATTGGTGAAGAAGTTTTGGCACGTTTGCTTCAGACTGTCCATGGGATTGGCTTGGCCACGACCCGGACTGCTGTTGCTGTTATTATTGTGGGAAGGTCGACCCGAATTGGAATTGGAATTGCGATCCGTTTGCGCCACATGCGTCAGCACCAAGCCAACCAGCTCCTCCTTCTCTGCAAGATTGAGAAAGGGAAAATTGTCAGAGGAAAATTCATTGTTTAAATAAATAACAGAAATTATAACCGTTACCGGTATTAACCGATTGAAATTTCGTATAAAGATCAGTGTTGCCAACTCTTTGGGTCATAAAAAAGCTAAACTAGCCTTTTGAAAAAAGCTAGAAATAGCCGGTAAAATATGTTGCTAGTCAAAAAAACGCTAGAGTAGTCAAACGATTTTTTTATTGATTTAATCCAGTATTTTTGACAACTTCTCAAGTTGAAATTAAATGTTATTAATCAGGCCTCTTCAGATTTCCACTTTTTACTTTTTAGCATTTATTGATATGCATTTATTTACTTTGAATTTAGACAAAAAGTTTGAAAATTATCGTTTTTCGCTATATGGAACTTAAACTCATTAATTCAAAGTGAAACCAATCCGCTGAATATAGCCGAAATAGTATTAAAGGTTAAAGAAATTCAATTCCGTAAAATCTTATCGAAAGTGAAATTCGAAGCAGGCCTAAATATTATAAGTTATGAGTTGAACAGATAAAATACCTCATGTGTAAAATTGAGTTTAATGTTTGAACGGCCATTCTATTTTGAAGTTTAGTTTCGACATTGATCATTCGACTAAAGACTCTTTCCACCTCTGCGTTCGACCATGTTATTTCCTACTGCATCCAAGAAGTTGACGATTCGGCCCAAAAGCTTGTGGTATCCTTTTAATTGGACCACTTAATAAGGTGGACGTTCGAGTATTGAAACAGAATCTCTTCTTCAATATTGGCTGATTTCACCTCGAGGATGACCACAATGGAAAATAGCTATAATTCACGCTAACCGCTATTTGACAATTTATCCCGCATTTGCCAATTGCAAACCGCTAGATCTAGCGGGGAAATAGCTGAACTGGCAACACTGCATAACCGTAACCATTAACCGGTATTAACCGATTGAAATTGGTAGACGCAACTGAAACCGATATTCGTTTCGGTTTCAATTCCTGCTCTAAATAAATAGCAATGACTCACCCAGACAGCCCTCCGTGGAAATGTGCTTGGATTGCAAGTAAAATATTAAATCTTTTGGCTTCAGTTTCAATAGATCCGTGCGCAGCAGCGGCCGCTGTGCAAATATTGCACATCTCTGGCAACGCCGCGCCGTCGTCGCCGTCAGACAATTGTTGCAATAATATCGCCTGTCAATACAATTTGATATGTTATTTAAATTAATTAGTTGTAATCCATAAATTGATATTTATTACCTGCAATCGAAGCAACTGCGCTTGCGACGAAATACCGTAAATTCAACTCGACAACTCTCACAGGGCATGTTGTTGTTGTTGTTGTTGTATTATGTCCTTCTTTCTCTTCGATCGACCTTTTCCGTTCGTTCCTTATCCTTGCCCTTCGCTCTTCTTGCTCTTGCTCTTCCTCGTGCTCTTCCTCTTGCTCTACGCCCACCACAACCACCACCCCAGCATAGCATTTGTTTTTCAATGTCAAATCGTGAATCAATTCAACTGATTCCTCAATTTATAACTTTCGCTTGCGAATAACAAAGTTGCATTTCACTAATCTCAGCTGCTGGTTAATCGCATTAGATAAACTATTACTCACCCAGGACAAAGTAACTAAGTAAGTAACTAACTAACAAAGTAACCTGTGTCGTTTCGTTCTGAAAAAGTTAAAATGAACGGGTCATTAAAATGAACTAATGAACTTATTCAGTCTTTCATGAACTAAATCGTTTAATTTCTTTAAAAATAGTAAATTTCTTAGAGAAATACAATTTTGTTCCGCTGTCGAGACTGTTTTCTGATTTTCATCATATTCATAATCAAATCATAATAAGAGATAATCCGGAATCCAGTTGGCATTTGTCGTCTATTTAAAATAAAAACTTAAAACACATTTCACGTTCCACTAAAAAAAAACAGTTTATTATTTATTTATTTATAAGCAAGCAACTGATCAGAATGACCTTTTTTTTCTTTTGCCTCTCCGCGTCCCAGATCTCCACGACATTCGTGATTTTGTGTTGAAATTATTCCAGCACTTACGAGATTTGTTTCAAGACCAATTTCACAATTTTTAAGCAAATTTTGTATGTTATTTTAAGCAATAAAAACACGTTTGTTTTGGAAAACGGTACAAATTGGTCACTTGTACGTGCTGGCTCAACGAGATTTGTTTCACGACTGGCAGAAATTCCTTTTCGTTCTTGTTCTTTGTTTTCGTATCGTTTCCCTTACGCTCGTTTCTTCTTGTTTCTTTAAAGTTTTCGTCCTTCTCTTTCGATGCAGGCGGAGCTTGTTTCAGATTTTTCTCATTTCTTTCTCTCCTCTCGTTCAAAACAAAACAAACAGCACAAACGGCGGCCTTGAAAATGACAACCGAAGAAAATCAAAACGCTGCAGCAGTTTTGTGCAGGCGCGCTCGCTTGCTCTCAAGGCAAAACGCTTTCTGCTCTACTCTAACTACTACGCCACTTCAACTTGCTAACTTTTTCTGCTCGCCGGTTATTTTTGGGCTTCAAAAAGTCAGCTCAATTGAATGAGCTAGCGATCTAAAAGTGGGACGTGATTAATTTTCAAGCTAGAATTTTGAAAATTTTACCACAATTTTTGTTGCAATTTTCTCAATATTTTAAGATTTTTTTCAGAATTGTTTTCCTAACTTCGCCACGCGTGGGCCAAATTGCACCAAACCAATTTCAAAAGAAAGTTAATTATTTTATCTAATTTTGCATTTTGTTGCTTTTTCGAATTTCGTTTTTCAAATATTTTAAATTGATTTTTTAAAATTCTAGAGAAATGACATGGGACCGAAAATTTATCGGTTCATATTAACATACATTTAACATTTATGTTAAATTTAATTACTGAAATGTTAAATTTAATACTGAAATGTTAAGTAACATGAATAACAAAAGTGATTTCACAAATTTTTATCAAAAAATAGAGTTGTGTCGTTTAGTTCTGAACAAGCTCAAATAAACGGGTCATTAATGAATGATGAACGAATGAACTTATTCAGTCAATCATGAACTAAATCGTTCATTTCCATCGCAGTTGGTCTAGTGATGTAAAAAAACATCGATCGAGCATCGATGTTTTTATAGCGATGTTTCTCGATGTTTTCCGATGTTTTTGCAGATGTCGATTTATCGATGTTTCATGGCGATGCATCGATGTTTTGCAAAACATCGGTTGCCGCACTTTCAATACGCTCTTTTCGCCGCTCTAGCAGTAAGTTTATAGTAATTTAAGCAGTGCTTAAAATGCCTTAGTGAATAAATTTATTAAAATTGGTCAGAGACATATGTCTTTTCAAAGTTCCCATCAACAAGCCTTCTTGTAGTTTGTGTTTACACATTCAAGATAAAAACTGTTTGAAACTTTAAAACACAATTGAAAGCATACGTTTTTAAGAGAAAATGAGCTTTATTAAACTAAGAAATAGATTGTATTCAATTTATTCTTTATTTAAAAACTTTCTCGAATTTGAATTTTGTTGGTTTTTTTAATTTGTTAGTACAAATTTTTTAATTTAATTTTACTTGTTTTTATTTATTATAATTTTTTTATTTTATTTTTATTTATTTTTAATTTTCACACGCTGCTCACCTTTCTCGATACCGATTATTGATTCTGATATTCTGTTTTGTTACATTTTGCTGTTAACTAAATCCAACTTGCAAGTTTTATAAGCTGTTATATTTGTGCAAATTTTATTCATGGTTTGTTTGTTTTGTTTTTTCTTCTTAAATGTACAACTAAATAATGTCAAAAAGAAATATAATATAATATAATTATATAAAGTGCATTAAATCTTAAAAGTTAACGTGTATTTCTGTGCAGGCTGGCGAGTATTTCATATTCTGTTAATGGCGTCTGTTTACTTCACATACAATAACGATACGCGTCTATCGATTTTAAATAATGGGCGCCAATTAGTTTTTAAAACTTTTAAGAATGTAATATAATTATTAATCCGCACTGTTTTGATAATTGAAAAAATTAACGCCCCACTGTTGTAATTTTGATTAAGTGTTAAATTCCTGGTTTCAGAAAGCAAACAATTTAATTAAATAAATATAAATGATGTATGAAATACACAGAAAGTGATAAGTTAAATTTATGTTTATTTAATTCACATCCACTACTTAGAGCTAAGTATGTAATTTATATGCAATTCAATAGTTAAGTGCCATAAAATGTTGCAATCTTTTCAATTTTAAAATAATACATCAGTTAATTGCTATATTTTGTATATAATATAATTTATATATGTATATTATACGATTTTGCACACATTGAAAAGTTGTTTGCTCTTCTACTTGATCAAGTCATTTAGTCATTATATATATACACATGTGGTTTCGTATGATTGAGCGTTTTTTTAAAATTCTTGTTGATAAGTCTTTAATTTATAAACAAATGCGTCCGTTGCCCTTTTGTTGCTACGCTTTAAATGTTGTTGTTTGCAAGGTAAATTATCATCTAGCTGTGCATTTGTTGCTCTTGTTGTTTTTTGCTGATTGTGGTGGTTGTTGGTGTTGTGGTTGTGAATCATCAAAGCAGCGCCAGCACCGCATCGTAGATCAGAACTGACTACAGATTACAGATAACAGTTTACAGGTGTTCCAGTTAAATTCATAAACAATTAAGCGTAGTTAATTAATATATATAAAGAGAGAGAGAGAGCAAATGAATATCGAGTTCTTTTTAAATATACAGCATTAAATAGCTATTGGCGAGTTGAACGTTGCTTGCTTGGCCCTAGACGGTTATGTGTGTTGTTTTGGCTACTGAATCTGAATCGACTGCATCTTAAACTATGACACGCCTGATTTCACATGGCTCTGTAAGGGATCGTCATTGTTGTTATCATCATCCCGACGGTGCACGGCCGACTGCATATCCAGCTTACGATTCTTTTCATATTCGACAAAGTCATCGAAGAGACTTGGCCACGCTTCGGTATCATCGTAATTGTCTATATCACATTGTTCGGTAAAATTGAGGTACATGTTCCATGTATCCTTGGGTATGCGGCGTATGTTCGGATGCTTTTCGAGGAAGTTTACCCAGTTTGAAAAGAGATCAGGTGTGTGTACAGTGAACACTAGTTTCCACAAATCGATTGCCATTTCCAGCGATAAAACGCGTTGATCTGGCTCCAAGCCAAAACTACAAAGTAATAGGAATTTATACATATAATAGTGTTAATTATTGTTGAAATCAAATGCATACCGAAAGGTAAAACGATAGAGCTGCTTAAACATTTCAGCGTCGACCTTAAGCATCTCAATTGTCTGTTCAAGTCGCAGGCGTATGCTCGCTATTGTATCTGCCCGCATTTTGTGCAGGCCATCGATGAACTCGACTTTGGTAAAGCGGCACATCTGTGAGGCGTCCAGGCACCAGGCAAGCACAAGTATCGCAAACTCATCCGGCTGATAGTTGAGGTCATTGCACAAACGTTCAATGCCATCAGTGAGTATCATATCATCGTCATCTGGGTCTTTGTACACATCAAACAGTTTGTTTAGCGTTTGATGTGATACCTCCATTGATTCCTTAACCGCTGCAATAATATGCAAAATTGGAAAAATGGAATTAATAATTTATTTTAATCAGAGAATGAAAATGAGAATTAAGCACGCGATCTCAGGTGACTTGTTTGCACACTTTAATTGTATGAAATATTTATTTAGCTAGTTCAATAGTCTATTTATTAAGCTCTTATTATTATAATTCTATCACGAAATGTGTGTAATGTCTTTGAAGAGACATGGTCGTAAGTAAATTCTTGATCAGTACAATTAACTGAGTTTAAATTGCCATGCCCTTAAATTTCTCGCTTTTGAATCTATTTTGATGCAACTAAAATCAAATTATCATACTAATCCTTAATTATCCATCTATCGTTTTTGTGGCAGCTACATATACATATATGATATAAATGAGTGATTTGAACCAAATTACCCGATATCTTAAAATTTTAAAAATTTATTAAAAGTAAAAATTATTTAAAAAACTAAAAAAATTGGTTGACAAAATCAGGAATCGAACCCACGACCTCTGCCGCACGGGCGCATATCTCTAGCATTAGACGGACAATTCAAATAAATGGAAAATATTAAATAAATAAAAATCATTTGCATCGACAGACCGTGCGATTTGAACCTCGACCTCCTGTTTCGCTAGCCGAGCACCTATCACTTTCACCACTCCTCCATTTCTTCTGATGCTGGCAAATTCGATGTACTTAATAAAAATAATTAGAATAAAAAACTTTGTTGTTTCTTAATATATCTCAACCAATCTCACATCTTACACATTCTGATCTAATTTAATTGAAATCGGATAACTATTCATAAAGCTATCATAGGAATAATATGTCAAACCAGTTATATGCTTACCAGTTGTTATAATCTTGCTCATGGTGGGCGCACTGCCATTAAGCAAGCCTAGGGACTTAAAACTATTACGCTTAGTATCACAATTGTTTGCTGGCTTGTTGAGTGGCGTTCGATTCGAGAGCAATTCATCGGTTTCTATGGATAGAAATAAAAATAAGTATATATTTTTGGATCAGGAATTGACATTATTCAGAACTCACCTCGCGGCCTGTCGTAAATGGCGCAACGTTCATTTGAATTAGGCCCAACAATGTCGTAGCAGTTGGCCAAGTTAGTGGCCGCTTGGCAGCTGCTGCTGTTGTTGGCGTTGTTTGGAGGCGATGAGGAGCTGGTTGGCAACGTTGGTTCGGCAGACGACGACTGGAAGCATTTCAGGCAATTGCCCATAGTGCGTTACACGCTCCTCCTCCCACGCACAGCGGAGCACCCTTGGGCACAAATATCTTCCCTTTCTTTCTTTCTTTCTTGCTGAATGACTGTCACAGTGTGTGTGTGTGTTTGTTTGTATGTGTGTGTGTGTTGACACTTGTTTCTTTCGGATTTACAGTGAGAGGTATCAGTATCGGTTTTTGGGGGATGTTGAAATGAAAACTGAGTCTATTTGAATGTAATTGCTGTATATCTTAGTTAATAATTATAACGAAGCTAGCGTTAGCTCGCTCTGACTTTGACTGATTGACATTGGAATTGGCACTGGAATTCGCATGGAACGCTACCGTTATGATGATGATGATGCACGCGGATATTGATATTGATATTGACGACACACCATAGATGCATCGAACATATGGTGAAGACTTCTTTGTTGCTACTGTTGTTGTTACTGCTATTGCTATTGCTGCTGCTGCTGCTGTTGTTATTTTGATACCACCTCCTACGCAAACTCATGTGTATTTGTATTTCTGTGCATGTATGTGTGTATACATACATATGCAAGTGTTTAGTAGTCAGCAACCCAGCAACCACCACAGAAATGTGCTGCTTTTCACATTTTACTTTTATTTTGCACTGCACGGCATTTGTTATTCAGCATATTTCAATATAATTGATTCTATTTTGGGTTTTATGGTTTTTATTTAATGTGTGTGTTTCATAAAAAGTTTATTTTTCTTGTGTTGCCAACAGAGAGTTGCTGTATCGTTCAGAACGAGTATGAAATGTGTGGCAACCTTGCTCGTGCACTAATTTGTTTTGATATGTGGCAGCCATCTAACCACAAATAAAGGACGATAGCCAGAATTAGCTCTCTATTTGGAAAGGATTCTATTTTGGTATATTCTTTTAACGTGATTTTAGAGCTCTGCTGATTGCAAATGAGTTTTTATTATGCAAGTATTGCTATATGAACTACATTAAAATATACATTTAAATTACGCGCCATGACCATATTTAGCTCCGATTGCTCCACCGATTGTGGCGGTCGGTCAATAGCACAATTCTGTAAATATACTGACTGGCAACTCTAGCACCAATTGCGCGCTCTTTCTCTCCCTCTCTCTTCGCAGATTTCTCGTTCGCTCGCTCCCGGCTTTAAGCCAACTTCAATTTCAGTTACCAACAAGCACTCGACGCGGCAGAAAGCGTTTACAATCGTTAACTCAACTGATCGCAAGAAAAACAAAAACTCTCTTTTTCGCTCCAAAGAAAAGTGTCAAGCTGTTGGAAAACGCTTCGTGTGTGAACTTTGCCAAAAACAGAAAAAAACAAATAACAATAACATAAAAGACATTTGCATTTGTAGTTAATGGTCGAGTGGCTCGAAATAGGTGGTTTTTGGGGCTATTCGAGACCAAACAAACAAGGTTGACTGAACTTGTTGCTAGGTATGTACAACTGAAAGTACATACATATGTACATATGTTTGTAAGTAATTTTTTGGATCAAGTTGATGTGACCGTCGTCGTTATGTGTGTGTGTGTGTGCAGTACTGAGCCATGTGTATGTTTGCGTGTGTGTGAGCATGAACTCCAACCGGAACGTAGTCCAAGCTTTTCCTTTTCACTTCACTGAAAGTGTCATGTGTACACATGAATCCAAGCTTCTTCTCTTCCAAGCTTACACCGCAGCTTAAGTCGCTTCAAATGAAAAACTTTAAGATTTCAGTTACACCGCTAGAGACTTTTTCAAACTTTTACGAAGCCTGCTTTTTAAATACTTTTATTTTTTTAATCGTTTATAATTTTAGAATTAATGAGAAGGGATTAGAACCAAAACGAATTTCGGTTTCAGTTACGGTTTTGGTTATGTTCGCATTTAGGTTTTCGGTTAACGGTTACGCAAAATCTTTGAATAAAGGTTTCGTAACGGTGAACCGGTTTTTTATATTTCGGTTTTGAATTACCGGTTATTACCAGTTACTTACCGGTTATTTCGGCTTACAGAGTTTCGGTGTCAAAGTTTCGGTAAAAAGAAATTTATTTTTTTCGATTACGTTTTCAGTTACGGTTTTAAATTTCAATCGGTTTTTACCGGTTCAGGGTTACGGTTTTGATTAGGGTTTTAATCCGTGTAATGAGCTTAAAGCTCTCTCCCTATATTAAAGATTTTAAAAACAGAACTCCCATTTAAAACATTTTTGATTAAATCAAGCTTTACTGTCGTATAAACTTGGTATCATTTATTAAATAACAGCGTGTGATCTGTATCTTGTATCTTTCTCAGTCGAACCGAACTCATATTGGGCTTGTTTTCTTTTTATGATCGTTACGTTCTTGAATCTTAACTTAAACCTTTGCTAAACTTATTTTAACTGTACATTGATTCAGCCATATCAGACATTTTCTTGGGCATGGGAATGATGCTGTCAAAGTACGACGACAGCTTGCTGATCTCCTCGGAGTTGCTACTGTCTCTGAATATTATTTCCGTTTCGATAAGTCTATCGCATTCAGTTATCAAGTCATTCAAGCTGTACGTTTTCTTTAATGTCGCCTTCTTTGGGCCAACTACTCTTAGCCACGATGCCTCATTTTGCATTTCACTCAAGCTGCTTTTAAGCCAATCTTTTCCCATTGTGTTTGTTTTGTGTTTCAGATGCTGCAAAATTGGTTTTCTTATCAGCGTCTTTCTCTGATTGGCCAGCTTCTTAGCAATTCCCTCGCCTCCCTTTTGCCAGAGTCGTAGATCAGTGGGATTATACGATACGAAGAAGGGATTCTTTTCGATGGGTGTACAGTTGCCCTGGGAATCCGTGAGTTTCTTATAGCATGGCTGTGATTGTGATGATAAGACAGCCAAACGGTCAACCGTTAAGGCCAGTTCCAGATCGATGTCCTTATTCATGTTTAAGTATTGCGTATTTTATTTGTGTATCGTAGTAAAATATATATTGTGATTTATTTATGTTAGTGCAGGATTATGTTGGAAAGTATATTCTACTTTGACACCAAAAATTCAAATGGGTTACTTTACTTTCAAGAAATTTTATAAGTATCAAAAAAGAGAGGCTAACATGTATCGATTGTAATGGGTATACACTAGAGTGGGTCAATTTGTAAGGAGCAAAAATAAATTTTTTTCGATATCAAGCGGTTATCAAAATCGAAATCTACGACGAATTCTAAGAAAATTTGCCCAAGAAACCATGGGTCTAAAGTCAAAATCGAGCTTCCGATTTTTAACGAGAAATATGGAAAATCGTATGAAAAGTCAAAAATTATCATAATTTCTCGTTAAAAATCGGAAGCTCGATTTTGACTTTAGACCCATGGTTTCTTGGGCAAATCTTCTTAGAATTCGTCGGAGATTACGATTTAGACAACCGCTTGAAATCGAAAAAATTGACCCACTCTAGCATACACTCTGGGAAATAAGTATGTGTGTATAAAGTTATTCAAAATAAAATATACTTTTAACAAAATAGATTTGATGCGGATTTCTTACAATAATATTATCATTTAAATTCCGTTTGAATGATACAAAAATTTCTTTAACCCATTAAGTACCCATCGAAGATTTAGAATTTTTGTAAAAGTGTTTTTTTTTTTCAAATTTTTTTCAAACCATTCTTGTATTTTTTATGACATTTTGAAAATAGCTAAAATGCCACTTTTTGTATGAAAAGGAGGAAAAAGGGTTTAAAATAGTAACTTTTAGCAATTCTAAAGAAATCATAAAAAATACTAGTGAAGAGATCCTTAAAATTTTTAAAAAATGTTGAGAAAAAAACACTTTATAAAAACTCTAAATTTTCCATGGGTAAAAAAAATTGGTTAAAGAAATTTTTATATCATTCAAACGGAGTTTTAATGATAATATTATCGTCGAACTTCCCTGGCTCGAATCACCATTTTTCAAAGAAAAGATTCGAGTTATGAAGATATTCGACTTATAGAGTTCTTTTTCTTAAGTTTATTAATTTTACTGCCACTCATTTAGCTCGAGTTAGAGAGAAATTCGAGTTATAGAAGTTCGAGTTATGGAAGCTCAACTGTATTTTAAGAAATCTGATTCAAATCTTTTTTGTTTAAAATTTTTTTTTTTTTTTGAATAAATTCATCCTCAAATACTAATTTCCCTGAGGTATCTAACATCTTTATTTTTCAATTATTTTTTTAGATTTTAAGTCGAAAAATAATATCTTTAATTTAATTTAAAACAGTTTATGAATGATTATGAATGATAAATATTAAATTCTCAAGTGATGATCATAAATATAAAAAAAAATAGCTTTAAAAAATATAATAGATTTTAAAAATTGTTTTTAAACAAATGACAGCCATAAATAATTTTAAATTTTTTCTTTTTTATTTTCATATATATTATGTATTTCAAAAAATGCAATTGTCTTGGCTGTTGCCTAGTTTAAGTCATATTACGGTCAATTTGTAATATGTTTTCCCTCTACTTTTCAGCTGCTTCCGCATTCTTCCGCTCATCACATAATTTATAGAGTCTATGGAAATAACCAGCAGATAGATAAGAAGAGCGGTGAAAATGTCTTCAGATCGATTTCACAAGTGAGTTCCGAACATGCAATTAATAATGCTATTCTCGCTCTTTATCTTATCTGTCATATGAATAGAGTATGTCATGCACAAGTTTCGTTAATTGTTCCTACCCGTTTTCCCCGTTAGAGCTGCCAAAGATGGACTCCTCGATGTGCTCAAGGAAGCGACGCGCAAGGATGCGAATGCCAAGGACGACGACTCAATGACGCCCGTCATGTGGGCGGCCTTCGAGGGCAGACTCGACGCACTGCGTTTGCTATGTGGCAGAGGGTTAGTAAACTATTAACCAGGGATGAAAACCGAAACGAATATCAGTTGCAGTCATACCTGTTAAATTTCGATTAGAATGACTAATCAATTTGATTATTTTTGGAAATAATCGTAGTGACTATATAGTTCACTGTTAAAAAATTTGAGATTTTTTTTATGATTACGATTACAAAAAATCAGATATAATCTAAAATTATTACAATTGTTAAAAAATAATCAGAAAAAAATCGAAAATAATCAAAAAAAACTCCCTTGAGTATTCGGATTTTTTTTTTTTTTTTTCTGATTATTTCTGACTATTTAGTAATAATCAAATTATTTTAAATTTTAACAATCAAAGTGCTATGAAAATTCGATTAATACTATCACAAATAAAAATTCAAAAATTAAACATAAGAAAATTAAAATCAAATTTAAAAATTAAAATTAAAGAAGAAAGTCAAAAATAAAATACAAAACTTATAACAAAATATCAGAGATCGCAAACAAGACGTATGAGTCGGAAAAATCGAAACAGTTCACTATTGTTCGTCTTAAATAATTTTTAACTTGTTTTTAAAATTTTTATAATACAAATAGAAAATAATACATGCTTTTGAAATTGTATTTAAAACTTACAACATAACGCTTATTTGCAATTTTTAAAACAGCAATTGAAAATTCTTTTTTTTATTATATGTATATTATTTATGATAAACCGAAATTAACCCTTATAAATGAAACGGTTACTAAGCGGTTGTTTCGGTTTGCACAGTTTCGGTTTTAAGGTTTCGGTCAAAATAAAATTATTTTTTTCGGTTACGGTTTCAGTTACGGTTTTAAATTTCAATCGGTTTTTACCGGTTAAAGGTTACGGTTTCGGTTAGGGCTTTAATCCCTGACATTAATATTATTGTATCTACTATTTAACTTGCCTGTCTTTTCTGGCTTTCAGCGGTGATCCCGACAAGTGCGATCAGTTTGGCAACACGGCGCTGCACTTGGCCGCCGCCAAGGGACATTTGCACTGCGTCGATTTCCTCATCAAGTTTGGCGTCAACATTTATGCCCTGGACATCGACAGACATAATGCCAAGGATCTGGCGGCTATAAATAATCGAGACGAGATCCTGCGCTATCTGGACGCTGCTGCGGCCAACTTTGAAGCAAATGAAAAGTAAAGAAGACACTAAACTAAAAATAAATGTGTACTTTATTAACTTGTTTCGATTGCAGAAAGAAGTCCAAGGCGCTCAAAGAGTTGGCCGAGAAGGAGTGCGAGAAACGCGTCAAGGAATACATGAAGCGGCAGCAGCGCAAGGATAACGGCGACTACTCCGATCTGAAGCCGAGCAGTGGACAAGCCCACAACAACAACACAAACAGCAGCAGCAGCAGCAAGTCCAGCAGCAACATGTTGTCCACGCTGAAGCAAAAGATCTGGTCCAGCCAGGGCAATCTGAACAAGACGCCAAGGGAACAGACAGCGGCAGCTGCTGCAGTGCCACATCCACCAACGCGCAGTGGCGCCAAGTTCAGTGACCTGGTGGGCAGTGGCAGCAGCAGCAGCGGCGGCTCCACCATCGCCAGTCGCATGGGCACCGTCCAGAAGAAGCCCTTCATGCAGATGAAGAGTCAACACTCCCATGCCTGTCCACATGCAGCTGCCCAGGATGGGGGATTCAAGGTGCGCGAATTGGAGCCGGATGGCAAGCGAACAATCACATCGCTGACGGGTCTCCAGCGGGACTCGGAGGTGCTCTATGTGGGCACCTTCAGTTCGACGGAGGAGAGCCTGGGCAGGCGGGGCAAGATCGCCGATGTCTTTGAGCTGGACACAGAGCGCGATTCCAGCTCCAGACTGGGTTATAGCACGGCTCTGTCGCGCTCCTTCTCCCAGCCGGACATTCTGGGCGATGCACAGTTGACGCAGGAGCTGAACGAGGAGCTGGTGCTGCAGCGACCCGTGGGACTCTTCGATCGACCCACGATGCTGGGCAGCATCGCCTTTAGACGCTCCGTGACGGCGGCTCTTAGCCAGCTGCAGTTGCAGACGGACAACAGTTGTGTGGACACCATGTCCAGTTCCATGACCATGCGGAATGCTCCGGGCAGCAACAACAACAACAACAAGAACAACGGCAACAAGGCGAGATTGTATTTGAATCTATCCGACGAGTCGGACTCTGAAGGCGACGGCGATGATGTTTACAGCGAGGATGACGAGGAGGACCGGGATCGGGATAGGGATCGGGATCGGGAACAGGCAGCGGCAAGCGCCTTGCAGCGCTTTCTCACTGTCTGGGCACTGGACGAGTATCTGCCAGTGTGAGTATTCTAGCCAAGAAGAAGCTAGCCAAGTTCTCGGTGCCTCATACGAATTCCGAAACTTTTTTTTAGAAATTTTAAAAAATAAGAAAAAAAAACCAAAATAAAATTTTAGGAATCCAAATTGGGAAGACAAAATTAGGAATCACAAATTAGGAATTTTAACTAAAAAAAAATTTCCAAATACAAAAAATTAGGAAAAAAAAAATTGGGAAAAGTATGTTTGGTTTTCCTGTCATTGAAGATAGGCCCGAAAAAAACAAACAAAATCAGTGAGGCCAAATATTTTCGAAAAAAAAGACAAAACGGCCAAGACAAACAGGGGAAAAAAGCTGAAAAACTAATAAAAAAGACTGAAAAACAGGCCAAACTTTTTTCCTATTTTTTTTTTAATTTAAAAGTTTTAAAGCATCTTCAATGATTTTTTTCGCCATTTTCTTCATTGAACTTGCCCATTGTGGCCTTCATCTTTAGGTATTTGCAAGACAATTAATTCGTATGGCAACAGCTTTTGTGTCGACCAAAAATTTAATAATATAAACATTTACCTAATTGTCAAAATAGCATTTAACGTGTCTATAAATCTAGACGGTTCTTCAATTTAGTTTTTACCAAACTAACTTGGCTAAAAACCCTCTCTACTTCTGCATTCGACCATGGCAACAATATAAGAATCAGAACGAAAGTAACCACTTCTGAAAAATGGTTATTGCCTGCAGAGTCTCGATATTTGTTTGTTTCGGACCAAAATTCTAACGTATTTTCAACATTCTCCCATTTTAAGAGGTGAATTTTGGTGTACTAGGAAAAAGTTTTCGCCTTTATATTGTTTTCAAAAAGATCCAAAATTGGCAGTATAGAATCCTATTTGGATTCAATTAAATTGAATCTAAAAATAGCCAGATTATTGAATGGAAGATGCTTGAGATTTTTCCCGGCTGAATCAGTTAAAAACCAGACAAATTGGCATCACTCTTAAAAATATGAAAGGGTAGTCAACCGTCTTAAATCGCTACTCAATACATTCGACTAGGAAAAAGGTCAAAAAAAATCGCGTGATTTTTAATAAAATATTATTGGTTTCGGCTTTTTCTAATTTTTGTCGTCCCAATTTTAGTCTTCCCAATTTATGCTTCCCCAATTTTTGTCTTCCTAATTTTGGACTCCTAATAACTGTATTCCTAATTTCGGATCTCGTAATTTAGGATTCCTAATTATTCGATTCCTAATTTTGAATTCCTAATCTTTTCCAAATTATTGTGTATTTTGCGTAATAATTTTCGACATTCGTACATAGAATCAAATTCTCAAATTCAAAATCGCGCGATTTCAAATAAAATATTTCTGATTTCGGCTTTTTCTAATTTTTGTTTTCCCAATTTTTGTCGTCCCAATTTTTGACTTCCCGATTTTTGATTGCCCAATTTTTGTCTTCCCAATTTTGGATTTCTAATAACTGTAATCCTAATTTCGGATTCGTAATCGATTCCTAATTTTGGATTCCTTATATTTTGTTCTTCAAAATTTTTGTATTCTGCGTAATATTTTTCGACAGTCGTATATCGAATCAAATGCTCATCGCTTCCATTCAGTTTTCAGAAACAGGAGATTGATCTGGAAACCCTAATGCTGCTAACGGAAGCGGATCTGAAGTCGCTAGGATTGCCCCTGGGACCCTTTCGGAAGCTGACCTTTGCGATACAGGAGCGTCGCAATGCGCTGACCAATCCCGGACCCATGGTGGACAGCAGATTATAGATTATAGATTGTAGATTGTAGTTAATATTAGATTTAGTTTTGATCGATGTACAACATGGAATAATAATGAATACTACAAGCTAATTAAGGTATGCGTTGTAAGATGTTAACAATTAGTGTGTGTCCAGCTAACCAGCGACCTGCTGCATCATGTACAGATTGGCATAGATGCCGTTGAGGGCCATGAGATGGTCATGGGTGCCCTGCTCCACCACGATGCCCTTCTTGAGGACACAGATCAAGTCCGCATCCCGCACGGTGCTCAGCCGATGGGCAATCGTGACACAGGTGCGTCCAGCGCGTGCCTCATCCAGCGCCTGTTGCACGACCTTCTCGCTCTCCAGATCCAGCGCGGATGTCGCCTCGTCCAGTATGAGAATCTTGGGATTCCGCACCAGCGCTCGAGCGATGGCAATGCGCTGCTTCTGGCCACCGGACAACTGCGATGTCTTGCCCAGCCGCGTCTCGTAGCCCTGGGGCAGGGAGCTGACAAAGTTGTGGATGTTCGCCTTCTTGGCCGCCTCGATAATCTCCTGCATGGGCACATCGTCGCGGAAATTGTTGCCATAGGCAATATTCTCGGCAATGGTGCGATCAAAGAGCACCGGCTCCTGGCTGACCAAGCCCAGCTTGGAGCGTATCGTGTCCAGGGGGAAATCGGTGCTGGGCACACCGCTCAAATTGACGGAGCCGGAGACGGGATCATAGTAGCGCAGGAGCAGTTGAATGCAGGTGGATTTGCCCGAACCGGAGGGACCGACGAGAGCCACCGTCGTGTTCTTCTTGATGGTGAGATTCAGACTGTGCAAAATGGGCGTATCCTTGCGCGTCGGATACTCGAAGCAGACGTTCTCGTAGACAATGTCGCCCTCGGATTTCTGCAAGAGATTCAAGCGATTTAGTAAAGATACAATAAAAACAAGCGGGAAAGGCTATAGTCGAGCTCCCGACTTTGGGATACCCCTTACTTATTTAAATAAATTTAAAATATTTTGTATTGCATGCTTTTAGGCACTTGCATTGCTTGAAACTTAAATCAGCCATTACCACTTTTCTATTTGTCCGATCTTGTTACGATTTAGTGGGATGGTAGGTTATAATACATAGTAGTTAACGTTAATTTGTAATTAATCCTAATATCTTGAAAACTGGGCGTGGCAAATATTTGAAACAAACTTGATCTGCGTGGGGTTTATAGAAGTCTGTGTGCCAAATTTGGTTGCTCTAGCTCTTATAGTCCCTGAGATCTAAGTCCTCACACAGACGGACAGCGATGGACAGTCGGACATGGTTATATCCTGATTCATTTAATTTCATTTCATTTTATTCCATTTCATTCCTTTCCATTTCATTTGATTCTATTTTATTCCATTCAGTTTTAATTTATTCTATTTTAACTTATTTCATTATATTTCGTTCCACTCTAATTCAGTTCGTTCCTAAAATTCTTATACATATTCTAAATGTTTCCATTCCATATGCTCCTGTTTTACTAACTTCATCCTCTCTCTGCTCTTCATTTAATTGTATTGCATTCTTTAACATTTAATTTCATTTCAATTTATTTTACTTCATTCCAATCCATCTCGTTTCATTCCATTCTACTTAATTTCAATTCAGTTCGTATCCGTTCTATTGCATTCCATTACTTTCTGTTATCAACTGATTTCATTTCAGCTTTGGTTCCTTTGTTCAATATATGTTATGAAATAATTCAGAAATTGTAAATGTCAAGTTCTAAATTTTCAACTCGTTTCATTCCCCATCGTTTCATTCCACTTCAGCTCGTTCCGCTCTATTGCCTTCTACTTATTACAATCTTTATCACAGCTGATATCATTCCATTTTGATTCCCTTCCAAACCAATTTTCTCTTCTCTTTCTAAGGAACACCATTGGTTGCTCTAGCTCTGAGAGATCTAGGCGCTCACACAGACAGACGGACATGGCTATATCGACTCGGCTGTTGATTCTGATCAAGAATATATATACTTTATAGGGTCGGAGATGTTTCCTTCTCCCTGTTACATACATACACAATATCCCCTTTTTAAGTAACGGGTATACAAATAATATTTCTGACTCCCAATCTCTACTCACATCTGCCGTGTTGTAGGGATTCAGCGGTGGATTCGACTGTGTGGGCAGCTGCTCGAACAGCTTCAGGAGGCGTCCGGCTGAGATGATGGCGTCGTTGACATTGGGAGCATAGGCCAAGGCCTGTCCCAGCATCCAGGAGCCAAAGATGAGCGCCTCGGCGACTTTGATCACATCCTCGTAGGGCAAACCATCGTTGGCGATCAGCATGCCTCCGTAGTACAGTGAGATGCCGTAGGCCACGAAGGGCGCCGTCTGTCCCAGGGCAAAGACCAGACCACGGAATCGCACCTTGCGCCGGCAAGCGATGTCCACCTGATCAATCTGCACCGTGTAGCGCTCCAGCACCTGTTTCTCCAGTCCCAGGCCATTGACCGTCCGGATGTTGGCAATGGCCTCCACGGCCACCTGGGAGGCATCCTCAATGGCCGCCTTGGCCGACTGCACGTTCTTAGCGATGAAGCGACCCTCCAGATACACGGACAGACACAGGAAGGGCAGTGTGATCATGGTCAGCAGCGTTTGTTGCCACGAGAAGACGAAGCCAATCAACATGCCCACGGCCAAGGTGACCACGGCCTGGAGCATGATGCCCACGCGAGCACCAGTTGCCTGGGTAAAGGAGAGATTGGTTCATTAGTCGAGGCCAAAGCAGACAGAAAGGAAATCGGTTAGGTGTTGACAAAGCTATGACGGTTTTTGAAAATTTGAAAATATATCAAGGGTAAGTATGGAAAAATTGTAAAATATTGAAAAAAATTAAACTTAAAAAAAAAATCGAATTAGAGGCCAAATACTGATAAAAATAGACATTCGGAATGGACATCGGTTAAGTTTCGATCAAATTATGACAGTTTTTAAAAATTTTGAAAAAATTTCAAGGATAAGTATGGAAAAATTGGTAAATTTTGGAGAAAAAAATTTGATGCAGAATATAATAAGAGAACAAACAATGGTAAAATTTACATTCCGCAAGGAAATCGGTTCAGTTTTGACAAAGTTACGACAGTTTTTGAAAATTTAGAAAAAATTTCAAGTAAAAAAAGTGGAAAAGGGTTGAAAAAGTTATGAAATTTTTCATCTAAATAAAATTGTGATGAGGAATAAAATTAGATGCCAATGATTAAATTAACTTTCCGCCAGAAAAACGGTTAAGGATTGACAAAATTATAGCATTTAGAACATTTTGAAAAAGTGTCAAAAATTAAAAAAGTTGAAAAAAATTCAAATTTTCCAAATTATACATTTTAATTCGATGTCAAAAAAGATGCCACGCAATGATTAAATTGACATTTCCCAAGGAAATCGGTTAAGTTTTGACATAGTTATGGGAACTCAAAGATTTTGAAAAATAAAAATCATTAACTTACTCCCTGGACATTCGAGCAATCGCCAGCGAGACGAGCACACAATGCGCCCACGGAATTCTTCTCATCGTCAAAGAAGGCCACCTCCTGGGCCATGATGGTCTTGAAGGCCGTCTTCCGCAATCGGGTTGTCATCTTGACGCCCGCCGTGGTGAACATGTAACTTTGGAGCATGGTGCCCAGTCCAGCCATGAGACCAATGCCAATGAAGATGTACGAGATGTTGTTGCCCTCGTGACGCACAACATCCGCATCGCCGTTCGACAGGATGCCAAAGAAGTCGCCGAAGAATAGACCCCACAGCGGGAAGGTAACGCCGTGCATCGCGGCTGCAATGCAGCCCCAAACAATGTAACGCCATTCGGGCGCATTCAGTTTCATCAGCTGCACGAACGTGATCTTCGGCTCTTCGATCTTCTTCTTCTTGCGACGCTGCGAGCGACCTGGAAAAGAAAGAACAAGTAGAAAAGTTTAAATGGAGTGTTGAGACGAGAGATAGGAAGTTGAGACTTCAGAGTTCTCTTCTTCCTTTGGAACGAAGAACAAGCTGTGTATATGAAGTTTGGTGTGTCTAGCTCTTTAAGTTTTTGAGAAATATAAGTTGAAGTTTGTCTTTTCCAATTTTTCGGGAGTGGAGGACGAGGTAGCTCTGTTTTAAAACAAAATGAGTATAGACAGAAACCACATACCAAGTTTGGTGTGTCTAGCTCTTCAGGTTTATGAGAAATAGAAGGAAAAGTTTGTATTTTTTCAATATTTCGGGAGTGGAAGAAGGCGGAGCTCAGTTCTAAAACAATATGAGTCTATGGAGAAACTACATACCAAGTTGTGTGTGTCTAGCTCTTAAAGTTTCTGAGAAATAGAAGTTTATCTTTTTATAATTTTTCGGGAGTGGAGAACGAGGGAGCTCAGTTCTTAAACAAGATGAGTCTATGGAGGAACTACACACCAAGTTTGGTGTGTCTAACTCTTAAAATTTCTGAGAAATATATCTAGAAGTTTGTCTTTTTTCAATTTTTCGGAAATGGACTCAGTTGTAAAACAAAATGAGTTAATGGAAAACCACATACTAAGTTTGGTGTGTCTAGCTCTTTAAGTCCCTGAGATCTACATGTTGAAATCTGTCTAGTTTCAATTTGCGGTGGCGAAAGAGGGACGTGGCTCAGTTCTAAAAGAAACTGAATATGCTAAAGATATGAAGGGACCTACATACCAAGTTTGGTGTATCTAGCTCTTACAGACTCCAAGATCTAGGTGTTTATACAAACTTACTTGACTGATTAGGAGCATATATTTTTATGGCTTATGAGTTTACAGATACTTATTTACAGGGTAGAAAAGGGTAGTAAGACCAACAGGGTTAACCCAAACTCACGTTTGCCGCGCGAGCTGACGCTGAAGACGTCGTCCATGCCTTTGTTCGTCACACCCGCTGCCGCCCCCTCATCGTCCTCCTCATCCTCCTCCTCCTCGTCGTCCTCCTCCTCCTCCTCATCCTCCTCTCGTTGTGAGTTCATGAATTGCTGCTTGGACAGCGCCAATTTGCCCGCCGCGTCCTTGTCCTCGTCCGCACCCTCGGTGGCCTCCTTGCGCTTGGTGATGTTCACCAGCTCGCAGTACAAGCCACCCCTGTCCATCAGCTCGTCGTGGGTGCCCTGTTCCGCCACCACGCCGTCCTTGACAAACACAATTTTGTCGGCATTCGTCACGGTCGACAGACGATGGGCCACCACCAAAGTGGTTGGTCCCTGGCTCGCCAACTCCAGTGCGTCCTGCACGCGCTTCTCGGACGTGGGATCCAGGGCGGACGTCGCCTCGTCCAGCAGCAGGATCTTCGGATTACGGACCAGCGCCCGGGCAATGGCAATGCGCTGCTTCTGGCCGCCGGACATCTGGGCACCCCGCTCGCCCACCTTGGTGTCGTAGCCCTTGGGCAGCTTGCTGATGAACTCATGGCAATTGGCGTTCCGCGCTGCCCGCTCGATGTCCTGCTGCGTGGCCTGGGGATTGCCGTAGCGGATGTTCTCGCCAATCGTGGTGGCGAACAGCACGGGCTCCTGCCCCACAACGCCGATCTGGGCGCGCAGCCAGGCCACATTGAGAGACCTAAGATCGCGACCATCCAACTTGACATGGCCCTGCTCGGGATCGTAGAAGCGCTGCATCAGCTGGATGACGGTGCTCTTGCCACAGCCCGAGGCGCCCACGAAGGCCACCGTCTGGCCCGGCTCCACGTCCACCGTCAGACCCTTGAGTATCTCAATGTCCGGCCGCGACGGATAGCGGAAGTGAATGTCCTCGAAGCGCAGTCGACCCGTTATGCTGTCCGGCTTGTGGCCCACCTCCGACATGGGATCGACCTGCGACTCGCGATCGATGATCCTGAAGAGATTCCGCGCTGCGCCCAGCGCCACACCAAACGAGTCCACGTGCGGCGAGGAGAAGCCCAGATTCTGGGCACCCATAATGATGGCGAACAGGACAATGACCAGCACCGCCGGCGTATATTGACGCTCCTCCAACCCGCGATCATCGAGGATCAGCATGACGCCATACCAAATGGCAATGGCCATGCAGCAGTAGATGATCAGCCACATCACGCCCGCGCCAATGCCCGAGTAGAGACCCTTCTTCCTGCCCGTCACCTCGGCGGGCACCAGCAGCTTGGCGAATCTCTCGTTCTCCTTGCTCTCGCCGCTGAAGGCCAGCACGGTGCGGATGCCGCTGAAGACCTCCTCGGCCACGCCGCCCGCATCCGAGTAGGCCTTGAGCTCCTTCTCGGCCAGCGAACTCTGAATCTTGGCCACCATGGCCGTGGATATCATGATGAAGGGACTGCAGGTCAGCACCACCAGCGTCAGCTTCCAGCCGTAGATGAAGGACGCCACAATGCCCATGACGAAGGTCATGATCAGGAAGGTCACGATGGCCACCTGGCAAAGAATTCAAAATATACAAGTTTTAAAATTAAAAAATTTGATAAAAAAAATGAAACTAAACTAAATTTCCCTATTTTTGATATTAAAATAATAGTTATGAAACAAGAAGTATTATTTTTAAATAAAATTTTCGAAATAAGAGTTTTTTATTTTTTTTTGATTTATTTTTTTTTTTTTATTTCTTTTTTAATTCAAGATAAAAGTTACTAAATAAGAAGCAGGTTTTAAAACTGAAACCGTAACCGTTAACCGGTTTTAACGGAGAGAAATTGGTAACCTTAACTGAAACCGTAACCGAAAAAACTTTTATATTTTACCGATACCCAAAAATCGAATTAATTCCAGCCCAAATAACCGTTGAGAAACCGGTCCATTTCGGTTCGGTCAAGCATAAAATTTATCTCTGTTTTTAATGTGTAATCCTGGATTTCAGAAGTAAATTTGATTTCAATAAAAATATATTTTTTGAAATTTTTGAATAT
Organism: Drosophila subquinaria; assembly: GCA_037043405.1. Lineage (NCBI taxonomy): Eukaryota > Metazoa > Arthropoda > Insecta > Diptera > Drosophilidae > Drosophila > Drosophila subquinaria. Next base: position 134,780 of record JBAMBL010000449.1, on the reverse strand, counting down.
TTGCTTTTTGTTTGCTTTTGTTCTGAATCGACATCATACTGGTATTTCGAAACCCAATCATGCAAGAAACCGGTAACCGTTACGTAACCGATACACAAAAATTATTCAAAACCGATAACCTAAAAGCGAGCATAACCGTAACTGTAACTAAAACCGTTATTCGATACGGTTTAATACCCTGATAAGAAGAATTATTTTACTTTTAAATAAGTTTCTCTTTTAAATTATATTTCAAAGTAACACCTATTCTTGATTTAAAAATAAAAGCTTTGAAACAAGAATTTATTTTATTTTTTTTAAAGAATATTTCGAGCTGACCTTTTTTTTTATTTTAAAACATAAGTTTCAGAATAACACTTATATTTATTAGTTACATTTTCGATCCCTAACTGATACTTTTGTTCTCTATAAAAGCAAAAATTATCTTTAAAATTCAAGGTTAACTTCCAGATTTGAATTATGTTAGTTTTAGAATGTAGTAATTGTTTGATTACGATATTTCTGTTCTTGATTTTTATTATTTATATATAAATGCTTAAGTCAAAATCATAAATTGTATCAATTAAATAATTGATTACTCTACTTAAGCAAACACCTAAGATATTGACAAGATTGTCTATAATGAAATAGATGTAATTATAGCTAATTGATTTTTGGTTTAATGAATTTGCAAATAGCATTTTAATCTGTTCCTAAATTGCTACTAACTAATTGCCATTTATGTTAGTATTTAAACAACAAAAGTTCTACTCTAAACTGACAGGTTTCTGTCTTATGCTGGGAAAATTGTTAATTCTAGTTAAAACAGCAAGAAAATAAAAATAAACTTAAGTATTTGACTCAAGCACAAAATTCTAAGAATTAGTTTGATGATCAAATTAATTGTTGAGAGAGAAATGATTACTCAATTTAAGAAGGTCCGAGATTTTCCAAACTTTCAACCATTTGGGATAATTTTAATTTGGAAATCCCCGATTAACTTTTTGTCTTACTTAAGATATTTCTGATCGAAATACTCGTACATACCTTCTCGCCAATGCCCTCCTTAACCTTGTCCAGATCCCTGTGAATCACAAAAGTCACTTAATTAGATTTTTCCATTTAAAATGCCCGATAATTTCCGCCACTTACTCTGTCATCTTGCTGGCGAAATTGGTGCCGGATGAGGTGTCATACCAGGACATGTCCTGACGCAGTATGGCCTCCAGGAAGAGCTTACGTATGCGATTGATTTGATTCAGAGCCACTCGATTCGACACATCGATGGCAATGAGAATGAGGATGAACATTATGACTGATCCCACAAGACTGCCAATGCCAAAGGCGATGGAATCATCGATGATGGCCTGAGAATTCTCCGCCTTGCTGGCATTGGTGCTGGGAATTGAAGTAAATAAATAGAATAACACATTAGAAACGGATGATAAACTAATCAATTAGAATTACTAATCAATTAGATTATTTTTGGAAATAATCGTAGTGACTATATAGTTCAATGTTGAAAAATGTGTGATTAGTTAATGATTACGATCATTACAATTATTCAAAAATAGTCAGAAATAATCAAAATAAAATCTGTAGTCGGATTATTTTTGATTATCTTTGATTATTTCTGATTATTTTCGAATAATTGTAATAATTTAAGATTATTTCTGATTTTTTGTAATTGTAATCATTAAATAATTGGGCAAAACCGAAAGTAATCGTAGTTTAATCATTAGTTCGACTTTTAAACAAAAATCTAATTACTATAATTAATAGTCATCATGATAAACGATAATACAGTGTGCCACTAATGTCTTGATACAGCATAAATTTGTCAAGTTTGCGTATAATAAAGATGTTTTGATGCGGGTTTCTTATATTATCCTTTTATTCACTTAAATTCCGTTCTTATGATACAAAATTTTCTTTAACCCATTAAGTATCCATCGGAAATTTTTGAATTTAAGAAAAAGTCTATTTTTATGTAAACAATTCCAAAGTTTCCGAAAATCTTTTTGCTCGTATTTTTATAATTTTTTGAAAATCCTAAAAACAACGATTTTAACCCCTTTTTCCTCATTTTCATACAAAAAGTGTTTTTTTTAGCAAATTTCAAAAAATCTTAAAAAATACTAGCAAAAAGATTTTCGAAAAATTTTTTTTGCCGTCATTCTTAGAATTGTTCATAAATTTTTTTCGCATACAAATTTTTTGTAAAAAATTGAGGAAAAAAGTTGAAAAATATACTTTTTTTAAAATTCAAAATTTTCGATTACTGGCACACTGTATTTAGTTTTGAAAAAAGTTTCTCAAATTTAGAAGTTTCGTCTGAAAAATGAGAAAAGCCAAGAACTTCTTATAAATAGAAAGTATTTAATTTAAGATCACTTTTTCGGAATTTTTCTCTCTTAATTTTTTAAAAATAAAATATGTAAGTTTAACATTCTTAATTTAAGAAATCCGAAAACTGTACTTACAGTCGCTGACCGCCTCCAAAAAGGGCGAGAAAATAGGCTGGGGAGGAGGTGCCCTCGCCCACCGTGCGATCGATGAGCAGGGATGTGAATTCGCCGTAGATCAGGATGAAGTACGGAATGAAGGCGGAGGCAATTGTGGCCACGATCATGCTGAGAACGAGCAGAAAACGCTCCGCACACGTGGAATATCGAAACTGTGGGCGGAAGTCAGCACATAAGGAAGCGAGTTCTCAAGAGATTGAAGGTTCTCTGCGACTTACCAGATCAAAGTAGGTGTACTTTCTATCAGAGACAGCATCAGAACTAGCTGCGGTCTTTTCCACTTGGAAGTCACCCAAACCGGGCAGCTTGGTGTTGCCTTTTTTGGACTCTTGTTGTTGTTGTTGGTTGGACATGTTGAGTTCGACTGCAGCTCTGGAGTTGAAAGGGAACGAGTTTAATCTATTTGGTATTTTACATTCAAATTCACATTCAAATTCAATTCGTTGCACTCAATTGGGATGCGGTTTTTATTTCAATTTATCATCGACACGAAATAATTAAGGTTTTTATTTTTTGTGCTGTTTGTTGTAAAATCAATTGCATGAAGAAAGGCGGGAATAATAATACTAATAAAAAAATAGAAAAAAAAAGCGAAAACGAATAATTTCCCAAGACAATTTGAAACAGTTGCAGGCTGATAAATTGAAATGATTGCACGCTTGTGTCAATTGAAATTGAAAAACTGGAAAAGCATCCATAAATTAATAAATTACAGCACAGCATTCGAAAGTGAAATAAGTATATATATTTCTGACAACGAGCGATTGATCGATTCGACAGGCGACAGGCGACAAAGTTTGCATTTGTAATCGTCATATTTATTCTAGAGCAATTACCAAACTATTTAGATTTATTAATGTAATTAGCTTAATAATCGAGTAAAAAAAATTGATAATTTATTCCACACCGATTATTGATAAGACTGAATTCTTTCAACTATTCTAGTTCGTAATTTATGTAGATTTCTTATTGTGGTAAATTATATAATCGAGTAGGAATTTATTTATTTCACACAGATAAATGATTGTCGTTGTAATAAGTTTAATAATCGAGTTAAAAATTATTTATTTCACACTGATATATAATTGTTTCGAATTCTTTGAAATATATTTAGTGTAATAAGTTTATTAATCGATCCAAAAATTATTTACTTCACATCGATTGCTGATTATGCGTAATGTCTATAGATAAGTTTGATTTCTATCAACTAGAGCAATTACCAAACTATGTAGATTTATTAATGTAATTAGCTTAATAATCGAGTCAAAAAAAAAATTATTTATTCCACGCCGATTATTGAAAAGACTGAATTCTTTCAACTATTTCAATTAGAAATTTATGTAGATTTTTTATTGTAATAAATAATATAATCAAGTTGGAATTTATATCTTTAATGATTGGCGTTGTAATTAGTTTAAAAATCGAGTTAAAAGTTATTTATTTCACACCGATATCTGATTGTTTCTAATTCTTTGAACTTTATTTATTGTTAATAGTTTAATAATCGATCCAAAAATTATTAATTTCACATCGATTGCTGATTATTCAGAATGTATATAGATGAGACTAATATCTATCAACTATTCTATATCAAATTCTACTAATTTTCTTATTGTTATAAATTTTATAATCGATTGTCGTTGTAGTAAGTTTAAAAGTCGAGTTAAAAATTATTAATTTCACATCGATTGCTGATTATACGTAATGTCTATAGATAAGATTGATTTCTAACAACTAGAGCAATTACCAATTTATGTAGATTTATAATTGTATCAAGTTTAATGTTGGAATCACAAATTATTTAAACACAAAGCAAGACACCGAACGATCGTTGATTGTTCGCAATTCGTAATAATGCGATTGATAAGCCCGAAATCTTTGGCTGTATTTTTCCTTCGATTCGTTGATTAATATATTATTATATTTTTACGGCTTTGGGTCGCGGTACAAATGCGATTTCACGGTCTTTCCGGGTTGGGCAAGAGTTTGCATCTCGACAGCTCGCGATGGGAAATGGAACTGTGGACGCCAGAGAATTGGCGCTAACGACAATGCCTCGGTTCCAGTCTCTGTCTCTGATTCGCGAGTACATTGACGCTGGACGTTGAAGAGACGATGATATAAGAACGATTCAGACCCGAACATTCAGCCGATGGTATAATAATAAACACGATCGTATAAATTTTAATCGGCTATTAAAATTATTCGTCGACTCGTTTCGGGCCCAAACAGTTTACCATCTGTGGGTAAACAAATCAGCTAACAACTGATAGTTAGTTATCACATACTTCAGATACAGATACAGACGGGATCTACCCTCAGACCCGCCCACCACTGTCGTCTGTCGTCTGACGTCCGTCGCCCAGTCAAACTGGTAGAATGACTCTACAGAATTCTCAGAGCTCAATTCAGGCTTTCACTGCAATTCCAGCTCAGAGATTTCCCCTTTGCGTGTTGCATTACTAATACAGATCACGCACCTGCGAAAGGTAGTTGATGCGAAAGGGGGATTTACCAAGTTCGTGGTACTTTACTTTAAAACATACTCTGTGCGAAATTCCTGAAAACTGGAAACTGCTTCCCCAAAACATTGTGAAATTCTTTTAACACACGGCGAGCTCGAAAGTTCCGTCTGAATTGGCAGTTCGTACTTAGTTCTAATCTATATGGTGCCCACGGTCTCTCCTTTGGTTTCCATGCTATTAATATTCGTATACAATTTATATATGTATGTACATATGTGTGTATTTAAGATCTTTATAGACTTCTTATAGAAACGTCTCCAGACAAATTGCAATAATTTATTTATATTTTTTTGGAATATATGTGCACGATAATGACAATTTGAAATTGCGCATTGCAATTTTATACAATAACAATAATACAATAAAACTTAACATTAAAATGTCTACTGTTAAGGTGCACTGCATTTACACTACACAACATGGTTTTTTATATGCTTTACTTTTAACTACACTACACCATAAGTTCTAGGCTTACGAAATGTACTTGCTTAAGACATTTATTAAATAACACTACACAACATATTTTGGGTTTAGCAAATATACACTGTAAATTTGTAAATGTACACTATACGACAAGTTTTAGGCTTGTACAAGATTATAAATTTACACTACACTACACAAAATGTCTTGAATATAAGCAATATACACTTATAATGTGTTCAAATTTACACTAAGCTACAAGCATGTTTTTGTTTTAGGAAATAAACATTGTTTAATTGTGAATTTACACTATACGACAAGTCTTAGGCCTGTGAATACATTATACAAAATTGTAAATTTACACTACACTACACAAAAAAAAAAGGTCTTGAATATTTGCAATATGCACTTAAAATGTGTTTATTTACACTAAGCTACAAGTGTATTGTATTCTAATATTTTTTTAATTTACACTACACTATAAGTTTTGGGTAAATAATGACATTACACATCTGTTTGACAGTATGGGTAAAAAATGTTTTTTAGTTATAAATTTGCATGCATGCACTACACAACCATGTTTTGGGCATTGAATATATTTAATAACAAAACTGTCCAAGTTTAGAGTGATTTAATTTACACTGTACTTCAAAAATTATTAAACATCGAATAAATAGTCCAAATATTTCATTTTTTAAATGGTGTACTTGTTTCTTAAATCAGTATATCGTATATTATAAAACGTATATTATGGATTATATATAAGACGAACTGATAAACACGTGTTTTTTACTTATCTCTAGAGGATGTAATGACATTTCTTAAAAAAATATACGATTCGAAGCTCTTAAATTTTAGAAAGATACCATACTTCGACGTGTTTCCATTGAAGGGTTTTATACAGATTTGTAAAGCATAATTCTAAGTAATCTGAACACTATAAATAGTTATTATAAGATTGTCTGCATGAATTTCACAATTTCATACACTCAATGTCGCAATCTTGTTAGGAGGGAACATTCGGTACTTATCTGTTGTAAGTGCCTGAACCTTTATGGAGGGAATACTATAATTTATATACGCTATAAACAAGCCATCAAGGTTAGGCTGGCAAAATTACGTTTATGCGTGTAAATATTTACCAAATGTTATGCCCACAAAGCGCGTGTGGATAATACGAATACGAGTACCGAAAACCGCTTAGATTGATAGTAGAGCCGTCTGTCATTTTTACCTGTTCGTCATTTGCATTTCTCGTAATGAAATTTCTCTGCTCATTGATTGTACGATTTATGCAACTAGTCACCGTCCAGCCAGACAATCATTATTGAACTGAGCACCATTGCGAGAAGCACCAATATTTATAGCATGCACTGTGGATCTACCTGAGAACCTCTCGGAATAATATTATTCCGAGCTGCAATGCGATTGTATGGAAAATTGACTTGGTCAGGTCAAAACATTCGATAAGGTATCGGGGACACATCCGTTTTTATTCCTAGTGACTAATGAAGAACTGATATTTCAGAAATGCAATGGAAATTATCAACAATTGATCAAAGAAATAGTGATTTTGGACTCTTATCGAGGACCTTCTTTCAAGTTACGGAAAGATTTTTATTTAACTATCCGTTTAATCTTAAACTCAACATTTAAAGTCTTTTGCTAGAATATTATTATTCCAATATCATTTCCTGACTTAAAGATGAACAGAGCGAAACTAAATGTGCTCACGTTTCAGACTAATAAACTTTTAATGTTAGTTTGATTTGATTATAATTACCTAAGAATTAAATAATACTTATCTGAGGCAAGCACGTGCTGGATTTCATCATTTTCCTGCACACAGTTTTGTATGCCCTTACTTTGATTTTCCAGTTAAGCTTCTCAATTATCATACAAGTTTATAGAAGTGGTAATTTGATAAACAAAACTGCAGGTGAGAAAATGAACTACATCCATTTTAATGTAGTCCATATTTTTATTATATTTTATTTTTATTTAAATAATAAACAACTTTAATTTGTATTTTAAATTTTTATTTTTTAACGGAAAAAAAGTAAAAATCTGGGCAACATTTTAAAATGTTGTGATAATAGGTTAAAATCAGAATTAAATTAATTTAAATTAAACTTTTTTTAAAACACTTTGATTATTTAATTGCTGTACTACAAGAAGAGTTCATGACAAATAGCTCAATACTTTTCAAAGGATACTCAGAGGACTGATTTTAAAAATCAATGAGAGCCAGCAAAGATCCTCTGTAAACCTTTTCAAACTGAAAGCAAGTGCTCTTTTCACAAATTTTGATGCGTTGGATAGTTCCATATATCTATAACTTATTCCGCCACTTAGAATCCATTATCAATAGCTGAGAACTTGACAGAGTTCAGTACTAAAGGGGGTCAGCAAACCAGTTTCTCTCAAGGCTAAGCTCGTCGTGGCTTTTAACGTTTAATACTACAGATAGGAAGTGAGACTTTTATGACTTCGTCCATTTAAAGGTTGAAGACATTTGGTTGGGTTTACGCTCGTGACGTGCCTCTGAGCGGGGTTTCCATGATTCATTCCAAGAACTTCCCAAACGACCATAAATTGTGTGAATAAATACGAGTATATTTAATGAATAATTGTGACTATACGCATACACTGGAAAAAAAAACAGATTTTTTAGAATCAAAACAAAAATATTGTCAACAAAACAGAATTTAAAGAAAAAAGTTTTTTAGTCAAGCTATTTTCGCTTATTTTAAGCATCTAGTCTCTCATTTACTACAAGTTTCTCATGAGTTTATGATAGTCTTGTTGTAAATTAGCGAAATATTCTTTAAATTAATGTATTTTTCAAAAAAAGTTAGAATTTTCGTTAAACATGTTTTTTTGACAGTGTATTAGATTAAAAATATAGGTACAAAGTGTCGAGGTAGCTGCCATGCTGAAATCTTTAGGGTACTGCAGGGTACTGTTTGGTCTGTAGGGTACTGTAGGGTTACGTAGGGTACTGTTGGGTACTGTACGGTACTGTAAGGGTGTCAGCTGCTTAGTAGGACAGATTGTAGGACTTTAGGGTTCTGTAGGGTACTGTACTGTACGGTATTGTAGGGTACTGCAGGGTACTGTAGGGTTCTGTAAGGTACTGTACAGTTTTGCAGGGTACTGTATTGTACGGTACTGTAGGGCATTGCAGGGTACTGTACTGTATGGTTCCGCAGGGTACTGTACGGTGTCAGCTGCTTAGTAGGACAGATTGATGGCCTGCTGGCGATGGAAGATGTCGCTGCGGACGAGGACCTCGTAGCTGCTGATGCGCACCTCCTGACCCCCGAAGGGAATGTGGATGCAGCGATGCGATTGCTGAATCTTGCCAGGCGTCAGGCTGCCGCAATAGCGAGCCCGTCCCACATAGAGAGGTTCCCCGTTGTAGGACCGTCCCGCCTCGACGACACCGGGGGCGATGCTGCCCTCGGCACGGGGCACCCAATGGTACCTGCCCTGGCCGATGAGCACCTCGTAGCTGGACTCGACAATCTCACGACCCGAGTGGGCGATGTAGGCGCATCCACGACTCGGCACGGCCTTGCCAGGTATGCGTAATCCCTCGTAGAAGGCGCGACAGACGAGGAGGGGCGCCATGTCGCTGTCGTGGCCACCATGGACGGCATCGGGGGGCGTGTAGCCGGCACTAGCCGGCAGCCAAAGATCCGAGTTGTTGACATGGGTTGACGTCATGCCATAAACAGGCGGAGCAACTGCAGCCGGAGCATACTCCGCGGGCGTGTAGCTGGAACAGCTGGGCGCATAGGGATCCATGGGTGGCTTGTACGTCTCTGCGGGCACAAAACTGGCGGCGGAGGAGCAGGAAGTCACAGTCGAGGGAGGTACCACCTGAGCGGGCGTATAAGAGGGTGGTACAGCGGGTCTGGGTAGCACCTGGACGGCACCTGGCATAAACGAGGCTGGCATGGGGGGCTTAGGCGCCAAAGGCGGTGCCATGCCCACTGGCGACTGATACGAGGGTAGGATCGTTGGTGTGGGCGGTGGATAGGGATCTGTGCTGGGCAAGGGCATGGGCATGGGCGTATACTGCGGGGGTCTGTCATTCAAGGGAAAGGCGACGGCATCAAAGTCCGGCGGATATGGATACGGCTTGCCACGAACAGCTGGCGGTGGTGGCGGCGGCGGTGGTGACAGCGGACACTTGTCCTCCTCCAGCGGCGGTGGTGGTGGTGGCAACTGCCAACCCGGCAGCGCCTGTCGTTCCTCCACCAGAATCTCATACGAATCCAAGCGACGCTCCGCCCCGCGATAGGCTATGAACAGGGCGCGATGCACCGAGGAGATCTTGCCTATGATCAAATGTCCCTCGTAGTGACCACGTCCAATGTACAGAGGTTGATCCAGCGCTGTACGGCCACAAAGCACCGCCGTCTCGGGTATCACATGATCGTAGCAATTGATCCACGTCAGATTCTCCCCACATAACATCTCGTAGATGTCCTTGGGCAACGCCTCGCCGCGCTGCGAGATGAAGCCGATCTGCTTGGAGGGCACCACCTTGCAGACGAGCATGTCGCCCTCGTGCTCCGCCCGGCCCACGTAGATCATCGCGCCGTCCTCATCGTTGCCGCCCACAACGGCGTTCGGGGGAATCGAGGCATACGACGAGGATTGCACCCACTTGTAACCTGCTGACGATAATTTACAAAAATATATCGATTAATTAGCTTATCGCCTTGTCATCGCAATCGCAAGTTATCTAAACATATATAGTTGACAAGTCCATATCTAGACTCCTTATCTTCTTATCAGCTTATGGCTTTTTTGTGACTTGTTATTACGTGTTATTTCTTTAAATATGTATTCATTTGTAATGTGAATATTATTCACTATTGTGTGCATTTAAATAAATATTTATATACATTATATAATACATATATGTACATATTGCTTCTATAAATATTTATTTAAGTGCACACATTCACAGACATATTAACTATAATTATTTATTTTCTCCGTCTTATTCATTTGTTATTCAGGGCTTATTCATCTACATTTAAAACAAGTGGGAAAGGCTATAGTCGAGCTCCCGACTTTAGAATACCCGTTACTTATTTAAATAAATTTTAAATATTTTTTATTGCATGCTTTTAGGCACTTACATTGCTTGAAACTTAAATTAGCCATTATCACCCTTCTATTTGTCCAATCTTGTTACGATTTAATAGGATGATAGATTTAATTAATGAATAACGTTAATAACTAAAAAATACGTAATTTTTTAAAAACGGTGCGTGTGGTGGCCTTTTGCGATTTGAGGAGGCGGAAAGGGGCGTTCCAAAAATTTGAAACAAACTTGATTTGCGTGGGGTTTTTTTGCCAAATTTGGTTGCTCTAGCTCTTATACTCTCTAAAATCTGGGCCCTCACACGCAGCAAAATATTTCTGTAAGGCTTTCTATCAGGGGTGCCACAGAAATCGCTTTCGCTTAAATTCAACTTAAATTTGTATGAAAATTATGTCAAATTCAAGCGAAAGCGATCTCTGTGGCATTTCTGATAGAAAGCTTTACAGAAATGTTTTGCTATAACAAACTTTGTACTTTCTCGAGTTATCTTGTTACAAATTTGTGGTTTAAGTGATAAGTCACCAAAGTACAGATAATAGTCACATAATTTAACTATGAATGTTGTTCAGGATTGTAATAGATAATGCCTACAAGACTTGTTACTATGGTGATTCAACTATGCATTTTAATAATTTATATGTTAAATTAAATATTGTTCGTCACAAAATTGGATATCGTTCGTCACTAGACTTTTACCTCGTAGATTTAATAAAGCTATTACAATAAAAAATTTTAGTTTAGGACTCAAAAATAGTAAAATAAATATTCGGGGGTGCCACAGAAATCGTTTTCGCTTGAATTTCACTTAAATTTCATAAAAATTTAAGTTGAATTCAAGCGAAAGCGATTTCTGTGGCACCCCCGATTGTTATATGAGTAATCGACAATGAACAATAGTTATTTAAAAAAGTTCTATTACTAATACCCCTATTTTAGCACTTTAAGAAGTGTAAATAATAAGCTTTAAGATGTAAATGTGTAAGAAGTCGCGCCTTTATTGGGAATAAGTATTTAGCTTATGGCATTAACAATGGCACGACTTAAAGTCTAAAATGTATCTAATAAAAATGGAAAAATGAATATGAATAAGTAGAAAATGAAGTCGCGACGTTGATTTATTGCTTGCAGAGCACTTCGTAGGAATCGACGCGAATCTCCCGGCCGCCATAGGGAATGTAGAGGCAGCGTTGCCTGCAGGAGATCAGACCGGGCGTCAAGCTGCCCTGGTGGTGGCCACGCCCATAGTAGATGGGTTCGCCATTCCGGGCACGGCCCGTGGTCACCGCATTCGGGGGCATGCCATGGTGATGGGGTCGGATCCAGACATAGCCGTAGCCAGTGAGCACCTCGTAGGTGGGTTTCTGGAACTCGTAGCCGCCGGAGCAGACGTAGGCACAGCCCTTGCTGGGCACCACCTTCGCCGGCAGCATCTCGCCCTCGTGCATCGCCCGGCCCGCATAGATGGGCGTGCGGTCCGAGTCGTGGCCGGCAATGACGGCGCCCGGAGGAGTGTAGCTGGGATTGGCGGGCACCCAGACATCCTGCTGCTGGTAGATCAGCACCTCGTAGGTATTGATGCGCACCTCCTGCCCGCCAAACGGAATGTACAGGCAGCCATGCGATGGATGCACTTTGCCCACGGACAGCGAGTTGGAGTAATGACCGCGGCCCACATAGAGAGGCTCACCCGTACGGGTGGTGCCGCTTCTCACGGCATTGGGCGGTGCACCGCCGCTGGAGCTGCCCACCCAGGCGAATCCCTGGCCGACCAGCACCTCGTAGTGGGTCTTGGTGTGCTCCGTGCCGCCGTAGCAGACGTAGGCGCAGCCCTTGCTCGGTATGACCTTGGCGGGCAGGTTCTCGCCCTCGTGGAACGAGCGACCCACGTAGATCGGAGAACCGTCGGCATCGTGGCCACCGACGACGGCAAACGGAGGCAGTGCGGCATATGGAGTCGAGTGCACCCAAGTGTGTTCTGCAACGAGAGATGTGGGAGAGACAAACGGACGGAGAACGGGCTCAATTACTATATTCAACTATATCAGTAATCAGTTAACAGTTATCAGCTATCAGCTATCAATTCCGATAAGATAGCATTAAGTTAAGCATTGATAAAGTGTAAGAAAATCATGAGTTTCGATTTCGATTTAGTTGCGTCTTGGTTTCAATTGAATCTCTGAGGGTTTCACTTCTTTTGCACTCGCCTACCAATGCTCACAACTGCTCCTGGCTGCACTGCACCTAAATACACAAACAAAAACACACAAATAATCAACACGACTCCCAAATGGCACGCGATGCGAACGATCCAAATTTTGGTTACAAATTATAAAGGGAACAACTGTTTTGCTTAAATATATTTACATAGCAGTGTTGCCAACATTTGACGCAAGCAAAAAAAGCTGTTTTTAGTGGGCAAAAACGTCGAAAAAGCCACAGATTTTTCAACAATTAATTCAGAAACAAACTAAAGCATTTTTGAACAGCGAGTTCATCAATTTTCAAACTGAATTAATTAATATAAATTCAGTTTGAAATTAAAAAAAAACATTTTAAATTAAACTTTTCTTTCTGATAAAAATTTAAAATGAATTTTGCAAAAAAGAAATCGCTAAAATTGCTGAAACACCAACAATTCAAAAACAATCTCTAAAGAATTTTGTAAATCAACTTGATAAAATTTTGTTTTTCATAATTTTCAAATAAAACCAAAAAAAAAATGACACAGAAACTACTATAAATAGTCAATTATCAATTCATAATGATTTATTGACTAATTGATGAAAATATAGTATTATTTATTTAGAAGTTATATTTTTACAAATCCGATATAATCCGAAATTTCCGTTTGCTGCTACTGTTTTTGTTAAAAAAGCCAGTTTTGACGGGAAATAAGCTGTTCTGGCAACACTGTTATATAGTCTCATATTATAATTCCTCACTTTCTAGACTGAATATTCAACTTTATATGTGAACTGCATAACTTACCCATGATTCACTGTCGATAGCTGTGATAAGCGTGTCTTGTTTTTCAGTATTTATCTCTCTATATATTATATGCTATATTATCTATAATATATTTATAGAATTTCCACTTGATTTTTGTTCCTTTTGTGCTCCAAGTCAACCGTGCAGCTCGCTGTTAAATATCGGACTAAACACATAAACCACGACTGAAAGTGTTTAAAAATAATGACGAACAATGGCTTTCAGTTCAGTTTTAACGGGTGGTTCGATGATGTGGAAACTTTCGTTCTTATCAGAAAGCTTTTTCGCTCGCGGACACAGTGTATTGATAAATATTGCGACTTATAAACTTTGCTTATCAATTTCTTCAATACATAAAGGCGTCAAACTAGCATTTTTTTGAGCGCAAACGCTTTGTGGAACTTCCATTGATAAGCAAAAGCTTTTTCCACATGCTTTCATCATATCAATCATGATGAATCATCCGCATGTCGGGGAATTTTCTGTTGTCTCCTAATTTTAGTGTGTGAAGGTGCAACAGGTGAAGTTCCAGTTTTGCACAGGTGTCGAGCAAAAACATTATGAAATTTATTGAGGAAATAACTGTCAAGGTGATTACATAATGTACTTATGCTCATCTTATCTGTAAGTAAATTCCCCCTGTTGCCCTAATTATTATCGATTCATGGTACTGTCAAAGAACTCTTTGAAAAAACAAGTCCTAACTTAAGTATATGTTTATTAATTATAGATAACTTGCACCGCAATCACTAAAAAATATTAATACAATTTAATGCAAAACTTATTCCAGAGAGCTTTAAAGTAAACATATGAAACATACAATACTTATTAATTCCCAATTGTGTCTATACATAGTCGATAACTTATACCACAAATTAATAATATTTTTTACAACAACACTTATCCAGAAAATTCTTTAAATAACACAAGACTATACTTTATTTTTATACCCATTACTTAAAAATAAGTAAAAGGGTATAAGGAAGTATCTGCAAGTGTATGTATTCTTGATCAGCATCAACAATTCACGTTATATATTAATTAAAGCTATCATTCTACTTAAACGTAACAATATCGGACAAATATAAAGGTGGTAATGGCTGCTTTAAGTTTCAAGCAATGTAAGTGCCTAAAAGCATGCAATAAAAAATATTTTAAATTTATCTAAATAAGTAACGGGTATCTTACTGTCGAAAGCTCGACTATAGACTATCCCGCTTGTTATGATCTGATTTTGATGAGAATCTGTTCCTTAAATATTGGCAGGGATCGGATTAAAAAGCTACAAGTTAAAAAAAATTTATTATTATTTTCAGAAATGAAAAAGTTATTAATAAAGTAAATGCGATAAATAAAATAATGAAAATGATATTTAATTCCTCTTTTTTGTTCTAATTATTATTTTTATTTAATGAGTTGAAAGATTACATAAATTTTGCATTCATTTGGTACAGCTAACTAAAACTCGTAAAAACATTTCATATTTCGGAAAAAGCGCTTTGCGTTCAATTTAAAGAGGTGTGACTGTAAATAAATAAGACTTATTTAAAGTATTTCTTTTATTTGTTTCACAACAAATGTTTGAAGAATATGGCTAACAAAGTGTTTTAGAAACACACGGAGCATTGCTTAAAAAACATGAAAAAAATGGTATTGTTGAGTCATAATGAGTATTTAAAGGTATTTAGTAGGCGTTGTTCCCGCCGTTTAAAGTTTAAATGAAACTTTTCACACATGTCGACTGAGTCATTTTTGACTACTAGCAATTAAATCAACAACTCAGAGGAGGCTGAACCCGAAGCCGAACCTAGAACCGAACCCAGAACTGAACCCAAGTTGCATCTGTAACAGAAACAGAATCAGAAACAGCTGTGGGTTTTATTATCAGCTTGAAAATACGATTCATATTGTGGTCATATATCGAACAAAGACTTGCAAATTAACGAGACGCAGTCTGGAGCATAAAAAGCGAATGCATTCAGTTTAATTCAGTGTAATTTGCAATTTTGCCTCTGCGAGTGACAAGTTAAAAAACTGCAACAAAATGAATTTCGGTAAGTGAAGTGCGATTAATTGAACAAATATTTTTATGGACCTGCCATAATAATTTTGTTGAAAAGTACACAGTAAAAAATAAGACATTCTGGAATAAATTTAACTCCAAAATAGATAAGTTTTGTAATCGGGAAATTTTCGTGTCGCAAACGCGACATTCGTACGTCTTTAAATGAAAATATGGCAAAAAAATTAAATTTTGAAAAATGTTTTTTTACGAGTTTAATGTATTTTATGAACACTATTTTTATTATAAAAGACAAGCTTTGAGGACTTGTCGTTTTCGAATTATTTATAGAAAACAATGCGGAAGTCGTTTTTGACTTCATCTTGAAAAATGCGAATGTCAGTAAAAGGTGGCAAGTAATTTGGAATAAAATACTCTTAAGCCACAATTAAATAATGTAGTTTCCATTAAAAGGAATTTTATAGTAATTTGTAACGCGACATTGCGAACGTGACAAGATTTCCACCCAGTTTGTGCCAAGAATTTGTTCATTTAATTTAAGTCGATATATAAATATTCGATATATTGTAAAACTTGTTTTAAATTAAAAATGCGATATATATCTATGTATTAAAATGGTTCATGTTAGTATCTTACTTTGTGTAATCCTTATAATACAAACGTTCCATTTTAAAAGTCAATTTTTAAGAAAATGTGCAAAAATATAGAAAATGTAAATTTATTCCAATGTAGAATCTATATGTTCATTCTAAAAAATTTCTTTTAGCGTATATTGTTTAAAAAAAATAACTTGAAAACATTTTTGGAAGAAAAATTGTATATTGTCTTAACTGAACAAACATAACCTGATTATATACTTCAAAATAACATGCAAAAATCACGAATTTTCAATTTCACAATATTTTTTCCCAGTGTAGAACTCAGAAAAACTACTTTGGCCGAGGGCAGAAAGGATTCTTGTGTGTTTTTATTTGGTATATGACATATATTAATGGGGCTATTGATTAAATGTGTATTTTGGGCCACGACACACACTCGATAAGGTCTATCGATAAACGATGCAATCGCTCACAGATAAGCCGACTTACCTTACCAAACTTTGGTCTAAACAAATAACCAATTTGGCCTTTAAGGCTGCCTCTATAAGTACTAGACATTTTATAGTTTGCCGCTTAAATGTTGTTGTTGTTTATAGAATTTTAAAATTGTCTTAGTGCTGAGTTCACACCTTAACTGTTTGTTGGCCGGGTCTATACATATATATGACATGACGAAGGTATTGTACTCATGTACACATGTTTACTTGGAAAAACGCCACAGGCTCCGATACGATATCTTATCAATGCCGGCTAGCGACAACGACAACACAGTCAACAACTTTTGGCCGATAAGAGAGTCGCAGCTTTATAACACAACCGCTGAGGGGACAGTCCAGTCAGTCATATACCAACCGCGTACTGAATAGTGCCACATATCAGTCAGTTATAAAATATATAAAAAAAAACACATACACAAAATGGGTAAGTTGAAAAGATACTTATTGATGGCAAAGAATCCTGCAACTGTGGAATATCTAAAGTAACTGGAATAAAGACGTATAACTCCAACATCATGTGACATATTATTATTAAAAAAATTATTAAAAAAACATTAAAAAACAAGTGCAATAATCTAAAGATCTTAAAGTCTAAGGCACTTAGGCAATCGTTCTATTTTGAAAAAACTATCTCATATCTGATATTCACTATGATAGATAGCACAGTTCAATATGTTCCGCGTACTATATATCAACTATGATTTGCAGTTGCGTGACAGTTGAAATCCAAGTTACTTATGAGCTTTCATCACACTCATTCTCAGATAAGACACAAGTTTCCAGTTTCGTGTGAAATTGGTCTGAATAGTGCCACGATTTCTTCAACTGTACTTGATAACAGCGCAAACTAACTGTCTCTGCCTCGCTTGCTGTCTCTTTCTCTCTCTTGTTTGCCATATCTTCCTTATTTCACCCACACACACACACACTTGCACGTTCATATCGATCTTTTTATTCGAATTTGTCACTCGATTGCTCTCTCTAAAGTTTGCACTCAACTCCATAGAAAAGTTCTCGAATAAAACCTATAAAAAAAGCTAGAATTAAAGAAAAATAGGCCAAAAAAATCGTAACTTAAATACAAAGAAGAGTTTCTAATTTTTTTTTTTTTTTTTCATTTAATTAAACATTCAAAAGTTGCTAAATGGCAACAAATTGGCAGCAATGCTTTTTTGAACCAATTTTCAGCAGATTTCTCTCTCTCTCTCGAGTCTGCACTCAATTATTGCTTTGAGAGCTGAGCAAGTCTCCACGTCTGTCTTGTGCCGCAAGTCTCCACAGGGACACTGCGTATTGCAGTCACACTTGCCGTCTCGCTCTCGCTTGCAGCTGCCAAGCTTTGCGCACTGCACTCAATATTTGAATTGAGTGTAGTTAGAGAGAGTAAGTCTCCAAAAAGGAACGCACTGCAGCTTTAGACTCGTTTTAACTGCTGAGTTTGCTTTTAATTTAATGGAGTTTTTCTTGTGCAATTGCAGATCACACTTGGATTGCCCGCAATGTGTACGATGCGCTGCCGCCGTTCGCCATCGCCGCTGGCCACGACTCGGACAACGATCCCATCTACGTGGGTCGCGCCTACCACAACGGCGACATGCTGCCCGCCAAGGTCATTCCCAACAAGCAGCAGGCGTACGTCGCCTGGGGCGGTGAGGAGATCAACAAGCACGACTTTGAGATTTTGACTGGTCACCATTACTGCTGGATTCCCGCCAGCAACGGTGAAGTGCCGCCCCACGCCCTGCGCGTTGGCCAAACCTCCGACGGCGAGCCTTTGTACGTGGGCCGTGGCTATTTCTCCGGCAGTCTGACACCCGGAAAGGTGCATCCCAGCCACGGCTGCCTGTACATTCCGTACGGCGGCGCCGAGCAGCGACTGGAGGCATACGAGGTGCTCGTGCAGCCGGAGACTTGGGTCAGCTCCTCGGGCAGCAACATTGTGCCCGGCACCATCCTGGCCGGACACGACTCCGACGGCGACGCCATCTACGTCGGCCGCGCCTACCACGAGGGCGATCTGCTGCCCGCCAAGGTAAGCTAACAACTCTCTCACTCTCTTATCAGTTTATCAGTTACGAAATCCGAAACTTTTTTAAGCAATTTTAAAAAAGAGGAAAAAAAATTTAGAATAAAATTTTGGGAATCCAAAATTGGGCAGAACAAATTGAGAATCATAAATTAGGAATTTCAATTAGGAAAAATATTCCGAGTACAAAAATTGGAAACTAAAAATTATAAAAAATAAATTGGGAAAAGTATCTTTGGTTTGCAGATAGGACCGAAAAAAAAACAATCAAAATATGAAAGGGTAGAGAACCGTCTTAAATCGCTACTCAATACATACGAGCAACACAAAGATGAAAAAATTTTTGATTTTTTATATATACAAACATGTAGATTTTGAAATAAATGGTTCGACAAATGATGTGATTTTGCTAATAAATAGGAAAACGCCGAGATCAAAAATATATTATTAAAAATCGCGCGATTTATTAGAAATCCAAAGTTAGGAAGACCAAAATTGGGGAAACAAAAATTTAAAAATGGCGAAATCAATAATATTTTATAAAAAATAGCTCAAAAATTGGGAAAACCAAAAATTTGTAAAACAAAAATTGGGAAAACAAAAATTAGAAAATGACAATATTTTATTAAAAATCGCGCGTTTTTAATCAAATATTAATAATTTCTTAAAATGTAATTGAGAGTTGTTTTAAAATTTAGCATTTTAATTCCCAATTTCGGATTCGTAATTTTGGATTCCTAATTATTCAATTCCTAATTTTGGATTACTAATTTATGTTTTCCCAATTTTTGTTTTCCTTATATTTTATTTCCTAATTTTTGTTTTTTCCCAATTTTTGCTTTCCCAATTTTTAAATTCCCAATTTTAGATTCCTAATAATTGTTTTCCTAATTTCGAATTCGTTAGTTTAGATTCCTAATTGTTCGATTATTAATATTAGATTCCTCAATTGTTTTCCGAATTTTCGTTTTCTAGGTAATATTTCTTGACATTCGTATATTATATCTAATCAATCCGTTTCCTCTCCAGGTGATTCCCAGCAAGTCTTGCGCCTATGTGCCCTACGGCGGACAGGAGCACGTCAAGTACGACTTCGAGCTGCTCGCCGGCTACGGCTACGGCTGGGTTCCCGACGGTTTCGGCAACGTGCCCGGCGGCGCCGTCGTCTGCGGAAGGACCAACGATGGCGAGGCTCTTTACATTGGCCGCGGCCATTACAACGGCAGCTTCACGCCCGGCAAGATTCACCAGTCGCATCGCTGCCTCTATATTCCCTATGGCGGGCAGGAGGTGCGCCTGGACAGCTACGAGGTGCTCGTCCGATCCTAGACTGATTTGGATTTAATCCCCAACTAATCCTCAACCACCAACCAAAAACCAAACCAACGAAACTTCGGTTCAGTCTACTTCATTTATTGTGTACAACAAACATTTTTCAAATAATCTATTAAATTATTCGTATTTCATCAGATCACAAGAATTATTCAACTATTTGTTACGATATTAAATAAAGCTTAGATACATTTGTATTTACAAGTTTGTTTTTTTTGAAAGTCTGCTCAGTTTGTTGAGTTTAAAAACTTCTGAGGCTCGTATTCGTAGCTAGAATTTAAATGGGGAAAAAATATCTTTTACATAGCTTGAATATTTACAAAGATTTGATCTATGAAAATTTGAAACACTTTTAAATAATCCATTAAATTCGTATTTTAATAGCAATAATTTTAATTTTAGATATTGAAACATTTATGCTTGATTTTTTTATTATTCAACTTTTTGTTACAATATTAAATAAAGCTTAGATACATTTGTATTTACAAGTATGTTTTCTTGAAAGTCTCCGCAGTTTGATGAGTTTGAAAACTTTTGAATAATTTATTGAGGCTCGTATTTGTAGCTAGAATTTAAATGGGAGATATTTAAAAAGTTTGAATTCATTTCTATACTTTTTCTTCAAAAATATCTATTACATAACTTAGACATTTGTATTCAAAAAGATTTGATCTATGAAAAATTGATATAATTTAAAAATTCTATTCAATTATTCGTATTTCATTAGCAATAATTTAAATTTTAGATACTGAAACATTTCTGCATAATTTATTTATTATTCAACTTTTTGTTACAATATTAAACAAAGCTTAGATACATTTGTATTTACAAGTACGTATATGTTTACTTGAAAGTCTGCTCAGTTTGATGAGATTAAAAATTCTTAATTATTTATTGTGGCTCGTATTCGTAGCTAGAATTTAGTTTAATTTAGAATTCCTTTCTATTCTTTTTCTTTAAAAATATCTTTTGCATAGCTTTCAGCTTAGATACATTTGTATTAACACATATTTTAAATATAGAACAAGTAAATATTTTTAAATAATCTATTCAATTATTCTTATTTCATACGCAATTATTTTAATTTTTAAAACTGAAACATTTCTGCATAATTTATTTATTTGTTCGTCTTTTATGATTTATAATTCTCCTAATATTTAATTATATCTACTTTTTTCTTTTACCTGAGGCATTCCATTGAGTCTCCCTTCCATTGTAAATTCTCGACTTGCTTCCAATTCAACTTTTAATGTATCAACCCAAAAGTATGCTACATAATCTTTAGCTTTAGTTGCGCTATAGAAATATGTATCTTGCAAATGCGAGCACGAGTATTTTTTAGTATGCTTGTCATTATCATCAAAGTTTCACTCATTTTATGCCACTCACAAACTCTACAATTATTAATATTCTCATTACATAATACAATCACAATTCATAAATGCATTTTATATTAATTTCACACTCAACTCTGTTGTCTGTGTATGTATTCCAAACGTCTGCGAGCTTTTGCTGAGCTTTCGTGCGCTTTCGACAATGTGTGTAGAGTGTGTAGAGTTGGCCACGCTCACCGTCAGACACGAGCTCTACACGCGCCCAACTGCACGCTCATTCGTCGTCGTTGCTGCCGCAACGTGATTGGTCGACAGCCGGCAATGCGTTCGTTTTGATTGGCTGCGCGTTGTGCAGCACATTGTAAAGGGCGTGCCACGACGCGAAACAGACTGAAAAGAGACACGAGTAAAGTTGGTTTAGTATTTATATGAAATGTTAATTAGTAACTCATCATGTTTTATTTATATCCAGGTGTGTTCATTTTTTATGCGCTTGAGCTGTGTATTTTTCAGGTGTGTGCATTCTGAAATAAACTGGTTTTCATGGTTTCTCATTTTCGGGTCGCTGCAAATGCCGTCGCTTTGACAACAACCATTTGACGGGAATTTAGTTTGAGAGACGTGTATCTTAAAGATACATATTGTAAGCGGATTATCTAGGAAAAGCGCGTGTTTTCTGTTTGGCTTTCTATGAAATGATGAAATAATGAATAAATATCAGAGTTGTTCTAATTCACTACTTTTTTTATGAAATTTGTCATTTGATTGGCATGGAAAAAAGTAGTGCTAATAAAATCGAATTTCACAAGCATTGAAAAAACAAGTGCTAATGAAAATTCATTTCAGTAGTCATTGAAAATGAAAAGTAATGATCATTTTTTAGTGGCATTACTTAATGCTAGTGAAAAACTATTTTAATTACCATTAATAATTACTTTTTTTTGAAAAATTAAAAACAAATGGAAATATTTAGAAAAATTTATATAAATGTAGAAAAAACTAGAAATTGAGACATGAGAAGCGAAATGGCTGTAAACTAGTGTTATTATTAATTCAAGTACCCAATATAAATATCGCGAAAAGGATCAAAATAACAATTTCCATATTTTTCTACATTTTATTTCAATTTTTCTAAATATTTCCATTTTTTTTTAATTTTTAAAAAAAAAAGTAATTTTTAATTCCTACTGAAATGAATTTTCATTAGAACTAGTTTTTTCAATGCTAATTAAAAAGTAATGATAATGCTTATAGGCACAACTCTGATAAATATGAACATTTAATAGAAAACTTTTTATTAAAACTAACAAAAAGCATTTTCTAAAATGAAAAAATACATTTTTTTATCTTGAAGATTGTGTAATTTAATTTTTGTATCTAGTAGTTTTAGTTGACATTTTTTAGCCACAAAGATTGACTGATTTTTTATGTAGTCAGTTTTATATCTCAATGCCTAAAAATTGAATGGAAAATTGAGAAGTATTTCGTGTGACAAATGTAAAATCTTTATCCCTGGCTATTCCTATAATATATAGAGTATATAGAAGAGTTCTTTAGTAACACAACAAAATTGTTTATTTAAATGGAAGGGTTTGAGATACTTAGCAAAAAATGTATAGATAATAAAAGACAGCAATTGAAATGTTTATTATTTAGAAACTACAACAATCTGCTCGCCGTCGGCAATATAGTTACCAATCTTTTGGCTCAATTCACATGTGAACAGCTTTTAACTAAAAGTAAAATACAAAGATTTTTAAAGCAAAAATGCTTAAATCTCTCTCTAGGCAATATAAATTCTTGTAATTTCATTTATTTTTGAAACGAATAGGAAAAGGAGTGTGGCAAGCAAAAGAGGAAGCTGTGCCCTTCAGCTTAGAAGATGCTGCGACCGGGATACTGACTGTCATATCAGCTTCAATATCCATTTAGCTAAAATGTATTAAAAAGTAACTCAGATGCTATCAGTCACCATCCACATCCACGTCCACATCCGCATCCATCCACATTCAAGCTACCCAGACGCACAGAGAACAGACACAAAACGCCGCAACGACATCCCTCAAATAACTTTCGAGAAATGCTCGAAATTCTTGCCCAGAGCAACGGTAACAGCAACAACTGCAACAACAACAACATGGTAGCTTTGCAATATCAGTTTCTTCTTTAGTGACAACAACAAGAACATCCAGAGTGGAAGCAGCAAAGGCAAAGGAATGAAACGTATGACAAAATTTGGCCTGTGGGGCTGTCGCTCACACACACACACACATACAAAGACAGCAACTGAGAGACAGACAAATTGTAGTAGAAGGAAGTGCGTTAAACGCAGCGACGAATGAAGCAGAGCAGCGGCAGCAGCAGCAGCCGCTGTATAAAAGCTCTCTTATATACAAGCATAGCATATAAATGAACTCCTTTATGTCTGCTACAATGTGAAAACAACAACCGAAAAAAGTATGAAACAACAAGAGAGATAGAGAGAGAGCGTGAGTGCGTGAGGGCTGAGCGAAGAGCGGAGTGGAGTGAGTTATATAAATGTGGAGGGTATGTTGTTCTTGTTGTTGTGTGCGTTGCAGTTACAATTAGTGGAGACAAGAAACGAAAAAAGAATGGAACAATAAGAGCACGCTACGTTTTTGAATAACTGAGTATGTGTGTGTGTTAGTGAGGGAGTGAGTAAGTGAGTGAGTGAGGGCTGAGCAAAGCGTTAGTGGAGTGAGTGAAATGTGGAAGGTTTTGTTGTTGGTTGTACTGTCGCTGTCGCAGCCGCTGTCGCTGCCAACGGCGACAGAGAAAATTGCTTAAAGGACACGCTGTTGGGTATCAAGCTAGGCTTAGGGGTGGAGTGTGCTGCGGTGTGGTGTGTTGGGGGGAGTACAGCAGTAGGGTTGCCGCTTGGGCTTAATATTGAAACGTGTCTCATCAGATGCTTCAATTGCAAGCGATAAATCACTCGCACACACACACACATACAAATAAGCAAACTCGCTTGCCTGCTTTGTGTGTGTGTGTGTGTGCGCGCGCGAATGATGTGAAATAGAAATGCAAAGAAATGATGAAACAAAGCCACAAAGCAAAGCGCAAAATGAAATATTTTACATAAAAATGGAACTAGGCAACTTAATGAATAACCCTTGCCAGGCAGAGCCAACAGCAACAACAACAGCAAGGGGCGTGGAGTAAATAAAAGTAAAGCCGAAAACCTTTTCTGACCTGTATCTGTGTGTGTGTGAGAAAGTATCTATGTATCTTTAAATGTACATATTTACTGCGATATGCATGTATAGTGTGTAGAATGAGGCAACGTGGTTGCCACTAACGGTAGCTGCTTGCCTCGTGCCCCACGGCTGAGGCGGCCAAGAGCCGTCTTTGCTGTCTAACTTAGAAATGAGCGCGTGACACGACACGAGATACAATGTTCCGATATCGCATTGAATCACATAATTTTTATTTTACTAACTATAATTTTCAGCTTAAAGTCGTCCATTACTACTAGAAACGAGTAATGCTCAAAAAGAAAGTCAGAAAATTTCATAGATGTGATTATTACACTAAAAATAATATCACTGCGGACGACAGGCCGCGCTAGTGACAAACGCAGCAGGATGGGTGCGAAATTCGACTAGCAATATATACAGGAAGAATGGAAAATTTGCTATGACTGTCCGATCAGGTCGAGTTATATACCGATCGAGAGGTATAAACTTTACTAACAAATGTGCATACTTTGACTTTTAGAAACTAAACTGGTTCGTCAGAGAAACAGTTGTAGGTGGGGGCAAAATTTAAATATTTGCTGAAAATGGGGCCGTTGGAGCCTTCGGCAACATTTTTTAATTTTTTTAAGCTCTCGGATCTGCCTAAAAAAGTTTTATTTTTTAGGTATGAAGAAATTAACACAATGTGCCGAGTGACAAACATTTTTTTAAAATAACTTATATGTAAAACTTCATATTATTCGTCACAAAATTGGCTATCAGAAACTTTGGGACATGAAAATGTTTTGTCACTTGACTTTTACCACGTGAAGAGGTTTTTTCATAAGTATCAATACTGTGACTTAGTCAACTTTTGCTTCCATTCCAGGGTCTGATATAGGAAAAACTTAATCAAATGAAATAATTGCAGCTGAATTTCAGTCACTGTATTAGAAATGAGTTAAATTACTTTAAAAAAAGAAAATCTTTTTTTTTCTTAAACAATAAATTGAAAAGTATTTGAAAAAACTAAATTTTTTTTAAAACCTAGTTTCAAAACACAATTTTTGGGCTTAGAGCAGTAACTTCCTCAAAGTGTTGCTATAAATAAGCCAACTTTGGCATCTCTAACTCTCAGCCACAGCCGCTGGACTCTAATTAGTTGTTATTATAAAACCAAATTCTAAAAATAAAACAAAAATGAACACATTAATGTGAAGGGATGAGGGTGTAGAAGGGGGGGATGGTGGGGGGATAGTGGGGGGGTGGTGCGATCTGCTTCAGTTGGCACCTAACACGATATCGCAGCCTCAGCTCATCTGAGGCGCATCTCTCATCTGTATTTGGTTGTCGCTTATGCGTGATAATTCAATTAGGAATGTGTGAATCAGGCAGCGGCAGCGGCAGCAGCAACAACAAAAACAGCAGGCACTCAAAACAACAGCAACAACAACTGCAGCAACAACAACAACTGCAGCAGCAGCAGCAATAACATGCAAGCGGAAACAGAAGTAGAAAGAGAATTGAACAGAAATACACAAACACACACACACACACACACATGCATACATACACACATACTTCATACTCTTTTTCCCAGCAGCCGCAGCCAAAGTGGAAAAAAAGCAGCAAACAGCAGAGACCGACGAAAACCAAAACTCAGCCATGCCCAATGTGCAGTACTCTAAACATCGGACAGTTGCTTGCAACCCTGTTCCACTGCTCTATGTGTGTGTGTGTGTATGTGTGTGTGCCACAGGAACAGAATCACAATCAGAATACACGGCCTCGGCTCGGCTCTGGCGGCCTGAAACAATTTATGTGCCATGTATTTTGTACATAAAAATAGCGGACGAGGCAACAGCAACAACAAAAACAACAGCAGCAACAGCAACGCCAGCAGCGACAGCGGCAGAGACGCCAGCACTGACTGCGAACGGAGCACGGGGCAATGGACATGGACAGTGAGTGGAAGAGGGGCTTATGTGTATGTGTGTGTGTGTGTGTGTGTGTGTGCAGCTTGCCTCGAAAATATTTCAACACGAGCATGCGACTGAAAACACTTAGTGTGCAGTGGCGTAGTCAACAGGGGGTGCAGGAGGGGCAGTTACTTATGTTATAAAATTAAAATAAAATTATGTATTAATTGAATTACACAAAAATTTGTTTTTAATAACATTTTCTTTTATTGAAAGGTTATAATTAGAATTTTCAATTAAAAAAAAATATGTTGAATTTATTCCACTCAAGTTAAGAAAGTTGCCTGGCGAATCATAGTTTAATTCTAAAACATCAAATTATCATCAACAAGGCGATCCCCTTTTTGCGATCCCCTTTAAGCTACGCCTCTGCCTTATATCTTGAATCTTGCTGTACATACAAATACAAATACACTCATTCAAACAGACATACAAACACATATATACATATGTATGTACAGCACAACCACTCTCTATGCAAGAGTATGTGTGTTTGTATGTGTATTCAAGTGTGCGGCACTGCGATAGCAACGAATAACAACAACAACGGCGACAACAACAACAACGACGTCGAACCACGAGTTGGGCCTCGTCGCATTACCAATTTAAATTCCCATCCAATGCCCGCACGTAGCAAAAGAGCCGGTAAGGAATAAAACGACAGACAGAGAAAAAGACAGACAGACAGAGAGGACAGACAGACAGACGGACGGACGGACGGGCAGATCCAACACGACAGACTTGCCAAGATAGAGTATTTAATGAGCGCTACTGTTCTGCTTGTTGTTGCTGCCTTCTTTTTTTCTGATATTCTCTTTTTTTTGTGTGTTATTGCTTCCAATGCAATGCCAGCTCGATATGTTACATTTCAGTTGCTTTTTTCTTCTCTTGCGCTCGCGCTCTCTCCCTCTCTCGCTTTCTCCTGCAGCACATGCATAGCTGTGTCTTCTATTAAATTAGGTTCATTTGCCAGAGTGAACGGCTGTCGCAGTCGACGTTGACGTCGCTGCTGCTGCTGCTGCTTCAGTAGCTTTTGC
Organism: Drosophila subquinaria; assembly: GCA_037043405.1. Lineage (NCBI taxonomy): Eukaryota > Metazoa > Arthropoda > Insecta > Diptera > Drosophilidae > Drosophila > Drosophila subquinaria. Next base: position 107,191 of record JBAMBL010000449.1, on the reverse strand, counting down.
CAAAAGCACCCTCTCTTTGCTGTTGCTGTTGTTGGTGTGTCAAGTGGGCTGTGCAAGCGAGTATGTGTGTGTGTGAGTGTGCTTATCGACTATATGTAAACCGCACGGCTCACTGGCTGCCCGGTTGCCTGGCTCCAGCGTCGACGTCGCCGTCGTCGTCGCTTTGACGCCGTCATTGCGGTGATGAGTGTAAGTGTGACTGTGTGTGTGTCATTATATACTGCAAATATATATTCTGAGTGGTGTATATAAATACTTACCACCACCATCATCAGCCACCGCTGCTGAAGTTCTGGCATGTTGATAATTCAATAAGCTGTAAAAAATGCGACTGCAAATTGGCAATGAGTGAGTGTTTGACAAACACACACAAACGCACATCCCTTACATATATACATACATACTACATGTATATTTGCCTTGTATTTTCATTTTTCTTTTTTTTTGCACTCATTACTCGTGCATTATGTAAAATCCACTCAGCCAGCAACTGGCAGCGTCATGCAGCTGCCGAGGCACCGCAACTGTTTGCTCTTATTCAAGAGCATCATCAAGTCTACGTCTACGACTACGACAGCAACAACGACAACGACAACTCTCCGACTTCGTTCAACTCTCCGCCACTGGAACGAACTCCAACGAACTGACGCCACCCAACGTCAGGCCACAACTTCATTTGCAATGCAAACGCAGCGCGTGAGAGTAACAAATGAGTGCAGGGAGTGAAGAGTGGAGAGTGGGGAGAGAAGCAACAAGCAGTGAGAGTTAAAGAAGTCGTGAGTGTGTCTTGTGTAATCAACTAATTACAACAGCCGCCAATGCTCCGTCTTAGTCGCTCCCCCACCAACACCCGCTGTGCTCGCTCACAATTTGTCTTCTCCAAATGACTTTGAAGCTTAAGTCGCTTTCCCACTCCAAAGCATCTCATCATTAGAGACAATTGAGTAGCACTCAATCGCTGAAGTCCCGTCACTGAAATCAATCAATGTGAAGCTGAGAGAGAGGACGCAAGAGAGTGAGTGTGAGAGTGGAGAGTGGAGTCTGTTGATGTTCTTGTTCGACAACTTTACCGTTGCCTTATCTCTCTTGCTTTAATGTCGCTTCTTTGGCAATTCATGCAGTTATTATTCTTATTTCCGGTTCAGGATTTTCGTTGATTTCGTCTGGCCCAGGAGCACAAGAACAGGAATCGGAATGAGACCGCGCCAGCGTCTCCTTGACTGCCCTCTGCACCCCATAAGCTGTTACCGTACGCGTCTTCTTCTTCTTCTCCTTCTTCCTTCGCTCTCTGTAAATTGATACTTTTTTCGGGTTTCGCATTTTTTTTATCCAAAGGGCAAAAAATAAAATAACCCAGCGAAGCGGAGAGAAAGAGATGGCAAATGAGAACTCGAAATTCATCTGTATCTGTATCTGTATCTGAGTATCTGAATCTCCTCGCGTCTCCCATGCATATTAATAATGGTGCTCTAATTGGATCTTAATGCTGGGATTTCATTGCATTACATGACTCAATTATGTCTGATGAATGAAATTACATTGACATCAAATCAAGCCAAAGTGTTGCACAGATTGCTTTGCGTGTCGCCTTCATCATAATTCATTGCTTGCCACAACGACAGCTAACTGTCAAAAAAAAGTTCAAAGTTAAGCTTGAGATACTTATTTTAAAAAATCTTATGCTTACCCAAGAAAGTTAAGTGAATTTACACCTGTAAATCAATTTCTTGGCAAAACAGAAACTTAACATTATCGTGTCGTGAGTAAATCTTTAGCTAGATAAAACTAATTTAAGCATACAATTTAGATATCAAAGTATGCAGGCAAGATACAGATTGTGACGAAGGAAAGTGTCACAATAATGTCCTGAAAACCAGGAGCAACATTATCAACTTTTCTTTTTTAGAAACTCCCATAACTTTGTCAAAACATAACCATAAACATAATAGGGTCTGTTCCCAATTCCGTTAGCGATTCGATTTGCCACAAAACGAGTTGATTGCTGTTCCGAATTCCGAATATCGCCAATAATTGTCGTTTTCAAAACGTGTGCTGTAGAGTCACCGGATTTAAAAGTAAATGCCACTTAAAGCATTAAAATAAATACCTAAAATTAGAAACTGAAAATCACAATAATGTTGATAATTTTAAGAATCGATTAACACCACTAATTCAAGTTTAAACAGTTGAAGTATTTTTAAAAAGAATTTTTGAAAAGCATCTATAAAATAATGCATGATAAACAAAACCGAGCTGTTCTAAATTCCACTTTAATTGTTAACAAAATTCGAACAACGAAGTTTTAGTCTAATTTAGCTACTATTTGCCATATTCAACCTGATATACTTAAAATGAATTTTCGAAACGTTTTCGAAACCGAGTTCGATAAGTAAAAACAAGCCCATTTCGATCGGAATTGGGAACAGCAAATAGTAAAACGTACGTTTTCGTTACTTTTTAAAAAAGTTCGGAATTCGGATCAGGCCTGAATGTTTGACCTCTAATTCTATTAATAATTCAAATTTTATTGATTTAGAAACTGTACTTTTTTTCAAAATTGCCCACATTTTCCAAATTTACCCATTGAGACATTACAATATATTCAAATTCCTATAACTTTGTTTAAACCTGACCGATTTCCTTGCGGAGCATCAATTTTATCAATTTTTGACCTCTAATTCTATTCTATATTTAAATTTGTATTCATTTAAAACTACTTTAAAATTCAAAATTTAATTTTTTTCCAACATTTTTCAGTTGTAACTTTTTCCAAAACTGTTAACTCACATAACTTTGTCAAAAACCAACCGATTTCCTTGCGAAATGTCAATTTAATCATTGTTTGGCAATAATTAATAAATCCACAAATAAATTCAATTAATAATACTACTCAAGTATTAAAAGTTTCTCAATTTTAACGCTAATTCTGGCTTCAATTTCAATTAATATGCAGACAACCGTAAGTTGGCTAACTGAATTTCGTGACATTTACGGGCCAAGTTAACCGTGCGTAAAGTCGGCAACTAATTTGTATCCCATTATATAATATAATACAAATGCTAAGCACATAAATTGACATTTAAGCGCCAACTTTAGTAGATGAGAGGTCAAAGGGGGGGAAAAACTATAACAAATTGCAATTAGAGAACTGTGGCGCCTCTTTTATCCCTGGGAATCAGATGGAGATGGAAAACTTGAGCACAGTCCGCAGGACAAATCGAAAGACGTCGAAACTTTAGCTCCCAATTCAATTAAAGTCGCTTGTGGCAACTTTGATGTTGACTCGTGTGGGGAATGCGTTATGGAAGTGGCAACTGTTTGGGCCACATCGTGTGCAGTTGGTTATGCCAATACATACATACGTGGTAATTCAATACAGTGCCATTAATTACAATTACACGAGCATAAAGCAAACCAAACACATTTAAATGAGCGGACACAGCGAACACAGAGAACAAGGTGAATGTCGAGGTCGGAGGCTTTTGTCGCTATAATAATCTGGTCAGCCGATAGGCAGTGGTTGCCTTTGACCTCTATATGTTATAGCAATTAGAAGACTCAACCATAAATCTGAAAATGACGCTGGAGAACACATCCTGAATAACAATTTGAAATGTTAATTTCTTAACTTTTTTTCTATAGTTTATTTATAAAAACTTTCGAAAATAATTTAGCTTTTTAAATAATTTATTTTTAAATATCAAATCAAAATAATTTGATAAAATAATAGCGTTTGAAACTCTGAAAGAACTTTCGAAAGGAGTAAAAATTAACGAAAATTTTCCAAAAAATTTAAAGCTTTTAAATTAACCAAATTTAGTTTCAGAATTATATTAATAGTCAAGCTATGAGCAAAAAGACATTTCGCTTGGTTGAGTTTTCATTAAGTTATGGGAGTTTCAAAATAAGGAAAGCCTGTCAAAGATATGAAAACTATTGAAAATATTCAAAAAAACTTAAATTTCTAAAACAAATAAAATTTCGCTGCAGATTTCCGCTTGGAAATCCGTTAAATTTTAATAAATTTAAAGGGTTACAAATTCTGTAAAACTATTTAAGAGATGGTATGAAAATTATCGAGAATTTTCGAAAAAAAATTAAACTTCTTAAAAAAACTAAATTAACCTATTAAATAATGAATAAAAAGACATTAAACTTCGATTTCGGTTAAATTTTGATAAAGTTAAAGGGGCTTAAAATTCTGGAAAAACTGTCAAGGGGTAAATATGCAAATTTTTGAAAAAAAATTTTAGCTTCTAAAATAAATAAAATTAAGTTTCAGAATCAAATTAGAGGTCAAATGTCAAACAAAAAGACATTGTGCATAGAAATCGGTTAAGTTTTGAACAATTTATGGAAGTTTGAGCTTCTAAAAAACTGTATGAAAATTATCGAAAATTTTGGAAAAAGTGTAAATTTCTAGAAAAAAAAAAATTAAATTTAGTTGCAGATTCAAAATAGAGTTAAAACATTGAACAAAACGAAATTCCGGTTGTAAATTACTAGTTAAGTTTAGATGAAGTTACGAGTTTTTGAAGTCAAATCAAAATTTAACAATTCTTGTCTATTAAGGAAGAAGAAGCAGCGTTATCTAGAGCTGTCTCTAAAGTCCAAGTCCAAATCCAACTAACGAGCATAAATGTAACTCGATCATAAGTCGTGAAAGTAAACACACAAACACATGTGTATTTAAATATTGCGGAAGTCTTTAAGAGTCGGAGTATGGTGAAAGGCTAGATCATGCAGTACAGTAGACACTCGTGCCAAGTGGACCAGCTGTTAATAGTCCAACCAAGAAGAAGCAGAAAAAGAAGAAGTGAGTTAGTTGTTCATAAATAAGCCTGTTATGACTATGAATCGCTTGTCAAGCGAAATAAGTGTGTGTGTAAGTGCAATTTTACATTTCTAATTACCTGAATGAGTATCTGCAGCTTACCTGTATCTTTCAGATACAATCATGTTAGTGTGTGTGTGTGAGTGTGTTGCGGTGTGTGTTTGTGCTTACACAAATGATTTATAAATGCTAAATTAATGCGTTAAAAGCCAAGCGCATTAAACTTGTTTTCAGATGTGTCCATTACTCGCACTCATACTCACACTCATACACTCGTGAATACATGTGCACATGTGCCCGTGAATACTCACAAGCGTTTAATGATGAAGGTGGGCAAAGGAAGGGCAAAGAAGGGAAGGAAAGGAAAGGGCAGGGAGCAACAGTCTGCTTAATTATTGTAATTGGAGTTTTTGGCTCAAACCACACACATACACACAGAATTTCATAAATTATTCAGATGAGACGCAGGGCAAAGCATTTTTGGCAAGACTTTATGAATGCATTTTAAATGTTTGTTAGCACTTTAAGCGATTCGCAGAGCGAACATAATATACATAAACTTTCCGAACTTTATTGCACTATAAGTATTGGGTATCATTAAGTCTATCAAAGTTATAATCATTAAGTTAAATATGTTTAAAAAATTAACACTCTCAGCATCAAGTTTTAAGTGTTGTTTTAAACTAATTAGGACATAAGAAATTGACCAAAAGTTTAAAACTTGACATTTAAAATTTTTAAATTTAAAAAGAAACATATCAAAATCAGATTCTGATGAAAAACATTAAATTTAAATGCTAAGCCATGATTCAAATGACACAACGCTTGAAAATCGGCTCAGTTTTGACAAAGCTATGAAAGTTTAAAATTGTAGTTAGTCTGAAATTCATTATCTAAGATTTGTATTGGATTGAAATTAAAATTTATTAAAATTAATTAGGTTACATCTTCAGACTCTTTATAAATCGGGTTTCAAAAATAAATTATTTGATGTCATTTAATTATTAAGCCTTAGATAATCCACTTAATACTAGGTGGGATGAAAAAAACCCTCCTGAAAAAAGTGTTTTTTCAATTTTTCTTTAAATTATATTCAATTTAGTCCCCTCTAACGTCAATACACTTGCTCCAGCGAATTTCCAACATTTTTTAACCCGTCCAAAAAGTAATTTCCCGGAAGGTCTGCAGGTTTGGGAACAGAAATAGTCCAAGGGAGCCAAATCGTGCTTCATCGCCCGTGGAGTTTTGGCCACCAGGAAACTATCTAAACCAATATTTCACGGTGTATTTATGCAACTTTACTTTTAATTCCTTCACCGTTTTGCCTTTTAAAAAAATAATGTTTTCTGAGAAAACAAAAGTCTTTTTTTTCCATACTCAACGTGATACCAAGAACGTCTTCAAAAATCGGCTCTCAAAACAAAACAAAACAAATAACTGTATCGCGCTGAAATTTAACATGTCTGCCTAAATAAATAAATGGACTAGACTGGCACCATAAACTTTTTTGCAATTGCAGCGCATTTTTCTGGTCAAGGAGGTTACTTTTCCCTCCACCTAGTATATTGAAATGAAATTGAAATTTATTAAATTTAATTAAATTACGTCTTCAAAACCAATATAAATCATTTTTAAAAAAAAAACTATTTGATATATTAAGGACATTCAATTATTAAATCTTAAGCAATCCAATTAATACATATAGTAAGTATTCTTGATCAGGCTCTTCATAATACTTTAGCATCAATTCATTGTGATTAGTTAAATGCTACAGGGTATTCGCAGTTGAGTAAGCCCTGTGCCTATATCAAATTCAAATAGTAATTGGCTGCTCCATAAATCTTTTCTTTTCTTTTCTGTTTTTTTTTGGGTGATTTTCAGCGCCTTTAAAGCAATTCGCACCTAATCTAATCCACCCCTCAAAAACGCTCAAACACTACGCCTATCAAGATACTCTACCCTTATTTCCGCCATTGGGTATAGCCTGCGGCACATTCATCAGATGTATGTATCTGTGTCTTTTGGGACTCATTCCATGAAAATTGCCAATTTTCGATATCGCAAATTCGCAACAAAAAAAAAAAACAAAAAGGAAAAACAAAAACCAGAATAAAGCAAGGAAAAAAGGCAGACAGAAAACCAATGGATTTCCAAATGGTTTTCATTGAATTCCGTTTGTCAGACAAGCAGACAGACAGAAACCGAAACCAAATCCAGATCCGAGCGTCCGTAATCTTTTATTTGTCTTTGTCTTTTCGGGCATTTCGCATTTTTGAAAGCAGTTTGACATCGAAGACCGAGCGGGATTAAAGGCAAAGGACAAGAGAAAACGAAGGACTAGCGACCTTCACGGAATGCATTGACCTTGTGACCCGTTAATAAGCACGGCGAGTCTCTGTTTGTTGGCCAGGCCAGCTGATGTCCTTTGATTAGCATTGACTTGCCCAGCATCAAATCCAAAAACGAAATCAAAGCAATTTACTTTTACGTGTATTTTGTATTTTATTATATATCATTTTATATTAATTTATATTATTTTGTATTATTTTATATTTATTTTTTCAGCATTCAAATCCGCAAAGAAATCATGGCAATTTACTTTTACGTGTATTTTGTATTATTTTGTATTATTTTATATTCTTTTGAGTTATTTTGTATTATTTTATATTATTTTATTTTACTTTATATTATTTTATTTTACTTTATATTATTTTATTTTACTTTATATTATTTTATATAACTTTAACTCAACTTTATTTCCCAGCATCAAATCCAAATAAAAAATCAAGGCAATTTTGTTTTACGTGTATTTTGAATAATTTTATATTATTTTGTATTATTTTATATTAATTTATATTATTTTATTTTATTGTATATTATTTTGTATTAATTTATATTAATATTATATTATTTAATATTTTGTATTATTTTATATTATTTTATATTTATTTATATTATTATTATTTTATATTTATTTTATATTACTTTGTATTGTTTTGTATTATTTTACATTAATTTTTATTATTTTATGTTATTTTATATTTATTTCCCAGCATCAAACTTTGTACTATTTTATATTATTTTGTATTATCTTATATTATTTTATATTAATTTATATTACTTTATATTATTTTATATTATTTTGTATTATTTTGTATTAATTTATATTATTTTATTTTATATTATATTGTATTGTTTTGTACTATTTTGTATTATTTTATATTAATTTATATTATTTTATATTATTTTATTTTATTTTATATTATTTTAAATTAATTTATATTATTTTATTTTATTTTATATTATTTTATATTTATATTTTATATTATTTTATATTTTTTTATATTTATATTTTATATTATTTTATATTTTTTTATATTTATATTTTATATTATTTTATATATATTTCCCAGCATCAAATCCACAAAGAAATCAAGACAATTTTAGTTTTACGTGTATAAATAATTTTATTTATCGATTATCTCTGTTATCGCATAGTTTTCTTTTATAATATAAAACATTTTATTTACAATTGTTGTGTAAATTATACTTTTTATTTTATTGGCTTCATTTTTAAAAATTGCTTACGTTCAACTTTGAGCCTTAAGTGAGCTATTTTTCCCTTTCAAAATGTGTTTACACAGTTCGCATTTTAAATTAATATTAAATGTAAATTTATCTTATGCTATTTTTGTATACAAATTGATTCTGAATCGTTGTCTTCATAGCGACTATAATGTTTAGTATATATATTATTAATAGCTAGCTGTATATTTAATTTTAAATCTAATATCTTACAATGTTTGTATCTTTTAGTACAAAATAACTAAATGGAAAACTAACAAAAAACGCTTTTAATAACTTTTTTATATAGAAAAAGAATTAATATAATTATAGTTTAATATCTTACAATGTTTTTTGTTTTTGAAATTTCTTGCTCAAATAATATTAAAAGCATATTTGTACAACAGCTAACGAAAAAGTCTTTAAATATTAATTAGTGCTGCATTTACTTTTGTTGGGGGGTTGGTTTCATCCCTTGGATCAGTGGTGGGCACGCAGTGGCTCCGGGAGCAGCGGCTGCTTCCAACTAATGTAGAGTGCCTTGGATGGTTGGGTGGGTGTTTGGGTGGTTGAATGGTTTCTCCTTCTCCCGTTTACTTGCTCTTGTTGTTGTTGTTGCTAGTAGCCGCCGCTTGCGGCCTGGGACTGGCGTTGCTTTTGGCCAAGTTGCTTGGCGTTGCAGCCGCTGCCGTTGTCGTCAGTTTGCTGTTGTTGTTGGCATGTGGCGAACTCTTTGGACTGGCGGCCAACGTTGGCGTTGGCGGTGCAGACATCAGACTGGGCAACGTCACAGTGGGCAGCATGGGCATCATTGCACCCTTATCGCCATTATCTCCTCCACTTCCACTCGCCACACTCTTCAGCTTCTGCAGATAATCGTTGAAGACCTCATTGCCCGCGCGCTGCATTCTGGACAGCTGTTCCATAAAGTACGCCTGCTGATAGTTGTACATGGAGGGCGCAAAGTTGTACAGCAGATTCGATTGATTGGCTGCCGCTTGGGCGGCCTGGGCGGCTTGGGCCACCTGTGCCGCCTGTGCGCGCATTAGATTCTCCTTGAGAAAGGTGCTTAAGTCCAAAGAATTGGCGGCTGCAGCGGCCGCGGCACTTGAGGCAATGCTCAGCGGCGCATTCAGTTGGGGCAGCTGTGGATGTTGCATCTTTGCAGTTGTTATGGGTACAGTTGCTACAGCTGTTGCAGGTGGTGGTGGCGTTGCCACCTTGCACTGCTTTTTGCTGGGCGGCGAATTGTTGTTTAATTTTGTTGCAATTTGATGGTTCATTTTATTAACGTTGCCATTATTGGGCGACTTTTTGCTTGCGGGCACCTTTTTGTTGTTGCCTTGCGCCACGTTGGGCGCCATATTGAAGGCAGGTGGCAACTTGGGCGCCAATTCGCGCGGCAAAATGGGTCGAAACTTTTTGGCCGCCGAGGCGTCATTGGGAGCACTGCCATTATTATTGAGTGTGCTGCCATTATTGGTGGCCACTTGTTGTGCTTTGGGCGACTTGTTCTCGCCGCTGGGCGATGTGGCAGCACTGGTCGCGCTGGCCACACCCCGTTTCTCCGGACTGGGCGTCTTTTTGTCCGCCTGCTGTGGTTGCAACACGGTCTTGGGTGACGTCTTGGGCGGTGTGGCAACACTGGCTGTTGTTGTTGTTGCTGATGTGGCAACACTGGCTCCCAGTCCCGTTTGTGGCGGCGTCAGACGCGTCAGCAAATGCTGCGGCGAGGGTATCGTCTTGCTCGGCGGCGCGGGCAATTTCAAGGGCTGACCTTTGACCTCCGCCGCCTTTTGTTGCTCCGTTGGCGTTGCCACCTGGTCGGGCAACTTGACAATTTCAATATAATTGTTGACCGGACTCTTGTGCTTGGCATGGTTGCTACTATTCGGCGAGTTAACATCGCCATTGTCCCTGGAGATGGTGATGGACAGCGAGCTGGGAATGTTAATGTTGCAGGAGTTGAGCAGCGACTTGACCTTGACCTGTTGCTTCTCGGGCGTGGCATCCTCGTTACAGGCGGAGGAACTTTGACTCTGACTCTGCGGACTGCGCGGATTTGTGTTCTGATCGCTTTTAGTGGGCGGAGAGGGAAAGAGTCCTCCTCCAGCTCCACTTGATCCACCTCCATTCAGCATGCTCTGCAAATAATTGCTGGCATTTGTTGTCGCTGCTGTTGTTGTCGCTCCTGTTGTTGTTGTTGTTGGCTTGGGCGTGTATTTGTAAGTGGGCATGGTCGGTATATTATAGTTGGGCACATACTGCGGCGAACTGGGCGAATAAATGGGCGAATTGGGCGTGTACATGGGCGTGCGGCAACCGGGAGGCGCCTCCTTGCCCTTCGATTTGCTGGCATTGAAGAGCGCCAGATTCAAATAGTTGTTGGACTTGTTGAGCGTATTATTCTGGTTGTTATTGCCATTGGCGGATTTGCCTGAATTCTGGGCGGGATTACGCGAAGCGGGTGGCAACATTTTGGACTCCTGTGTCGTCGTCAGCTTCGGACCATAGACATGTTGTTGTTGTTGGGATTTAGACTGACTGGCAATGGACTTGATCTCGGTGCCCGCATCCTTCAGCAAACGATTCACATCGCTGGGTATGTTGGCAAAGGGATTGTGATGCGCCTTGGGCAAGATGGGCTGATAACGCTTGGCAATGGGCGTGCGATTGCCCGGAGCGGAGAGCTGCACGCCCTGATGATGATGATGCAGTGGCGGAAAGAGCGGCAAGGCAGGAGATGATGAAGGGGAGCAGGAGGAGGAGGAGGAGGATGATCCTGATCCTGATGACTGCGCCTTGTGGCGTGCGGCAGCAATGGGCGCCTTGGCGGTGGGCGGAGGCATCAACGGTTTGTCCACAACCGAAGCAGGAGCGGATTGGGCACTGAGACTGTTGTTATTGTTGGTTACCGGCAGCCGTATCTTGAAATCCTCGCGTGGCAGCGGCGGCGACAGCTTGGGCTTCTTGTTGGACACCGCCTTGATGGGCTCCTTGCTCTTGCGCTTGGAGCTGGCTATGGACTTGGGCGGCATGGCACTGGGTGGCTTCATCAGCAGTCGATCATCTAGATGGCTCTTGGAACTGTTTACAGTTGCTCCTCCATTACTTGTGCTCTTCTCCGGCGACTCCACCTTGACTTTGATGGGCGTCAGTGCAAAAGATTTGAGGAATTCCGATTTGGGATCCTCGACGCAGGCGCCGCTCGTGATGCGCGGACTCAGCACGGTGCTGACTCCGTTGGGACTGAGTATGCGCTCCGTGCGTATAGTTAAAGGAGGCACTGTCAATGGACTGGGACTCTTGCGTTTCCTCGATTCACTGGAAGATTTGGGACTGTGTTCCTTGTCCTTTTTGCTTTTGGAACGTGATTCCTTGTCGTGTTTTAAAGGCTTGACAATCTCCTTGCGCTCCGGATCCGACATGTTGATAATGGTGACGCTATTGTGCTTGGATAGATCGATTTTTAGCTTTATGTTGGGCTCCTCCTTGTTGTTGTTGGGCGAGGGCAGACTCTTGGAGCTGGAGGAGTTGGAGTTCTTGGGCGAATGATGCGTCTTCTCGTGCTTATCTACGAAATTCCGATTGATAATCAGCTTGAGCGGCTGCTCCGTGGGCGAGTTCATCTTGGGATCAATGCGAAACTCTTCCAGCTGCGCGGGTTTCTCCACCTTGATGCGAGCGGGCGGCGGCGGGGAGGGTGTCTTAATCACTGGAGTCGGAGCAACCTGTGGAATGGCAGTCTCTGCAGCCGTCTCCTGTTTCAGCTGAACTGCAACTGGTGGCTTCACTAGCGTCGTCGTTGGTGGCTTCATCAATTCCTTGGGCGACTCGTAGACACGGAAATAGAAGCGCATGGGCGCATCCCGTTTCCACGTATAGATGTACGCAATGTCCATCAATGTATAGTAATCCAACAGCACAATCGTCTTCACCTTGTACATAATGTCAATGCTGAAGCGCTGCACATCAATCTCGAACTTGTCGTAGACGAACTTCTTCAGGTGACTGACCCGACACATGGCCGGACACTGCAGATAGCGCGGACGCAGTGTGTCCCCGAATTCCAGCTCCGATTCCGCATTCAATTCACTGCAAACGAAACAGAAAGTGTCGCAATTAGACAGTGTTTAAAACTATAGAGATCTTCTGTAAGTTTAAGTTCTAATGTTTCCCATGTTCTTCTGCTTAGGGCGCACTTACACTAGTTGACAAGCTGCTCAATTTCATCTCAGTAGGCTGAAAATTTTTTTTTTTAAAAGCACAATCCACTGATATGACATGATTGTCAACTAGTGTAAGTGCGCCCTAAGTTTTCATTTTCTTGGAGCTAATCAGAGGTGCCACAGAAATTGCTTTCGCTATGAAATTTCATACAAATTTAAGTGAAATTCAAGCGAAAGCAATTTCTGTGGCACCCCTGAATAAGTATTAATTTACCAACTACCAAATTTCATCCTGAACTCCTGTTTGCCTCTTGCTTGTATTCAAGAATTTAATCAGAGATTTTCCGAGTGTTTTCTTAAAAATTCTACCAAAGTTTTAAGACAATTTTGGCTTATATTGAGCTTGAATTATATTTGTATCAATGTCAACTTGCAAATACCAAATTTTGTTTAACAAGTTTTCATCTTTAACAGTTGCAAACGCTTTCCACCCCAAGTTGAACTGAATTTTGATCTGTAATCAATTTATTTTCATATCAAGTTTATACAAAATTTCAGCTTGAAATTGCATTTGCATCCCTTACAAATACCTTCCTACTTAATACCTTCCTCAAGAGATCTTACAGTTCTCCAGCCCATCTAGAGATAAGTTTTTGTTGAAATCTTTTAGTATTCATAAAAACTATTGAATTCAGCACTTTTAGGCTGAACGCACACTGGCGACTAAAAGCAAAACTTGCAGCTTAGCTTATCAGTTCGAAAAAAAAACAAACACACTGCTTGTTTGAAAGCGCGCACACTGACAACTGAGCTGATTTACTAGTTTAGTTCTGAAATTATTAGCTCGCCTATAAGCTTAGCTGTATGTTCAGCTTTCAAATAGTGTGCGCCCGGCCTAATTCCCTAGGGATCTATTATATAGATCAGCGATAGGCACGATATCTGAATTCGGCAGCACAACAATAACAACAACAACATCAAAAAAATAGTTGGAAGCAGTCGCTGCTCCCGGAGCCACTGCGTGCCCACCACTGATATAGATCTTCAGATTTGTTCTAAAACAGTTTTCAAATCATCTTTAAATTTGTTTTACATTCTATTTGATCTTATGTCAACTTCTTTTATACCAAATTTCAGTTATCTTTCTTAAATTTTCTTATAATTTCCTCAACAGTTTTCAATCCCAATACGAGCTTTAATTTAGCTTAAATTTCTTTATCCCCACATACCAAATTTCAGCTTAAGACTGCTTTTATTTTCTCCACAATTTCATCTCTTTAAACTTCTTCAAATAATCTTCAAATTTTATAATCTTATAATCATTGTAAACTCACCCAAGTTCGGCGTATTCCAGCGATAGCGACATATCATCGGAGGGACTGAATATCAGATGCTCCGTATCGTCGCCCCGTTGCTCGGGCGTGGCCAGCGCCGCCTCCTGTGGACGATCCTTGTAGAAGGCGCGTTTCCGCATCAGCTCGCGTTCGTAGAGACCCGGCACGAGCTTATAGACAATTGCCTGCAATGTGGTATCCGATCTGAGAGAGAGAGATAAAAGAGAGAGAAAAGAGAGTTGAGTTGAGGTTAGTTGAGGTGTTATATAATATAAGAAGGGAGACAAAACATGTGTGTGTGCTCAGTGAAATGGAAAAGACACCAGAGGGTAAGTGAAGAAGAAGAAGCAGACGGCTGCGTCATTGTTTTTTTCTCTTAGTAGTTTTTGAAAAGCGGGAAAATTAGTCAAAATAAGAAGTCAGCTAGAAGTCTGGGTAGAAAAAGGGACAGCTACTTCCTTGGCGCGGAAATGAGCGCATGACAATTCACAAAAGATACACACACACACACATAGATACACACGCATACACACACAGACAGACAGACTGAGACTGAGAAAGAAGTACAAATTAGACGGCAGATGCAATTGCTTCAATGGCACGCAACAAACGCCGTTGAACCAAGTAAAAGTAGATGATGATGATGATGAGGACTGTGTGGCATGCGCTCAAGTTGTTGTTGTTGTTGTTCTCCTAGTGGTTGTTGTTGCCGCACAACAACAACTCGCATTAAGACGCATTTCTCACAAAAATTTCAGTCGCAGCCGCTCGCTTCAATCATTTTGAGAAGAGAATTGAAAAGAATTGAACATAACAAAAGCAGAGGAAAACAAGAACAAGAAAAAGCAAAGGAATAAAGAGAGTAAGAAGAAGACGAGTGGATGGGGGTGTGTGTTAAGGAAAAACCAGCGCGAGACAACAATTTCCTCCGAAAATCTTGTTAGCAAACAAAAAAAGAAAAAACTCAATTCCAATTCAAAGGAAACTTTAAAGAATTTCAATCGCGATCTTAATCAAAATCACAATAAATTATATAAATTAGATTAACGGCATTTGAAATGCTTTTAAAGCGTTTTTTCAAATAAAACTTCAACAATTAACCAAGCAGAATTAAAGAGTCTTAAAAAGGAAGCAAAATTTAATGAAAATTTTTAAAATTTAGTATGGAAAACAATCATTTTTAAATAAAGTTTAGAGTTTAAAAAAGGCAGTGTTTAAACATAGACAAGTTTCTCGAATAATCTTTTGTTTAAAAAAATAAAACTTTTATAATAAACAACCTAACAATTTCGACTCATTTTTTAGATGAAATGTTTTAAAATCAGGGATTAAAACCGTAACCATAACCGTTAACCGGTATTAAGAGATTGAAATTGGTAACCGTAACTGAAACCGTAGCCGAAACAAAACTTTTTGATTATACCGAAACCCAAGAACTGAAATTATTCAAATCCAAATAACCGTTTAATAACCGATTCATACATAACGGTTAATTTCGGTTCGGTCAAGCAAAAAATTAAATTATTTTATTAAGATGTAATCCTGGTTTTCAAAATAAAAATTTTTTTTTTCCCAATTTGTGTATAGTTCTCAATAAAATTATCTAAGTTTTTGAAATTTTTGAATATTTGCTTTCAAGTTTACATGTCTTTAACATTTTAAATAATTTTTTTTGTGAATCGAAATCATACCGGTATTTCGAAGCCGAAATATACAAAAAACCGGTAACCGTATACAACAATTTTGCGTAACCGATAACCAAAATGCTAAATGCGAATATAACCTAAACCGTAACTGAAACCTATATTTGTTTGGGCTCTAATCCCTGCTTAAAATTTATATTTTGCTCCCAAACTTCAAAATTTCCGTAAAAAAAACACACACATATTGTTAGATGTAGAATTCCAACTAACTAAAAACTTTTTTGGTATCTGTAGCATTATTCTCATTCAGTCTCCAGTTTTTTTCCCCTGTGAACTCAGCTCAACTGTGAACTGTTAACCCAAAGGAGGAAAGAAGATATTTGGCAGAGCTCAGTCGTCAAACAGCCGCAGCAGAACTTTCGCTGTGGCAATTGTGGTTGGGCTAAAAACTTGGCTAAATTTCTGGGAGGCATCAATTGCTCAAAGGGGAAGGACACCTTGAATTGAATTGAAGTTTGTTGTTGTTGTTGTCGGCAACTTGACTGTGGTTAACTTTATTTGATGCCTGCCAAATATTTGGCCAATTTTTTTGTCAACTCCTCCTCCTTCACTGACGATCTACCTAACTACTAACTCCCCATTCTGCGCACTTTTCTGTTGTCTATTTATCTGTCTGCGAGTTTTGTACGCACGTTTCTAATGATAAACACGTTCGTGACGGGCGAATCAATTTAAGGTACAGCTTTAATGGGACAGCACAGAAAAACCACCCGCTGCCAGGGTTGCCACCCCATGCAGTGACTACGAATATACAAATCGTCATTTCCAGCTCTCAGCTTGTAATCTCCTTTTTGGCTGCACACAAAAAGATAATGAATACCGGGTACAAATTCACAGATAGCTGGGCAGATATGGAGTTTGATTCTATGAATGAATGAGAACCTTTTTTTGAGATTGCGGGGGGGACAAATGGTGTGAAGTCAGCAGAAGAAGAACTACAGAAAGTATAGAAAGTGGAGAGACAAGTGCTTTTTGTACGTGGTTGCCCAGACAGACTCGACTCTCGAGTCTCCAATTAAATTTATTGCAAAACTTTATTGTTTAACCCCAAAACAAAAAGGGAAGAAATAAAAAAATAAAGACAGTCAAAAATGGTTAAAGCCAAAAAACATAACAAAAGACGCAGCCACAAGTTTATTTATTTATTTTTCTTTTCGTTTATGACTTATTTTCTTTGCAAAGGTAAACAAAAAACGAGAGAATGGAGAATGGAACAGAAACAAAACAAATAATGCTGCTCAACTGTAAACTGAAAACTGAAAACTTGGCTTGTGTCGCATGTGCCGGCCATGTTTTTATTGTTACTGATAAACTGCAAAAAATATATACAAAAAAAAAAAAAGAGAGAGGGAGAAAAAAAAACAACGTAGGAAACTTTGCAACGCATTTCCAAGAAAAGCAAATCGAAAAACGCCAGAGATAATTAACGGGCGGGTCTTGTGCTCAGTTTGGCCGACGGCAACCGACAACTGGCAACTGGAAACTGGCAACTGGCAACAGGCAACAGAAACGGCAGCTGGAATACAGTTCACACACACACACACACATGTCGAGACAATCAGAGACCCTTCAGCGGAGCCAAGAGCGAGTTGGTTACCTTTTTCACAAGTTGGAATCGCTGAAATTGAAGCGAACAACTTTTGGCTAAATGCATAAAAGACAACTACAACAACAACAACAACTGCAACAACAAACCAAAAATGGAAGTTGCCTGTTTGCAAATGCTCTTAACTGGGCAAAGATTCGTTGTTCGACATCTCGAAAAAAGGGTCGTTAACTGTTGTTTTGTTTATTTTTTGTAGCGTCCAAAAGTGTCAATTGATTCACTCGTCAAACAAATTTAATATGCTCAATGTTTATGCGCATTTTAAAGCATCAAATGAAACGCAGGGAAATGAAACAAACAGCAACTTTATCCTAAAAAATGAAAAGCCTTTTGAGTATTATTAAAATATGCAAAAATATGATGAATGGGAATAAAATGTGTGGGAATGGAACGATGGAATGAAACACATTAAAAACTAAGTGTAATTTAGTAATCAAACGTTAAAATAAACATATAAGTTACAATGGAATTTTGAGAAATTAGAAATGGAATGATGGAATGAAACGAATTTCGAATGGAACATTGAAAAAAAAAACATATACTTAGTGAAGTGTTAGAAAAAGCTCAGTAAAATGTTAGAATGGTCTGGAAAATTAGGAATGCAAATATGATAAGGAATAAAATGTGTGGGAATGGAACGATGGAATGAAACACATTAAAAACCAAGTTTAATTTAGTAAAGAAAAGTCGAAAATAACATTTAAATAGTAGTGGAGTTTAGGAAAATGGGAAATGATATGATGGAATGAAACAAATTTCGAATGGAGCATTGAAAAGAATCAAACGCTTAGTGAAGAGATAGAGACTCAGTGGAAAGTTGGGATAATCTTGAAATGTCACGATGAAACGTGGGAATAAAATGCTATATTTTTATAATACATAATACATAATACAGAATATTCTGTAAAAAAATAATTAACTCAGGAAAAAAAACGTTCAAATGAAACGCTACATTAAGTGATGGAATACAAATAAATCCATAACGGAACGTTGGAATGAAACGCATAATTTAGTTTAATAGGTATGAAAATGGGATTTTGGTATTCAGGAATGAAAAAGATAGAGTTAAATAAAAAGCTCAAAAGGAACGCTGGAAAGAAACACAGCATTTTCAATTGTAGTAAATATGAAACAAGTGGAAATCTATTTAGTTAAGAGGTACACTTAAATCCGAGATAAAGACACAAATTTCCATCAAATTATAGACATGATTTCTCTAAGAACCGTAACGGAATGGAACACAATCACAAGAGGGGCGTTTACTATTGCGCTGACAACAAATGATGTGGAAATCCGCAAGTGGAACACTGTTTCGATATCTATAATATCATATCCTAATTGTGGTTGTCAGTGTCAGTGTCAGAGTCAGAGAGTGTGACCAGAAATTACTTACTTGATGTTGGGCTTGGCATTGTTGATGACCATCTCGCAGCGCGGACAGTAGCGTTCCTTGCGCAGGTGATTGATGAGGCAACTGTGACAGACTGCAAATATACAATAGAGAAAAAGATACATTTATAAATTGGGCAAACAACAAATTATTCGCAGTACAGATTTAAGTTGTGTGTACACCTTTCGAAAATCATTCAAATATTATGTAAAGCCCCGAAAAATAATTCCACAAGCGAAATCGCACGCCAATCCCAGACTCAGATTTATGCAACAAGGCTTATTCCCCCATTCCCCCAAAAAGAGAAGAGGAAATCGAAATAAAAGTAAAGGAAACAGAGCTCTATTCAATTCAGAGAAGAACCGAACCACCCACGGGCCAATGCTCCAAAAAGAGGCAGCAGTAACAAAAAAAAAAAAAGAAGTTGTTTTGACTTTAATGTCAATGGCAGTGTCTGGTCCTGGTCCTGGTTCTGGTCCCGTCTCCTGTCTCCTGCAACTGTCAAGCCAGCGACAGGAACATGGACGGACTCTGTAACCAGACTGTAGAGGGGGGAGTATGAAGAGGGGAGAAAACACATTCGGTTCGCCTGTTACGCTTGTCTGTCAGAAAACAGAGAGGGAAAAAAAAACAGAAGACAGATAGTGTGAGAGTGTGTGTGAGAGTGTGTGTGAGAGTGTGTGTGTGTGTGCGTGTGTGTGTGTGTGTGCGTGTGTGTGTGCGTGTGTGTGTGCGTGTGTGTGTGCGTGTGTGTGTGCTTGGTTGTCTGCCCGATTGGGTGGTGTGCGAACTGTTGTTGGCCCAAATGGCCTCGAGTAACAACAACAACAACAAGTCAGAAGTTTACAGAGTTGCTCGACTGTCAAGATGCCCAGTGTTTGTAAATTCGCAGCATAAATGAGCTTAGAATTTAAAAAAAAAACGTAAAAAAGGCAGAATAAAAATATTAAATAAAATATTTAAAACAAAGAAGGAAAAATAAAAAATTTAAATAAAAAACAATTTAGAAAAAAAAAAATGAAATTAAAAAAAAAAATTTAGTAAAAAAAAATTTATAGTTAAAATAAATTAATTAAAAATTATAATAAAGAAATATTAATAAACAATTAAAATAAAAAATAATTATAAAAAAAATTAAAATAAAAAAGAATAACAAGAAAATAATAGAAAAAAGTTAAAATAAAAATAATCAAGCAAATAAAATGTAGGTAAGAAAATAAAAAAAAAAAATCAAAAGATAATATAATAATCTCAATTATCTTATTTGTTTATTATCCGATCGAAATGAAATTTTAAGCCAATGTCCGCTAGTAATCACACATTTCTTGTGGCAAATTTCATGACTGTAAGTTTCAAATTACAGTTTTTACTTGATTTTTATTTTTCCATTTGCGTAAAAGAAATAACTTAATTTGCGTACTCAACATACGAATATTTTCACCTAATTTGGCTACTCCAACTCTTATAGTTTCTAACAAATAGGTATTTAAAAGAACAGACTTAATCAAAAACTTAAAAACCCTGGTATCCTTCAGTTACTGGGCAACAACTGGGAATGCAACAAAGTAACAAACAAAAACAAAAACTAAATAAAAAAGGCAACGCGAGTCCAACAGCTGTTGCTGTCAGCCATTTACGAGCGCTGTTCCCATTTCCATTTCAATTCCCATTCCCATTCCCAAATTCACGTCTGGTCAGGATTGAAGCAAGAGAAGGGTATGTGTTATGTCGGTCTGGCAACAGATTCAAATGAGCCTCGAACCAAATGAATGTCATCGACACATTGCTTTCCCCATTTACCAACTTATTGGTCATGATGTTCTCTCTCTGTCTGTCTCTCTTTCTCCCTCTCTCTCTCTTCCCCTGTTTGTCTATCGCCTGAGGCTGTGATTAGAGTTCACAATTGGTCGGAAATGCTCTCTAATTTGTGAATTGGTCACAGAACTAAAGAAAAGCTTTGACTAATTGCGAATTTACATTGGTTTTCATTTCTATCCCATATCAATCATTCTTGTCTCTGCGATCTGGCAACTCCAGCTGCAGTTAAGTTGGCTGCGCTGCACTCAAAAAAATAAAAGAAAATTTCAAGTCAACATTTAAAAAATTATTATAAAAAAAACAGTTAAAAACGAAACAAACCGGAAATGGAAAATTAGAAATTTCTATGAAAACTTGAAACGCTTTTCTTCAATTCTCGTCTGGTCTTTCGATTTTTCCCCTGATTGAAGAAGCTGCTGTAGACAAGTGAGTTACGACTTGGAAAGCTGTCTGATTTATGGTTCAGTAGTTATTAACCCGTATCCTCGCAAGCCAGAACCATTTGTAATTATTTAGTCTGACATATGTACCATATATCTCTTGGCTTTCTTCACCTCCATCTTCTTTCTATTCTGCTAGTGGCTTAAACGGATTCTCTCTCTCTCATCTTTGGCCAAAAAGTACTTAGTAACTACATATGCAAAAGGCGAAGGCTCATTAATGTTGGCCATTAACTTATCGCCAGGCAGCATCTGCAGCAACTGCGTCGTCTGCTTTCGCTGTGGCAACTCAAACGGACCAGTGAGAGGGGGAGATACACCGGAAAAAATAGTCATTCAAGTATACAATTCTTAATTTTTGCAGGTTTACTAAATGTTAAAAAAAATAATAAAAAAGCAAGCAATGAAATTTATGGAAAAATATGTTAATGGCCAAATGTGACTAACTAATGTGAATATTTCTCAAATATTTTTAGGCAATAAACAACAAAAGTAAAAGAAAATTCTAGATTTCCCTATCGGTATATCATAAATTGACACTCATTACACACCAAAATCTGATTGAAATTCACAAATTAATAATAAAAAAAGTATGGAAAAATAAAAATCAAACTAATTAAAATTTGATAGTTAAAAACAATACAGAATTTGAAAAAAATTATTAAAAAGGGTACAAATATATAAAAATTTGCTATACCAAAAATACTATGGTGTTTTCCACAGAAATTCGAAGTTCTTCTTAAAATTTGTTAATCAAAAGTATCAATAAACGAAATAAAAAATGATACAAAATTCAAATATCTCTTTTTAGAAACTTCTAAAGTAACTATAGTTTAAAACAGGGAGTGCAAATAATGATTGTTTTTCAAAAAATCACTCACTTATTAAAGTTTTATTTATTTGTTCCCAAACTAATGTTATAATTGGAGTTATACTTTACTTTTCATTAATCATTATTTCATAAGTTTTATTTTTTGCTTAAAATAAAACTCATGTTGTAATTTCGACAAATCTTAATTTGATTCTGTCCACAAGAAATTTTTTTTAAGTAGATTATTATGGTTTGTCTTGGCTTATTGACTAGGAATATGTCTTATTTTTGCCATTATTCCCTAAGAAAAAGTCGAAATAACAACTTAAAATAATGATTATTCCTTAATTTTTATTTTTTTGCTTAACTTTTTTGCATAACTCAAAATTAATCATTATTTTGTGAGCAAATTAATAAAAATTAAAATTAATCATTATTTCATAACTTTTTGAATTAAACTTATAATGATTACAGTCCCTTATCTAAACTGAAATTGGAATTGTTTTTTCTTTATTAATGAACTTTAATTTTTCTCAGTGTACATTTGCCAGTTTTCTAATTAGTTGCGAGTCAACTGATGAGCGAGGAGTGAAGAGTATAGAACGAAGTAAAGGGGAGATGGGTAGATGTGAAGAAGGGTGGGCAGAAGGAAGGATTGTGGGTACTTACACGAGTGCAAACATTCCACGATGGTCGTCGCATTGATCAGATACCCCTGGCACAAGTGGCAGATTATGTGCGGATTGACGGCAGTTAGAAGCACTGGGCGTGGCGTTGTCATCATCATCGATGTTGTTGTCGCTGTTGTTGTTGGCGCCTCTTCTGCCGTTGGCTCCTCATCTGCAGAGGCGCCGCCGTTGCTGCTGCATGCATCCTCCGTTGTCGACCAGGCGGATGATGATGATGACGACGAGGAAGATGATGATGATGTTGATGATGCCGATGAACATGACGAGGATGATGATGAACTGTTTGTTTCAACTGCAGTTGTTGTTTTTGTTGTTGCTGGAGGTGTTAATTCTTTCTTAATGTTTTTGCTCTCGAGCATTGCTTTTGTTGTTGCTTTGGCTGTTGTTGTTGTTGTTGTAAGTGCATTAGTTGCATTTTCACATTTTACTTTAATGCCGTTTGCATTAAAATTGTGTTGTTGCTTTTGTTGTTGTTGTTGTTGTTTTTGCTGTTTTTGCATTTGCATTTTATCAACATTTGTCGCCAGCTTTTTGCTGCTGTTGTTGTTGTTGTTGTTGTTATTATTATTATTACTATTGTTGTTGTTGTTGTTATTCACATTATTGCTGACAAAGCTTTTAGCTGACTTCGTTTTAGCCGACGCTGTCAACGCTGACAATTGCAGCGCTGACGCTGACGTCGCTGCCGACGTCGCTGCTGGCTTTTGTGTATTGTGCGCCATTGTATGTGGCGTTGTTGTTGCTGTTGTTGTTTTTGCTGTTGTTGTTGTCTTCGACTCGGGCGTCATCATAATAATAATAATAGTAAGCTTTTATTTCTGCAAAAAAAAAAGTTGAAGAAAAAAACATGTTAAATTAAAATGCAATGACAAATACAAGAAGTTATGTGTAAATACGACTAGAGAATACCCTATGAATAGTTGGAATATAGAAAAAATAGCATATTTATGAAAAAACTTAATATGCAATGACAAATATAAGAAGTAAGGCGTATATACGACTAGAGAATACCCTATAGTTGGAATTTAGAAGAAAAAGCATATTTACATGTTTACATTGTTTTCTTGTCATCTAGTTGTTTGTATACGAATGGCAAATACCCTGTACTGTTTTATTTTTTAATATATGATATGACAACTTAACATCGCATATACCATTTAATCATTTTCAATGTGTACAGGGTATATAAGCAAAGTTTATTGAAATTTTCGATATACAAAAGAGTTGAGCTTATAAAGTGCTAGGCAAATAGGAGCATAAGCTTTGCTCCTATATCGAATTGCTTTGTCTCTTTCTCTCTCTCCCCTCTTCTCTCTCTCTCTCCCCTTTCTAGAGCTTGATCCTTAAATCCGACAATATGTAAACACAATGGGCACAGCTCAAGTTCCAACACACATCTTCAATTTCCACTTGAGCGGCACTTCAACTGATTTTTGTTTTCGGGGGAACCTCACAATAAAAGCGACTTGGAAATTCTGAGTAAAGTCTTTAACCTGACGAATTGCTGAAGTCGCAGTTTAAAATTGAAACTAACGGAATAATGACAATTACAATTATTGGGTACTTTCAAACGCTCTAGAAACAACATTAAGCGAAGAAGACTTTTGCAAGCTAATGTAATATTCATTATCCCCATGAATTGAAAGTCAAACTGTTTGAATCACGGGCCAATAACTTCAATTATTTACTTTTTGGACAGTATATAAAAAGGTTAAATTTTTTTTTATAAGTTTGTAACTTTACTTGACTTTAAATTTAAATATATTTGTTTCAGTTTCTCAAAAAAGAACAAAAATATAATTTAAAAGCTAATTTTGCATGAATTTGACACTGTATAAGTTTTAAAAATTAATTTTTGTAGTATTTAATAAACAATAAACTTCCCCAACTCGAATCACCATTATCCAAAGAAAAGGTTCGAGTTATGAAGATATTCGACTTATAGAGTTTTTTTTTCTTAAGCTAACTAATTTTACCTCCACTCATTTAGCTCGATATAGAGAGAAATTGTAGTTATAGAAGTTCGAGGTTTTAAAGTTCAACTGTATTTGATTCAATTTCTCAAAAAGGAACAGAAATATTATTAAAAATCTAATTTTACATGAATTTGTAACTTTCAATGAATTAAAAATGAATTTTTTGCACTTTTTAATATATTTTTCAAAATTAATTATAATTTTTTAAAAGTTATATAAGTATGAAACCCTTAAAAAATTTTAAGTATACGAATAAATAGTGGCCTGACTGTATGTGCATTCAATCGATGGATAATGGATGCTTCTCAGTCCCCTTTCCCCTCTCCCTGATTTGTGCATGGTTGCCATGGGAATTTTAACGACTGCCAGACACCCTGTACAGTGTACAGTGTGTACACTGTACATTGAAATGCACGACACTCGGGGGAGTAACTGAGAATTCTCCACATAAGTTCGGACTATTTACGCTCGACCAAATGAAAATGGCTTCAAGTTGAACCCAGACCAAAAAAAAAGGAAAGGCGAATGGAATGTAAAATGTATTTCAAAACAATTTCAAGTTGTTTTTGCATCAACGCGCCAGTAAAAAGTCGACGCAAAAAAGTTTTTCGCACAAAACTTTTTAGACCAACAACGAGAGCTCAGTCTCCTCTCTCCCTCTCTCTTTCTCGCACACACAGCAAATGGAAATATGAATGAATGAATATGAAATGTATGCAGGAGAACAAACGATGATGCTTTAAAATCCTTTTTACATAAAATTTAAGTGAGGGCACACACACACACACACACACACACACATACATATACAGCTGTAAACGCATTGCGAACCCAAGCTTAACCCTTTCCCATACCCAAAAACACGACGAAGGGTGAAGCAGAAGGAAGCAGCGAACGCGCGCGCAAAAAAACAAATGTGAGTACGAAACATGAAAAGGATAATAAAAAATAAAAAGAAATGAAATGAAAAAAACGCAAGCAGCGGAATTTCACGTGAACGTAACGAGGAGAAGAACAAAGCGCGGCATGCGCGACTGTAGATACCCCGCTACCCAAGAAGAGAGGTATGCAGGCAGGCAGCACAGTGCCTGCGAGAAGTGTAGGGTGACTGTGACTGCGACGCCGTTTTTATCTCCAATATCAACACACATACACACACACACACACTCACACACATAGATTGCTTTCATTCAGCGAGAAGCGATAACTGTGCATTTATATAATTACAAATATTCTTGGTATTTCATGTACAATATACAGACATACATACATATATGTATTTACTATACATAACATAAACAGACAAAGAGAGAGAGAGAGCGCGCACAATGCACGCTTACCAATCGCAAACTTCACTTTAGTGGGGATAAATCTGTTGCTGCCACTGTTATTATGCTTCTTTTTCTTAGATTTCTTGCTGTTGTTGTTGTTGTGGGCGCTGAAAGGCAGAGGGCGTTTGCATGTGTGTGTGAGTGTGGAATGAGAGCATGATGAGAGAGAGGGCGAGTTGCTGGGGGCCGCAGGCTGAGCGCAACAGCTGTGCGCTGTCAGAGGCCGGCTGTGACAGTGTTGGAAAATCACACAGCGACAAAGAGCGGCAGAGAGAGCGGGAGAGGCAACAACAAACACAACAAATATACGAAATGCAATTGAAATCTTGCTCCGTTTGTATTTTACTTTTGCTCTTACCTGTATAAATTATTGACTGCTAATCCAAATAAATGCGCGGCATTGTGTTGTTGTTTTTGTTATTATTGTTTTTATTTATCCAATTGCTGCAAAGTGATAAAACGTAATCCAAAACGCGATGCAGTTGATGTTGCTATATAATCCAAAGTGCAGTTATTAGCATAAATATATATTCACGCACACACTTTCACAATTCAACACATATGTATATTCACATGCATATGAATATTTTTATTCTTCGCTTGGTTTAATTAGATTTTCAACAATTTTTCTTATGCCTTTCTTTCTTCAGCTTTAGCTTCAGCTGTTTGCTTTGCTTCGTTTTATTGCTTGCTTTACACTTTACTCCTCTCTACTTCTTCTCGTTGCTTTTGATGTTTCCCAACACACACACACACATACACACACTCAAAGCGCACAAGCAGCGTGTCAGCATAGAAACTCGAGCGCTGCTGCTGCGGCTGTCACTTTTGGTTATTTGCTTTTGTGCGCACCTTTATTGTGTATTATGCTTTGCCTTATGTTTTCTGCACACTGAAACATACATACACACACACACACGCTTATGCGCTGCTGACGCACGCAGCGACTGCGACGTTTACATAGACGTCGTGTATATAAAGCGCAGCCTGTTCGCTGCTTCTGCTATCGCCTTCTTTTGTTGCTGCTGTTGTTGTTGTTGTTGTTTCGGCATTTGTCACACGAGACACAAAGGAAATTTCTAGCACTGGCACAAACTCTTTGTTGCTTTAGCTTGCATTTATTAAACAATTTAATAATTTATTAAATTATAAATTATTATTATTTTTTATTTAAATTATTACACTTAATCCATGTACTTTGTATTTTAGTTGAAGCACTTAAAAATCTGACGGCAAATATGCGCGCACGTCCGTTCGATTCAACGTTTCGCGTACAACTAAAGCAGCAAACGCTGCTGCGTCGCTGTCAACGCTGTCGCTGTCTTATTTACTCGCGCTAACCCGCACACATATGCAACGCCTATTTACATTGACAGCGGCCAACTGCCTGCCCTCTGCTGCCTGTTTTTCGTTTTCCTTTTTGACTACTGCGCGCTCAGTGGCTGCCCACAATGCTATCTCGCTCACACACAAACTCTCACTGGGCGTGCATCTGCTGCGCACTCGCTCTCGCATACACACACACTACACGACAGCTACTCCGTTTTCGTCGTCTGCTTTATTTGCTTGCTTGCGTTGGTCTCTTTTGCTGCTCTCAGACGGCAGTAAACACGGCGACGGCGACGGCGACTTGTATTTCTCATTCGCTGCTTACAACCGAGTAACGAACCGTTCTCGTTCGAAGTTGGTTTTGCACTGAGTGTACATATCTGACGATGTCTGGCGTTTGCCGTTGCCTTTGCCGTTGCCTTTTGGCTCTTTTGCTGCGCCTGCTGTTTCTTCGACTCGTTGCTGCTGCTGTCGTCGTGCCACACATTGTGTGTGAAAGGAAGGGCTGTCGGCTGTCTCATTGTCGACAACGGCGACGCGTATCCGTACATGGCTTATTTACTATAAATTCTTTATATACAGTGCCGTAGAAGTGTATACATACATACATATTTACTTAATTGAGTTGGCGTGGGTTGCCCTTCAGTTTGAGTGTATACACGATACATGAGTAAACACCTTTACTTTGATCTCTTTTATAAATATGTTGTACATATGTATTATTGCTGTATATAGTAAATATGTAGTAGATTGGCTGTAAAAAATGAAGTGAGCTCGAAGGTATAAATATCCAAGGGTGGGTACATACTTATGTATGTCTGTATGCATGAGTTACTTATTGCTCAGTTATGTATTGCACATATGTACATACATACTTATGTAAAAACTCACATTAATCCCAGGTGCTTATGTGGTAACCATTGGCTTCAAATAACGGCTCTGCGTTTCCAGTGTTACCACCCCTCGAAATTTGCATGATTTCTTTGCTTTACGGTTTCTGCCGCACATTTGTCTCAGGTAACAAAAAAAAATACCGCCAATTAGACGACTCAGGAATATAAATACGTAATCCCATGCATATTTCTGAAATTTTACATAGGACTTTACAGGGAATTACATTTACAGTGGAACTTCCATAACACGAACGTCTATAACTCGAATTCTCTCTAACTCGAACTAATATGAGTGGCAATAGCGCATACTAAACTTAACAAAAAGACTTCCATAAGCCGAAGTCTCCATAACTCGAACTTTTTCAACTGTATTTTGTTGATTTTGTAACACAAGAAAAGTCGTTGTAAAATAATCGTTAAAAATACTGATAGTCCTTATCTGTTGTAAGTACAAAATCGCCGGAAATTCCATTGAGAAATAATGTACTGCAGGAAAATGAAAATCCGTGTTTCGATTACATTTTATTTCACTTTCTGAAATTATTTAAGCTTAAATGTTACTTTTTATGACATTTTCGTCAAAAAAGGGTGTAAAAATAAATGTTTTTTGAGAATCTAAGATGGAATTGCTAGTTTGAAATTCTTGATAATGCTTTATTATAAATAAAGTATGAGAATATGTAGATTTATTAATTTTTAAGCTTTTTCAGAACATGATATACCATAACTTTATGAGCTTAACTTGAAATTCTACAATTTTAAGGCTAAAATGTATTAAAAACTATAATTTTTAACTGCTCAAACTTGTAAAACTGTAGAATTTACATTAAAACCGTCGAGTTTGGCTATAAATTAGAAAGTATAGAAAAATACAGTCGAACTTCCCTAACTCGAATCACCAATATCCAAAGAAAAGGTTCGAGTTATGGAGATATTCGACTTATAGAGTTATTTTTCTTAAGCTTTTTAATTTTATCTCCACTCATTTAGCTCGAGTTAGAGAGAAATTCGAGTTATAGAAGTTCGACCTATGGAAAATCAACTGTATATATGTAAATCTTACTTTTTAATAGAATTTCAACAATAAACGATGTTATATTTAATGTATTATAAGAATCTAAGAAGGAACTGCTAGTTTTCATATATTTTTTATATATAAAAAAGCAAATTTTCAAATTTTTATGCTTTTTCAGCACTAGATATATCATAATTTCATAAGATAAACTTAAAATTCTACAATTTTGAGGTTGAAACCCATTGAACACAATAATTTTTATAGTTAGGCAACTGCTCAAACTTGAAAAACTGTAGAATTTACATTTAAACCGTCGAGTTTTGCTATAAATCAGATGGTATAGAAAAATATCTAATATTTCACTTCATTCGTTTTATGGATTCCTGGTATAATGCCATAAATTCACAAACTTTAATAGTTGAAGTAAATTTATTGTTTTTGTGATTCTGCCGAAATCTGCCCACTTGGCAACTCGTTGTTTCCGTACACAGAAATTGCATATTTGCACGTTGGCGTGTAACACACACACACTTACTTATACTTACACTCACTCACGTGTAGACACAGATGCAGATAAAAAGTGTGTTGCCCATGTGAATCAACAAGCAACAATCAGCATTTGCATTGTGTTTGTTTTCCTTCTCTATAAAGACTGGCAAAGCTTTCCAATAATCAGTCGACATTTGCACATTGCACGTTCATTCGTCAAACGACTTTTACGTTTCTCTCTTTCCTTTATTACTCCTCTCCTGTTTAAGTGAGTTTCACTAAAGTGGCGTTCATTAAGAAGAAAAGTACGAGAGATCCTAACTCAGATTGTTTGGAAAGAAAACAACTCTTAAAATATAAATTCTTTCTACTTCTTTTCAATTTTTTCGATTCAGGACTAAATGAAATTAGCTGTTTTTCGCTATTAAATCTATTTAGATCAGCGGTGGGCACGCATGGGCTCCGGGAGCTTGCTGAATTCAGATTTCGTGCCCACCGCTGACTTAGATCGTTGTTTTTCTCTTCGTCTCCGCTTCAAAGAGCTTTTCTTGTTAACACTTACTGATTGTTGAATTTTTAGAAGACTCATTAACATCTTCATTAATAAAATTTTCAAGTGTTATTAAAACGTATTATTAACTTCTTCACTTTGTTTTATACTTTCAAATTGTTCTTTTTTCGAGTTGACAATAACAATATCCACTTTTATCGCCAAATTTTTGAAATTTTGTTTGAACTAAAATTTGAATGGCGGTATTCCCCAATATTATCCTATGTCGCAAATAAGCTGATGCTTAACTTTAGTATGTAAAAAAGATTTCCTTATCACTTCACTACAATTTGGCGATAATAAATTCACACAGTACTTTCCTAGGAAAACTTAAGCAACGAACAAACAATAAGTAAAAACATGATAACAAATTGTATATATTATCTTGTAAAGAAACTAGTATTACTGTGGATGTTTTAAAAATTTGGATTTGGTGCTTAAACGTTTCAAATCGGAAATTTTCATAACCAAGAAAAATAAAAATTATATTTCGAAATATAACCACTAAGTAAGCGACAAGCCTGACTTTATTTGCTTTTCTTATTTCTCAAAGTATCTGACTAAGTGGATATTTGACTCACTTCGAATGTCAATCCCTTGACACGTCATCCATTTTCGTATTATACATATACATTTATCCGTAAGCAATAATGTCAACTTTATGTGGCAACCAGAGATAAAGTAATCAAGAGAGGAAAAGTTTAATATGCTATTTCGAATTTAAATTGTGTAGCTACTTCTAAAATGTTAGCATACTTTTGAATATAAATAGTAAATTTGCTTAATATACCAGATATCTTAACGGGTCACAAAAATAATCAATACAATCATACAATCGAAAATAGAAAAGCTGTGCTAAATATTAAAAAATTTAGTTCATTATTGTGGAAAGTTGTTGAAAGCTAAATGTTAGCTAAAAAAAACCGGGAGTTTTAAATTTGCAATTCAGCATCATCAATTGACTTTAATTACAATTATTACTAAAGAATATTTTATAACATGATAAAGCCATTTCCTATTATGTCTCAATAGTAAATTTTATGTGCGCCTTTTTTGATTCACTAAATAAAATATGGGATATGATCGGTTCTTAATATTGCCTCGAGTTTCTCTCTAGCTCGAGCTAAATGAGTGGCAGTAAAATTAATAAATTTAAAAAAAAGAATTTCATAAGTCGAAGTCTCCATAACTTGATCTTTTTTTTTGATAATGGTGATTCGAGTTAGGGAAGCTCTACTGTATGTGTAAACTTCCTATTCTAATACTTATTATTACCTTTTCAAAGGGACAAACTATTTTAAATCTTTGAACAAAATCAAAGCAATTTGGACTTTCTTATAATTAATGGACTTTTTTCCGTAACTAAACTTAGTACTTGGTTTATTAACATAAAATAAAGAATCGGTGGAATATTTCATAGTATTCAATATTTAACCATAAAATTTAAGCTTTATAACTTGAATCTTTACTTTGGAAAGATTTTTAAGACTTGTTTTTACTATAACAACATTCTTTTAAAAAAACACATTTTTCTAACCGTTCGTTTATTTAATTCTGGAAGCACTAGTCCTATCAAAAGTTCATACAGCCGAACTAAAGAAAAGGTTCGAGTTATGGAGATATTCGACTTATAGAGTTATTTTTCTTTAGTTTATTAATTTTAATGCCACTCATTTAGGTCGAGTTAGAGAGAAATTCGAGTTATAGAAGTTCGAGTTATGGAAGTTCAACTGTATTTCTTAGTTGTACCATCGAAAATGTGGAATATCAGGATATTTTTTAGCTTTCTGAAGTCTACAGTTCATAAATCGAATTTCAAAGATTTCCGAGTGATGTGTAGAAGGTTTCAAGAATGTTCCTTAAGTTTTTCAAACTTCTTTGTTGTAAGAGCTAATCACAGAGAAGTGGTTTAGTTTAATGCTCAAACATTATATCGGCCCGACTTTAAACGTTAAGATTTAAGCCCACAACATTTGTGAACGCCATTTTAAGTGTTGTTTGTGCCCCCTTGCCACGCTATGTTGCCGTTGTCCGTTGATTGAGCTCATCCTGTCGGCTGACTCGATTCGGTTTCAGGTTGCAAGTGGCAAGTGGCAAGTGGCAGAAGACTCGATCTGTGGCTGGTCGTAAATTATTGATTGGCTTTAATTTCGCCGATAGATTGGCCTCAACTGGTCTTAACAGCTTAATTGAGACCCCATGCAGCAGCAATAAATGAGATAAGGCGCCACAACAACAACAGCAACAACAACAGCAACAACAACAGCAACAGCAGCAACAACAACAACAGCAGCAGCAATATAAGAAAGAGAAACTAATAATGTGCCCAGATGGATGACGATGACGTTGCGAGCTGTTGCTGCTGCTGTTGTTGCTGCAATTGTTGCTGCTGCTGCTGCAGTCGTGGCCAGTGGCACGACGATTCCCAGCAGCAACAAGAGGCAAACAACTCCGGTAGCTGCTGCCTCCAAGTGAATGGGGGGCATTTAAGTTTAATTTGTGTTGTGTCGACGTCGCGTTTTTTTCTCTTCATTTTTTTTCTCTTTCTCATTCGCTGCTGCTGCCGTTTTCTTCTCCTTCTCTGTCTCCCTCTCCCTCTCCTT
This sequence comes from Drosophila subquinaria, assembly GCA_037043405.1. Classification (NCBI taxonomy): domain Eukaryota; kingdom Metazoa; phylum Arthropoda; class Insecta; order Diptera; family Drosophilidae; genus Drosophila; species Drosophila subquinaria. The sequence continues at coordinate 74,647 of JBAMBL010000449.1, read as the reverse complement.
CTGCTCGGCGCATCAACAAATCCCGCAAGCAATGACCGTCCAGCTCAAACTCAGATTCAGATACATTCGCCGTCGTCGTTGTCGTTATCGTTGTTGTATTCAGGGCGCATGCCGAGCTACACAGATACATAGATACATACATATGTATGTATGTATCTGTATCTGTAGCTGCCAGTAGATTTTCCCAATACGCATTGTCGTTGTGACGTCAGAGCAACAACATTCCGCATAATCATAACCATACTTATGCCACACAGCTTCATGCCTCATGCCACATATGTACATACATACATACATACATACACACATTCATATGCTCATTCCCAATTACCAGCGACGTCAACAGCAGCAGCAGCAGCAGCAGCAGATGTTTATGTGGCCCACTGTATGTATACGTATGTATGTGTGTGTGAAAAGGTGCATTTGTGTGTGTGTGTGCTTGACTAAGCTGTTGCTGGCGGTTGTGGCATGCAGCCACAGGCGCACTAGGGTTGCCAGGGCACTCAAAATATAAATAAAATTATTTTCTTAGTTTTTGTTTTTTTTTTTTTGCATTTATGCTTAGTCTCTTCTAGCATATTGTTTTTTATTTCTACATTTATTTTCTTATATTTTTATTTCATTAAATTTTAATTTATTTTAACTGTCAATCAACTCACATTAATTAAAATGATTAATTTTCATTAATTCAGAGTCCATCCACAATTGAGAGCAGTCGACAACCCTGTTTGCGTTTGCTGCTTTATTATCTACGCGTGCACAGACAGCGCTGCCGCGCAGAGCATAATAATGAGTTTTCTCACTGTCCGCTTCCTCCTCATTTTCCATATAGTTTCGGGCTGTTTTCCCCATGTACATGCATACAAACAGACAAAGTGACAGTCGTCGGGGGCAAGGTGAATTTACTAATAAGGTGACGTCGTCCGATGTGGTGAGGCTACAGACAATAAAAAAAACATGCGACACACAACCTCTTTCGACAACGTTTGCAGGCATACTGTCAAATGTTTGTACTCCCGAAAGAGAGCAGCTGTGGTGACAACGTCACCTTAATAGTAAATTCACCTTGGTCGGGGGTAGGCAAAAAATTTGAAAATAAGAAGCAAAGAAAGAGTAAGGAAAAACAAAAATAAAATAATATGCTGGCTTCATAAGTTGGGCAACGGGGCTGCTGACTATCCAGATACAAGATATGCGCCACGACGAAACGAGCATGCGAATGGGCGAAAAGGGAGAGGCAAAAGCAGAGCCAGAGCCAGAGTCAAAGCAACAACAACAACAGCAGCAGCAGCAAACTGGTTGCTAGTGACAGCGACAGCAGCAATAGCGAAGATGTGTGGAATGAAGTAGGCAAAACAACTGACAACTGTGGCAGCGACGCCAGCAGCGAAGTTAACAGCGAAGCCATATGCAGCAGCGGCCAAGCCAAGCCAAACGAAAAACATTAAGCGAAGCGAAGCGAAAATAACAACATAAGCAAAAGGCAAAGCAAACGAAATATGTATGTATGGACGTGTATGCATGTACGTGAGAGTGGTGTGTGCGCGTGTGTGTGTGTGTGTATGTACGTGAGGGTCGCTGAGAGCAGCAGGCAGCTAGAGCGGCAGTTGGGCAGATAGCGAAGCGAAAGGCAATTGACGAAACTGTGTGCGCTGCGAATGAGCGACGCAAAGCAGAGAGACGAATATATAACGCCGACTCGAACTCAATGCATATGCGAGTTTTGTACATAAATTGGTTTATATGTATGTACAATACATAAATGTGTATATGTGTATCTTGTGACAGAACGTAAGAGGAAGAGTGACGCTAGCGCAGGGGGGGCCAAAAGGTTGGGCAATGAAGACAACGACAACGACGACGACGACAACAACGTTGGCAGAGACGCCAGCAGCGCTCAGCATGATACCGAATACCGAATGCCCACAGCCTTGAGAGAGCCAGCTTCGGACCGAGTGGCGCTCGTGTGCCGACAACGACAACAACGACGACGACGCGACGCCGCTGGCTTGGCGTAGATTTTGTATGAAAACAAAAGGTTTTGTGCTGTGCTGCTTCTGCCGCTGCCTCCAACGCAGCGGCCGACGCTGCTGCTGGTTTTGTTGTTGCTGCTGTTTACCGCCTTATAATTAATCAAAAATATTCTAGTTTCAATTAAACGTAAACGTGTGCGGCGTTGCCGATAATAGATTATTTGATTAAAGCTGCCTCCTGACAGTGTCGGTAACACACACTCACACACACATACACACACACACATACACACACACACACGAACACCTTTCAAAACTTTGTAGTCCAAAATAATATGCGAAAAGTTGTTTTGGGTTTACGTCAAGCAGGCCAAAGGTCACAATCAGAACTTTTAGCCAAAATAACGGCAAAAGTTAACCAAAAAACTTAAGCTTCAGATTGCGAGAGAGATAGCATGAGATAGAGAGGGAGAAAAGTTCGCCAAAGTCGCGTACAACTTTTTTATGTTCACGCCAATTTTATGCTCAGTTGTCCAACAAACGGACGAAAAGACGGAGGCAACAACTGAGAAAGAAGAAGAAGATGTGAAAGGAAATCCGGCAGCGGATCAAAGTGTGACAGCCAAGGGGATAAGTATTCGAACACACATTCAATATTAAGGTGTTGAATCCACAACCTACTCTCCCCCCCCCCCCAAACCATGGAAAAAAGGTCGTCGCTCCATTTGACTTGGCATTTTCAAGACAGTTTCGAAGATCTAAAATTAATTTTATTTACAGTCTACAGTGCCTGTCAGTTAAAGTGCATCATCTTGATATCTTGGGGCTTTAAGGCATTGAAAAGTCGGCTTAAAGTCGCTTTTATTTATTTGTAGTTTCATGAAATGGGCTTTGCCAAGTTTAAGCTCTGAAATCACTTACAGAAAAACCTTGAACTTTAAACATGCCTTAAATGAAATTATTAAACATTATTTTAGGTATCTGTTATTTGAAATTTATGTATTAAATCAAAGTATAACCTTATATTGAAGAACCTTCCATCATTCTGCAAATATTTACAGCTTATAACAGTTTATGTTCAATAATTGACAGATATTTTGATCAAAAATGTGTCGAAAATAATGTAAAATTAAAAAAAACCTTTGTTTTTATTTATTTGAACCATGAAAAAGCGGTTTGGTTGTCAACATCATCATAAAGTTTGTATGATTAATACTAGCTTTAGTAACCAGTGTTTTAATATAATTTTCTGCAAATTTTATTGATGATTTTTCAAAAATATGTCATATAAATTCACCCCAAAATGGAAACTTCTGTAATTGTTTTTAAACCTTGCTTTTGACAGTACAAAATAGGAATCATTTATTATTTATTTATCCTAGGCAGTACTTATTGTTTTCTTACCCCGAAAAGATATTTGTTTAAGCTTAAATTAAGTACAGTTCAATCCAATCTTAAGTATTGGGCAACCTATTTAGTAAGTTTATCCGTTTTCTGATGTTGTCCGACGGAAGATCTTTCAGTGAATATATTTAGAATTCTATCAAATATCATGATAAATCTGTCTACCGCTTTCATCACTTTTAATTTTCAAAAAACTATATTCGTTCTTATTTTAATAAGTATAGCATTTTGTATAGCAACTAAGAGCGAACAAATCATTAGATAGATTCCTTCTATAGAGTAGTGTCCGATATTGTTCACCCCTGCAAATACATGATAAACTCCCCCATTTTGAAAGGTACTCCACAATGAGAAAGCAATTTTCATGTCGAGAGTTTAATTGAGTTAAGCCTCTTAAATTTGACGCCTTCCGCGTCTGTTCTTGACACGGAACCATTATGAGACCCACGGAAACTGCAATTTGGGAGAAACTATGCGTAGGAAATTTATATGTCTAAATATTTATGATAGTGCAAATGCAATTACAGTTGAACTTCCATATCTCAAACTTCTACAACTCGAACTTCTCTCTAACTGAAGCTAAGTGAGTGGCAGTAAAATTAATAAACTTAAGAAAAATAACTCTATAAGTCAAATATCTCCATAACTCGAACCTTTGCTTTGGATAATGGTGATTCGAGTTAGGGAAGTTCGACTGTAATTAAATCTAAAAAGACACATTATTAAAAAGTACATCAACTATAAGTGGATGCAAAAAATCGTTTAATTTTATTTCTATTCTAAAGATTAAAAAGGTACTCTTATGCCCTTTTTTCCAATGCCGATTTAAGGGGTTTCTCACGATTTTTGCATATAAATTAATTAAATATTAGAAAATGCAGTCGAAGATATTGAATTATGGAGTCTTCGACTATAGAATTATTTTTTCAAAGTTTCAAAGTTTTTCAAAGAGTTAAGGAAAATTCGAATTTGGAAGTTCGAGTTATGGAAGCTCGACTTTATGTCTTTTATCCAATATAACTAGAATCTAAAAAATCGCGGAAGCTATTTTCAAGTTCTTTAACTCGAAATTTTACTAAAATCAATCGAGTTAATTAAGTCGATATTCATGAAAATTTCATTCACAGAAGTTTGTAAGCACAAGTTGTAAAAACACAAGACGGGAAATGCTTAAAAACCACTTGATTTACAGGACATTCGGCTAGAAAATCGTCTAGTTTTAAAGTTGGAAGTTGGTCAGACTTTTGACCTAGCCACTTTGCAAGATAACCGTTTTAAAGAAGTTCAATATATCTGTAATTTATGGCGACATAATGATTAATATTTTGTCGATTTGTTACATTTCGATATTAAACTTGATTCAATACTTGAATTTAGATCACTTTTGAAATAGATCTCGAAGTGATTGAGAGAAAATACATATTTGTAATTGTCTGTCACTCGAATTAGAATTTATTAATACAATTTTGACCCTTTACTCTGGGCTCTATCTTGTTGATAGTTTGTTTTTAAATTTTTGAGATGTAAATTTGATATATCCATCGGCACTATATCTCTGTAAATACGGCAAAGTTGTGTTAATCCAGCTATTATGAGTAAATTTGTCATTGAACCCATGAATTTATTTCCAAACACAATTTTTATTATCCAAAGATTATCTATACATACCTCAACATCGTAGCTGCAAAAAAACATAAGATGCGTTTTTATTTACTACAGACAACTTTTTTATAAAGTGAAGCATATAAGGAGAATGTTTATTAAATGTCACAAATTTTAAATGAAAGTTTTTCAGAAAAACATAAATATGTTTTTATCAAAACAAGGAAATTCTATACACACATTAGAGGTCTGCGCGGAGATATTCAAATTTGCGCGTCTCTGAGTACTCGTGAGTTTAATTCAGTTCTGTGGGTGCAACAAATTCAAAGATCCGGCTCTCATCTTATTGAATACTAATTTTTGACATTAATTTGAATACTCAAATGAACGGCATCGAGTGAATGAGAAACGAATGATATGAATAAAGCAAAGATTTTCAGAGTACTCAGAAGACAACTTATTTTTTGTGTAATAATTTATATGTAACAGTTAAAATTGTTCGTCACTAAATTGGATATCAGAAATTTACGGTTTCAATTCATTGATTCAATTCATTGAAAGACGCAGCCGCACTCATTCAATTCAGCTGAACATGAATGTCTCATTTGACGCTTTGAATGCAGCCATACAAACATATGTAAGTATGTATTTTCATTCGCATGTAAGCTCGGATTCTGCAAACATTCTTGATATAATTATGCAAATTTGTAGCGCCTGAGGCATTTGGGGCAAAAGCACTGGAAAATCATTCCAAGCTATTTAAATCCACTTTAATTGGGATTTTAAAGTTACGTAACTGCGTCAGAGATTAAACAACAACAACTACAAGAGGAGAAGAGGAAAAGGGAGAGGAGAGGAGAGAGGTGAACCAACAATGCGGCAACAAATTAATCTCTTAAATTGCACATTTCGCAACATCCTAGGGGAAAACAGACATCAGCCAACAGCCACCCCTCCAGTCACAACCCCCTCACCCCGTCACCTCGCACCTCACCCCATTCCACCCCCCTGTTACCCTCGGGTATGTCAGCAAATTGGAATTTTTCAGCCCCTTCCCGGTTGAGAAGGCGGCGAGTTTTTGTCGTCGGCGTCGACGTCGCACAACATTCATAAACTAATTAGTGCCATAATTTCAAAAGTCGCGTTTTATTGTGAGGGGGAGGGGAGGGGGTAGCTGCGGGTGTGACAAAATCCCACAGGTCACAGTCAACCGGCATTACGTAATAATTATGAAAAATTACGTTGCCATTTCAATTATGCGACGGCAAAAAAATACCTGAAAATACTTTCAGTATTAAAAATAGCGAATACGGTCACGGTAGATGTCGAACTACAGTATGTGCCATAATTGTATGGCCAAAAATAATAGTAATTTAATTTTGAATAAAATAAGAAATAATATACAAAAATGAGTATTTTTTTTGGGAAACTAAAATAGTAAAATTTGTAAAATTATCAAAATACTTACACGAGGCACTGTAAGCATATGACAAATAGTATAACGATTGTTAAGAGATTAGAGATTTGTTGGCTTGATCAATTAATCATTTACCGTTCTCCTGCTTGTTATTGTTGCTTGTCTCAATAAAATGTCGTGTGATAAATCGAAACACATTATAATTGGACAAAAGCAAAAAAGCAGCGCTACAAAAACAACAACAAGCACCAAAAGCTTCAATAGTTTGCATGTGTGTGCGTGGCTGGTGCACGAAAACGAAATGAAACGAAAAAGACAAAAGCAACAGCAACAACAACAGCAGTAAACAAGAACAACAACAACAAGCAGCAGAATTTTAAACTACACCCACGAATGCGGCGTCAAAATGCGCCTCAACAGTTTCCCAATCAAAATGTAAATATGCCGCAGTCGATGCCGACGTCAGCGTCGCTGCTGCGACCGAGTGGTGGTTTGTGTGTGTAAGCAGAGTGCAGGGTGTGGGTTGCACTGGGGCTGGACGACGGCCTCTCAACTGCCTGGCCTGCCTGCAATTTAAAAGTAAATATTGTACATACACACAATGCATACATACATATGTACAAACATACACACATATCTTGCTATAATGCGAAAAAGCAAATGCGAACAGAAAACGCAACGCAACACAACGCCATCGCCATGTTTGCGCACGACGTGAAACTTGCCGCTGTCGCTGTTGCTGTCGCTGCTGCTGCCGCTGCTCGCTGCCAACGTCAGCAGCACATTTTGTATGCTGCCAGAGCACGACATGAAGCAATGCAAAAACAAGCGACCCACTAGGAAATTGTATGCCAAGCTATACATATTAAATGCCATGGTGCTCACTAAATTGGGCACTGGGTTGTGTGCAACATTAAATGGGAACGATGAACGACGAGTCAAAAGCAATAGCAATAGCACAGGCAGCAAGAAAGCGTAGCACTCTGTGCATGTGTTTGTGTGTGTGTGTGAGAGTGAGTGAGTGAGTGTGAGAGTGAGTGAGTGTGTGCTTGGCAGTGGTGAGTGAGCAGCCGTCGGTTGCTGCTCTTCTTGTAGTTGTTGCTTTGTAGCTGGCATTCAGCTTTAGACGTAGTGTACCGCAAGTGCTCATTACGTATTCGAATACACACACACACACATACATTCACTGCGTTTTTGAGGGTTAATATGAAAAGATACTTCACAGATTTGTGTGCTGCTTTTGGAAATATATATCCATGCAATCCGCAAATCTTTCATGTTTACTCGCTTGTTTATACCCTTAATTTTTTCTCATTACAGTATTTCCTTTTTTTTGTATATTTTTATTGCAAGTCGTGCATACTTTTCGCCCTCTATCTTGCGCTCTCTTTCGTTTGCATTTGTTAACTGTATGCGACTGTCTTTGTCTTTTTGTGTGCGCACTTTTCCCAAATAAATTATGCGCCCTTTATGATAAATGTCACTTTGGAAATACATTCCGCCTAATTGTGGCGAGACCGAAGGGACTCGCAACATAACAGTAATTGCCACAAAAGAGACGTAATAAGCGCACCTGTCAAAATTATTTTCATATTTAACGCTTGAATGTGGCTGCACAACAAATGTATCTACGTTAGAGATGGGCATGGGCCGTGCCGTGTCCGTGCCGTGCCTATTTAAAAAAAATCCGTGTTGGGCCGTGTTGGGCCCTTTATTAAAAATTGCCGTGTTTTACCGTGCCTAAGTCGGTAGGCACGGTAGGCACGGGAGGCACGGTAGGCACGGGAGGCACGGTAGGCACGGTACAGATTTTGAACTTAAATATGGTACTGTCGATAAGTTGGCGTAGTTTTATCGCTTGTTTGTCAGCTTGAGCTGTAGAATTCATCGATGTATCGCACAATTTGCGAACACTTACAACATCGATAGCACGATTATAATAAAAAAGTGACGCCACGATGACAAAAATTAATAAATTTTTTTTATTAAAAGCGCCCGTGTTTGGCCGTGCCGTGCCCGTGCCGTGCCGTGCCTATTTAAAAAAATCCCGTGTTGGGCCGTGTTGGGCCTCAGTTTTTACCAGCCGTGCTAGGGCCGTGCCGTGCCTCAAAAAGGAGGCCCATGCCCATCTCTAATCTACGTATCTATAAAATGTATCTGAATGAAATGGAATGAAATTAAAATCAAGCAAAAATATTCTTATACCTTTTAGAATTAATTGTTTTAAATACAAAGCTCGATTTTCATGTTTAACGCTTGTATTTGAATGCACAACAAAATGTATCTACATGTCTAAAAAATGTATCTACAAGAAATGGAATGAAATTAAAATCAAGTAAACAAATTCTTATCTCTTTTAAAATTAATTGTTACTAAACAAAGCTCGACCTTTAACCGGATGCAACTTTGCAAACATTTGAAAATGTATCTGTTGACGAAAGTATCTACGGTATGCAAAGCATGAACTTCTAACGTTTTGTATGCAACCGCATAGACAAAACCGCAACCAGTTGCTGCACACACATTAATTATGCATTTGGCCAGGAGGATTCGTATCCAACTGGGTCGTAAGGACACACACTCACACACACACACTGTCTATAGACGGTAGTCAACTGCAGTTCAGCCACTTGGCTAAAGTATCTCGGCCCCATTTATATGGCCTAGTATGAGACATAATTACGTTTACATGCAGTACACTGCAGTGGTTTTTGTTACCTTACTCCTCTCCTGAATGTACTCATAAATCATGTGAAATGGTAAGCAAAGATTTCATAGATACTTTTTAACAGAAATTCATATGCAGATATTGAATCGAAAACTTTATTTGGAGCATGTTTTCTATTTAAAATACTTGAAAATTATTAGCTGCAGCTCTACTACAGTTTTTTTTGCATAAATATAAACTTTTTTTGATATACAGAAATGGAAAAATAGAGAACAGAAAGATAAAAACTGGAATCTACGCGGAATAGTAACTTCTAACTGTTGCTCTGAGCATTAATAATATCTTATAAATAATAAAGAAAAACTCTTACTTGAAGTTGTGGTTAAGTTTGATATAGATGCACAATGATTAAGTCTTTAAATATATTTCTAATAAGTCTTTTAATGGAAAACAATCTTATAATTCCATACCACGTTAGCCAATTAATTATTTCTTTTACTTAAAAAGATACAGTCGAAGTTCCCTAACTCGAATCACCATTATTCAAAGAAAAGGTTCGATTTATGGACATATTCGACTTACAAAGATTTTTTTCCTTAATTTTCTTAATTTTACAGCCACTCATTTAGCTCGAGTTAGTGAGAAATTCGAGTTATGGAAGTTCAACTGAATATCCTATATTAAATATCAAGTTTCTCCTGACAATATATTTTGTAACTTTCTTTTCAAAGGGAAGAAAGTTTGCTATGAACTACTCAAATTATGAAATATTCAAGTGCAAAACATTAACTAACATTGTTAGGATATGTATCTTAACTTATCAAAAGTTGTTAACTTATTGTAAAGCTCTTTTGCTATGAGAAAGACTATAAGCTTTGATAATTTGTACTTCAGGAACAATCAAATTTTAGATATTCTTCATTAACTTTTCCTGAAATCAAACAACTTCTTGTGATAGAAGAATATTTCAGTTTCAAATGTTTTACTTCAATTTTATCCAAGAAAAAAGTTCGAGCTATGGAGACTTCGACTTATGGAAGTCTTTTTGTTATGTTTGTTTAATGTATTGCCACTGAACTTAGTTCAAGTTAGAGAAAATTCGAGGTGTGGAAGTTCAACTGTATGTAGAATCTTACACTTTCATTTTGAGATACAAATAAGTAGAAGTATGTATCTCAAATATGTATTCTAACAGTTTTCGTTGCTTTTTAACAGTAATCTCTGCACTTTTCAGACAGCTACACTTTACAGAGATACAAAGAAGAATATCTGATAAATATGCATGTATGCAAATATTTCCAATTTTGAGCTATACCCAAGACTAATGAAGATGAATTGACATTTGAATACAACAGACATGAATATGAAAATTCTGTAGACTTTAAAAAAATTTAAATTCATACTGTAAAATCGCTTAGATACGCATATTTATGTGCATCATTTATCAAACTGTATCTGCCTCTGGATTGCTTTGAATATCAATGCCTAAAGAGCCTTGAAATTGACAACGAAACGTGCTGAATCGAATCTTCAAGGACATTTTGGCTTTGCACTTGTCGTTGTCTCCATAAGCCTTTGAAATGCAAATTTTTGGCAAGTCGTTTTCAATTGAATTGAATCAAAAATGCGAGCATAAAATTTGTTTTTCCTCGTATTTTTTTGTCGCCCTAAGGCGGCTGTCAAATCGAATAACGAGTGTAAAATGAAGTAGGCTTCAAGTGTCAAGTGGTGTCAGTGACAGGCAGAGATACAGATAAAAAGATACACAGATACACACACATGCAAATGTGAGAGGATGATACCTTTTTGCATATGGCCACATGTGTTGATACATTCATATTTTATACAAAATGCCCAACAGACAGACAGACAGAGCGAGAAACAACAACAACATGAGCAGCGGACAAACAAGAATTCGCAATAATTAAAATAAACGCCAAGGCCAATACGTAGCTGGCACAACGATTGACGCCGCAGTCGTCGCTCTGCCGCTGCCAACGTCAATGCTAAAGCGTTAATCTCTCATTTGACAGTCGAATTCAATTAAAAGCAGCACCCACACACACACACGATATACGAACACGCAACGCACAGCCACCCCAAAAAGTTAAAGGCAGCGCAGCGAACGCAAAACGCGAACGCACGAAAGAGACCCGATTTGAGTTCGTGTCAGAGCCGAACTGCCGAGCGTGGCACTCGCAGCCAATCAAGCCTCACAACAGCCGCAGGGTGGGCGGGTACAGCAATGGCGTGAAACGGCAACAGCCCATCTCTTTGTCTCGCTCTCGCTAGCTCTCGCTCTCGCGACGAACTCTCAGGCGCAGACGCGAACAGCGAACAGCGCGGTGCCGAAGTCGCTGGCAGGTCTAATCAGAATCAGTCTTTGAACAGTTTTCGTGCCGTGCACTTTGTGGACGGAGAAAAGTAAAATTTCTGTCGTTTCGCCTGTGCGTAAATGACAGACAGAGAGAGCAAGAGTGTGTTCGCTTCAGAAAATCTCAGTCGCTGTTCGTGATAATAAAAACGTGTGTATGAGAAATCGATAAGAGCAGCAGAAGCAGCAGCAGCAGCAGCAGCTGAAGTGAAAGAAGCGCGCACATATACACACACGTGTGTTGGTGTGTGTGTATGTGTCGGCAAGTGCTATAAAGTAAGAAGAAGAGTTCATCAATTGCTTTGAATCGATTTATGGCTTTGCGTAAAATTGATTTCAACTTGAAACCGGCAAACCAAACCAGTAACTGTAACTGTTCAGTGTTAACAATTTGCGTCGTAACGCCAAAGCGTATGGAAAAGCGTGTGCTTGTTGTTGTTGTTGTGTACATTTTATTTGTGTACATTTCTAATAAGAAAATTTCACTTTGCTTTTGATTGCGCGGCGAGCGCGGCGAAATGTAACGAAAAATATTTAAGCCTATGTGTGTGTGTGTGTGTGTGAAAATTTTGTAAACACACATACACGTGACAAGTGCAGTGGTGTGTGTGTGTGTGTATGTTGTTGTCGTATTGGAATTTTCGTCGCACGTCGCGGCGATTTCGAAAAAACCGAAACTAACATTTTGCGGCGAAGGCGAAAAACGCGCGCGCAAATTGTAGAAAGTTTTGTTTTGGCTTTCTGCTGTGTTGTTGTTTTTGTTTTTTTTCGCTCGCTCGCTAGCTCTCCCAGTGGGCTGCTTTGGGGCGGTGAGGGCGCTCTCTCTCAATGTGCGGCGAATAGATACAAATATTTGTGTCGTCGTCGTCGTGTGCTCGTTTCGCCTCAATTGCGCGGCGAAGTACGAGTGCGAGTACACGAGCGCACAAATACAGAGACACGAACGAAGCGTAACCGCACGTAGCATTTGAATTTCGTGCATTGCTTTTAGTTGTATTTTCAGCGGCTGCTGTTGTGGACACACCGCAAGCTTATAGCAAAAGTATTTTACACACAATTCTTATTTTTTTTGTTGTATTTATTTTCAATGTAACATTTCTCGTCGTCTCGTCGTCTCGTCAATCGGCAAAGCTTGTTGCGTGCGCGTCGTGTCTATTTGCGTGCGTGTGTGTGTGTGCGAGTAAGTGTAAGTGTGTGTGTGTATATGTAGCAACCACCCAGCGGGTCGGCTTTTGTAAACTTCGCTCGTGCCGGCGTCAGTTGTTGTTGTTGTTGCTGCTGTTATTGTTTTTGTTTTTATTATTGCTTCGTTTCGATAGCGATAACAGCGCGGCAAGCCTCTTTCCACTTTTATAAGCTGTGGCCATTTCGTCACTGTCACTTCGTGTGTCTGCGTCTGTGAGTGTGTGAGAGAGAGCGTGTATATGTGTTGAGCCTCAAAACGTCAGCGACATTGAAGACGTCATCATCAAAACATCATTATAATCATATCCACCCAAAAGACCGGCACAGTGGGCCACCTTAAACGTACACTGCTCGGCATATTTATTTTGACAACATTTAAAGTAGCATCTACTCATAATTTGAACTTACTTTATGTTAAGTTTGGCCTCAATGGAAAGTTCATTTAAATTCCGTTTGAATGATACAAAACTTTCCTTAAACCATTAAGTAACCATTGAAAATTTTGAATTTTTGTAAAGTTCTACTTTTGAAACTGTTTTCCCCAGGCATAAACCTAAAATGTTTTGACGAGAAAAAATTCTTCAAACAATTCTAAAAGTGACTGCAAAAAAAAAATGTTCAAAAATCTCTTCACTAGTATTTATTTTGATTTTTTGAAAATCACTAAAATTTCCTACTTTTCATACAAAAAGTAGCTTTTTAGCAATTTTCAAAAAATCATAAAAAATACTGGCGAAGAGATTTTTGAACATATTTTTTTTCGCAGTGTAGCACTTTCTAAGTGTGTGTGTGGGCGTAAGTGGGCGTGGGCGTTTGCTCTGATGAATGACTCTGGTGTTCACTTAAGTGCCACATTCCCACACTCCCATTATCCTTACTCTAATTCGCAGCAGTTACTTTTGCACTTGTTCTTCTAATTCCCAACTACTGTGTCCAGTTTACTTACTTTCCCACTCCACTTCATATCCCCACCCCACACAGCATCTACTTTTATATATGTATATGTACATCTGCCCACTTGGCCCATCCTTGTGCCCACTTTGAATGTTGGCTTAGTTTTTCCCCCAGTTTTTGCTTTTGCTTTTGTTTTTTTGTGTTGTTGTTTTTGTTTGTTGCCTTCGTTTCTTGCCTTTTTTGTTTTGCTAGAAGCATCGCAGCTTCAGCTTCATTCATTCGTCTCTTGTCGTTTCGTCTCTTCGTCTCTGCTCGTCTCTTCTCTCGTCTTTCGTCTTGTTGTCACTTCTGCCGCCTATTTCGTCTTCCCTTTTGCCAGCTGCTTTCGTGCCAGTTTCGCGTGAGCGTGCGACGTACAAAGCGAAAATACATGTCAAAGGCAAACGGGGCTAAAAGTGGGCAGCGTAAGAAGAATATGAATTCTCTTCATCGCCAAGGCGACTTTTATTTGCCCTACAGCGCTGAGTTTTGGATATACTTGAATATAATAGGAGTATAACATGAGTATACTAAATACAGTCGAACTCTCTACCTCGAATCACCATTATCCAAAGAAAGGTTCGAGTTATTTAGATATTCGACTTATAGAGTTCTTTTTCCTAAGTTTATTCATTTAACTGCCACTCATATAGCTCGAGTTAGAGAGAAATTCGAGTTATGGAAGTTCGAGTTATGGATAGAAAAGTAAATAATCATCAGGAGAAAGCTTCAGAGAATGTTTGAATAAGTAACCATATTAGAGTAATTTTCAGTCTATTAAAGAATATACAAACATAAGATCTAATGCAGCGGTGGGCACGAAATCTGAATTCGTGAGCAGCCGCTAGCTCCCGGAGCCCTAGCGTGCCCACCGCTGATCTAATGGATCATAAGATTGGAGAGTGTATATCTTTCAGTCTGAAAATGTACAGAACATAACGTATGATCTCAAAACATATGCTTGATATCATAGAAACTATGAAAATATATCCACTGTCTTTGCTCAGTCTAAAAATCTACATTATTTTTTTAAATTTCTTAAGAAATATGTTTAAAAAGATAGAGATTATAACATATTTTTCGTTTCTTCAAAGATATCCACCCTTTTTTTTCAAAATTATAATGAAACTATCCATAATCATCTTATTTTTGAAAATTTTAAAGTGCTCTGAACATATTTTCTAGACTTAAGAGCAAATAAGTAAACTTTTCTCATTCATTGAGTTAAAAAAAATCTAAAGAATAAAACATAATGTAGAATAAGAAGAGACTTTCTCGGGATTTCTCATTCATTTTTCTCGTTTAATCTAAAAATTTAGAGAATATTTACACTATTCTCTAAAACTATTTGCCAGATTATAGATTAATATTAAATTTTTTCTAAAATTCTTCTGATATTTCCATATATCAAACTCTCCCTTTATTTATATTTATAGGATATTTATCCATCGGTTACATCAAGTAGTCTGTAAATTTCTAAGCTCCACACACACAGATATCTTTGATGCTATGTACATATATAATAGATTGACATCATGACATTTGCAGCTTTTGTTTCATACAAATCTCTTCATCATCATTATCATTATCATCATTATCAAAGCTGGCATAGATTCAGATTCTTGTGGCAAAAGCGTCGCTTCAACCTGCTGACTGTTGATCCACACACACACACACACACACTACCCACAAAATAATCATTATTATCATCATTAGCATGCATCATTATCATCATCAACTCTTTCTGTGTGTGTTTGTGTGTGTGTGTGTGTGTGTGTAGGGCACAAGAGCGTAATTTTCGTACTTTATTCGTTTGCACGACGACGAAGCAAAACCTAAAACTAGATTCAAGTACATACATACATACACACATGTCGAGTGCACAATCGTTGCCTCTGTGTGTGTGTGTGTGTTGGTGTGTGTGTGTGTTGGTATGTGTGTGTGTGTGAGGTTTGTAGGGTGCCCTCTGTGTGACACGAAGGGCGTCGCTTGTGCGCCGAAAGCTCAGCAGCCCCCTCTATTCTTCTACATCTTCCCACTTCCCCCTCTCTCTTCGCTCTCTTCGCTCTTTGCTTGACCCGCGTATGAGTTACGTTTTTGTTCTTCTCTACTTTTTTGTAGTTGTATTTTCATATTCGTATTTGTATTTGTTGTTTTCGGCATTGTTCCGATTCATGGATGGCTGATTTACTAGTCTAAAGTTTTCGTGTCTTGTGTCTTGTGCTGTTGTTGCAGATACAGCTACAGATAGTGAGATACAAAGATACACTCTCTATATATGTACATACGTTAGTTACATAGACAATCTTAATAATATGTGAGCTAGCTTGTGGCTTTTGTTGTTTGACAGAGCGACCACAATGACGTTTCATGGCTGATGATGATGATAATAATAATGATAATGATAATGATGATGATGATGGTCATGATGGTTGATGGTTTGCTGGTGATGATGGTTGATGGGATTTTGCTTTATGTTGTTTCTCACAGTTTAGGTTTTTACAACTTTTTGTTAACTTCGTGGACTTTAAACTTTGCTTACTTTTAGTGCCAATCGGAGCTGCAAACTTTCAAAATTTTAGAAAATTTAAACCAAGATTTTGAGATAGAAGATAAGTTTTAGGAAACTCTGAACCTAAGGTTCAATTATGTCCAAGAAAACTATTTTATTTTCTCAATTTCTAAATTTTGTTAGAATATTTACTGTAAAGCAGCGGTGGGCACGCAGTGGCTCCGGGAGCAGCGACTGCTTCCAACTATTTTTCTGCCTTTTCGGCGCCGTGAAGTCGCACAAAAGACTCGCTGTTAATGTTGCACTTGTTAAAAAAGTCTAAAATTATGCATAATTTTTAATTTAATACATAAAATTCCCAACTTGTTAACGAATCCAAATTAAGATAATCAGGGTTGGCACAGGAATCGCTTTCGCTTGAATTTGCCATAAGTTTCATACAAATTTAAGTCAAATTCAAGCGAAATCGATTTCTGTGGCACCCCTGAATGATTTTTTTTTTTTAATTTAAATTTTACTTCACGAATTTACGCCTTAGAAATTTGTACAAATGCTTAAATCGCATATAAAAATTGTAGAATATTGAGAAAATACAATATATTTCCTTTATTCCGTCTTCTCTTCCTACCTGTCCAACCTTTAATCTCTTTTCTTTCCCTTACAGGCCATGCAAATATCTTAAAAAACAATCCATACAGAGGCTAACAAAATTCAACCAAGAAATGCAACTTAAAAGTGAAACTACGCACAAGAAAATCTCTACAGAAATGGAGAACACACAAACTTTGACACATCGACGGGATTTGGGCGAGTTGAATGAACTTTTGAGCTGTCGCATTTGTCGCGGCTATATGATAGATCCCACAACAGTTGATTTTTGCTATCACACATGTAAGTGGTATATATAATTTAGATTCCAACTCAATTTCCAACTTGGTATGAATCTTAAATTGCAGATTGTCGCAGTTGCATTTTGAAGCATTTGCTGCGCGATGTTTACTGTCCACAGTGCAAGGGCAGCAGCCTAGGCAAACAGATTACCGAAGATAACCTAAGGTAGGTTTACAGTTTCCTCTTCCCCATTTTCCCCTCTCTTTCCCCTTTCCAAACAACTAATCAATGGTGAATCCCATGCAGATCCGATGACACATTGCGTGCTCTGATCTATAAAATGGTACCGGGTCTCTATCAACGCGAATGCGATCGTCTCGTTGAGTTTGAGGAACAGCACAAGGAACTCGCACTCGATGCCGAAGATGTGCTCAAAACGGAGAAGAAAGAACTGGAGTTCTTTACGCCAGCTGAGCCTATAAGGTAACTTCATTTTCATTTTCATTTCAATAAATAAATTTTAGTTAAAGTTTCAATTTATAAGTTAAATGATCTCATTTTCTAATTTCATCTTAATTTTTTATTAAAAAATAAGGTTTTTTGTCTTTGTCCAAGTATTTATTTTTGTTTGAAGAGTTTCAAAAAACTTACCTACTTACTTAGAACCTAAAACTCCCATAACTTTGTCAAAACTTAACCGATTTTATTGTGGAATATCAATTTTAAGTTAAAGTTTTGATTTATAAGTTAAATAATATAATTTTCTAATTTACCTTGCGGAATGTCACTTTTCATCAATGTTTAACCTCCAATTTTAGATAGTTGAAAAATTTAATGCATTTGAAAAATGTTAAGATGTTTTAAAAATTGTCCACTTTTTCCCTTGACACTTTTTCAAAATTTACAACTCCCATTACTTTGTCAAAACTTAACATATTTTATTGTGGAATATAAATTTTATTAAAGTTTTGCCTCAATTTTGATTGTGCCTCAAAGTGGTGTTCATTTGAAAATTTAAATTTTTTCATAAACTGTTCACATTTTCTATACTAACACTTTTTCAAAAACTTAAAGCTCCTTGCGGAATATTAATTTTTATCAATTTTCAACCTCTTATTTTAGTTAGTTGAAAAATTTAATGCATTTGAAAAATGTAAATTTTTTTCAAAAACTACTATTTTCATACTTTTTTCCTTGACACTTTTTCAAAAACTTAAAACTTCCATAACTTTGTCAAAACTTAACCGATTTTATTGTAGAAAATCAATTTTATTATAGCATTGCCTCAATTTTGATTGTGCCTCAAAATTGTGTTCATTTGAAAAACTTAAACTGAACCGATTTGTTGAAAAATTAAATTCATATGAAATATACAAATTTTTTTCGAAAACTATCCACTTTTTTCATACTTTTTCCCTTGACACTTTGAAAAAATTGTAAACTCTTATAACTTTGTCAAGTTAATCTTGCGGATTGTCAATTTGAACAATGTTTAAACTCAATTTTATTCTGTTAAACATTTTTTTTTTTCGATTTTTGTTTTTTTCATTTTGATTTTAAGCTCGATTCACAATTTGTATTTGCATAAAAAGACTTAGCTTGCTTCCTTTCATATATTTCACATATTTCAATGTTTATTTGATGATTTTTCTTTATTTTCTACTTACAGTTTATCCCTGGAATATCATCCCGCGATGCTGAAACACTGCAGGGCGTCCGATAAGCCGCCCGTGTGCTACCTCCAGTGTCCAGCTGGGCTGAAAGTGATGCATCTGAAGCAGTTTCTCTGCTCCAAGTACGACATCGATGCGCAGAACAAGCAGGTTGAGGTCGAGGTCACCTATGAGGACGAAGTGTTGCCGCCAACTCTGACGCTAATGGACGTGGGCTATTGCTACCACTGGGATCGGGTGAGTTTTCCCACTATATTTTATAGAATTAAGAAAAAAGGGGAGGGAATTGTCAGTGCATATTGGCCGCTGGCAAATCGGATTTTGTTGCTACACTCAGAAAAATAAGCCATGCTAAAATTAGTAAGTTCTTACTTTAATTTATAATGTTTTTTTCTTAAAATCTTAAGATTTTTGTCTAATTTAATGAGTTAAGTATGAAACGTTCTTTTCAAGTTGTTTTGTCATTCTGGCGCCTTAGAATTCTCAACTGATTCTAGCCGCAAAAGGTGAGCTAGAGTTTTAGCTAGCTGCTACAGCTTGTAACCAACAAAAAACACTATTATTTGAAGCGATTTTTATGCAATTAAACTAGTGTATTTTAAGATTGAAACTAGAGGTCTGCACGGCTGAATTCAAACTTGAGCGCCTCTGAGTACTCGTGAGTTTCATTCAGTTTTCTGAGTGCAATAAATTCAATGATCCGGTTCTCATCCTATTGAATACTCATTTTTGACATTAATTTGAGAACACAAATGAACGGCATCGAGTGAATGAGAAACGAATGAAATGAATGAAGCAAAGATTTTCAGAGTACTTTGAAACTTATTTTTTGTGTGTAATAATTTATATGTAACAGTTAAAATTGTTCGTCACAAAATTAGAAATGTTTTCTTGACTAGATATTTAATTTTAATAAAAAGTATCAGAAATTACGGCACTTATGCCCCTCACTCCATTTTTTCGGTTATATCGTCATTCAATTCACTCTGCCTTTTTTGAATGTGGAGTTTTCGGTTTCAATTCATTCATTCAATTCATTGGAAGACGCAGCCGAACTCATTCAATTCAGTTGAGCACGAATGTCTCATTTGACGTTTTGAATGCAGCCGTGCAAACCTCTAAATGAAACAAACTTAAACTTGGGAATGTTTTGAACTTGAAACAAGTACATATTGCACATTACTTAAACTTATATGATTTGACCTTTTACAGACTTAAATGATTCCCAAAACATACCTAAAGTAACCCAGAACAATGATTGCAAGAAACAAACTTAAAATAAGATTTCGTTTCTCACTTTTTGAAATTCCCAACTCAGTCAGTTTTTGTTTTGAGTTCGTTTCCACTTTAATATGCCCTTTTTTCTGAGTGTAGTTCAAGTTCCCCGTCCTTAAAGTCTATAACTCTACAATCTCTACAATTGCCATTCTTCCCCTTTTGTATTTTTCCCCCCTGCTCGTCCTTTAGCACGCGCCGATGTCCTTTCAATATAGAATTCTGCTCTATGAGAACGCGACAACAAAAAACGATGAAAACAATTTGTCAAAGGTTAATCAGGATATTGAGTTGAGAGCGGCCACAAAGCGCGGCAAGTCTGTGACCTTTGCCGATGAGCTGGACACACAATTACAGTTGCCCGTGGCCAGCAGGAATCCGAGCAGCATCAACAAAACACGCAGCAAATCCACAACGAAGGTCAACAGCAAGGTCAAGAGAGGAGGAGGTAACAAGAGAGAGACAAGTGAGAAGGAGCAGGAGGAGGGAACTCAAGCTCAATCTCAATCTCAATCGCAGTCGCTGAGCAACTTTAAGAGTCTGAGGAGCAATGATATGCGTTATAGTGACTATGGAGTCACTTCCACTTCCTCCTCGACTCCCTTGTTGCGTGTTAAGAGCGAACCGGAAGCGGAAGCGGAACCGTCTAGCCTGAATCTGAATATTGTGGTCAGCATACCGCAATCGCAGCTCAACTATGCGGACACGGAAGGTTTTGAGCTGAAGACGGCCAACAAAAAGAATCTGCCCAAGTTGAAAATCGAGCTCAATAGCATGAGATCGAAGCTAACGCTGCCCAAATCGGCCGAGGCGCGACTCGAGGATGTCCAACAGCAACAACAACCATTGGATCTGGAGACTTATGCCAAGAACATAGGCTTGAAGCCCATTGAGCCAGCAGTGACGCCCTTAAAGTACAGTCCCAATGCATCGCCCATGTCCTCGTGTTCCTCTTCGACCAATGGCTCCAATGGCAACTCCACTTGCTCCTCCTCCGCCAGCTCATCGTCGCATCGCAAGCGCAAGAAGAAGCACTCCAAGGAGCCCAAGGATGCGAATGGCAAACGCAAGAAACTGCATGCGGAAATCTCGTCGCAAACGGATGGCAAGATGAAAATGAAGATAACAACAACGCCGCACACGCCCAAGGCGCACAAGCTGGAACTGAAGCGTTCGCATTCGCTGGCTGGCGGTGAGCAGCTGATCAATCAATCAATCAATCAACTGCAGGAGAAGGAAAGCGAATCCTTGAGTGTGCTGAACAGAACGTTGGGCGAGGAATCGCGCAGCATTAACAACTTAATGACGGCTTCCAATTCAAGTTCCAACTCAAATTCCAATTCCAATTCAAATTCCAACTCCAATTCCAACTCCAATTCCAATTCCCTGCCTTCCCTGGAGCAGCGCGCACAGTTGCCCGTTTCCCCGCCCTTACCCCCCAGCCTCTTCAAGTCCTTTGCGCACGCCAGCAGCAGCAACAGCTTGCCCAAGGCAGCAACACCGCCGCTAGCTGCAGCAACAACAGCAGCAACAGTTGCCAAAGCCAAGCCCACAGCAACACCTAAACCCATCAAGCCCAACAACAATAACAACAACAGCAGCAGCAACAACAACAACCCACGCAAGCCTACGCTAACGCCCTGTGTTAGCGGCAACAGCAACATGTTGCTGGCAGCACAAACGCCACATTTTGCGGTGCCTCAAGCGCCGTTGCGTCAGGCGCCACATCAAATGTTGCGCTACCTGTCGACGCCCAGTTCCATTGCCAGCAGCGCCAACAAGCAGCCCAAGCGTTCGCTTAGCCTAGACGAACAGCAGCAGCAACTGTTGGCGAAGCAGCCGCGTCTCGACTATCAGCAACAACAATTGGCCGCCAAACTGAAAGCGGGACAAATGCGACTCTATGGACCCGATATGAAAAATATGCCCATGTTGTGCCCCACCAGCTATAGTTATAACTTGCCGCCAACAACAACAGCAGCAGCAGCAACAATTGGCGGCGGCTCTGTGACAATTACGCCCAGATCCCGACAGCAACATGGCTTAACTTATGCCTACAACGACAACAACTTGAATTCGCTGCCCGCTTTGGAAATTGTGCGACTGGCAGCAACAACAACGGCAACAGCAACAACAACAACAACGGGTCGTTTGATGGGACCACCAAAGCAACCGGCTATGAAACGAGCAACAGTTGCTCAGACAACAGGAACAGCAATGCCGTTGCCGTTGCCCATGCCGGCAATTGTCAAGTCGCCGCCGCTGTCGGTTGCATTGAGTGCTCAGCGCGGCAACAACAGCAGCAACAACCAACGCAACAACAACAACAACAACAATGCTGCTTATCGCACATCGCCGCCTGCTTTAATAAATCTGCGCCCATCAAAGTCAGCAGCCAAAGTTGAGCTCAATTCAAAGAAATCCGCAACAGTTGCAACAGCAGCAAACGCAGCGGGAGCAGCAGCAACAACAGCAGCAACAGCAACAACAACTGGCAAAGCCAATGGCACAACTTTGCTGGACAAGTCGAAAACAAGTTTGCGTGATTTTCGGCCGCCGTTTGTGCCAGCAACAGCAACAACTGCAGCAGCAACAGCAACAACAGCCAAGGATGCCGACAACATACTTGATTTATCAGCGGGCACAGGTCGCAAAACAACAACAACAACAGCAGCTACAACAACAAGCAGCAACAGTTTGGAGGCAGCGCTAAATAAAATCAAGCAAAACATTTGCGCCAACAACAACAGCAGCAGCAGCAACATGGCAATTGCTGCTGCTGCTGGCGATGATCTTCAAAATCTGCATATGTTGTCGGAATCGGCAACAGCGCGCGAAAAGATCTCGATAAAGGCAGGCAACAGCAACAACAACAAAAGCAACAACAGCAGCAGCATTAACAGCAACAACAGCAGCAACAACAAGAGCAGCAGCAGCAACATCTATGAGAACAAACCAAAGAATGCATTGGTGCGACCACAAAATGCCTCAGTGCGCAGCATACCAAATCCATCGGCATTGGCCTTTCGCAATCAGGCCACACTCTTGACCAACAACAGCAACACGACAGCAGCAACAGCCACAATTGCTGCTGCTGCAACAGCAACAACAACCAAGCCGTTGACTGTTAAGGCCGAGGAGAAGCCCACAACAATGTTGCTCAGTCCTAACAGCAACAACAACAACAATAACAACAGCAGCAGCAACAACAACAACAACAATGCTGCTGCCACTTCGCCGCGTGCCACAAAGAAAGCAACAACCATTGATCAAGTTGCGGCCAATTTGAATATACGCGCCGAGGCCAAAGCTGCCGCCATGGCCGAGGAGACGCCACCAACAAGTGTTGCCAGTGTTGCAAGTGTTTCTAGTGTTGCTGGTGTTGTTGCCGTCAAAACGCCAGATTTAGAGAAGCTGCCCAGCAGCAATAATCTGCTTAAAACCGATGTCAAAGAGGCAGCAGCAACAACAGCAGCAGCAACGACAACAGCAGTGACGACAGCAGCAACAACAACAGCAGCGGCAGCAGCAACAACAACAGTCTCCGCTTCAGTCACATCCACAGCAACTGCAACACCTACAACACCTGCCGCATCTGCCTTGCCGCTGTCCTTGCCAGCAACAGCAACAACAACAGCAGCAACTACAACTGCAACAGCAACATCAGCTGCAGCAGCAACTGTTGCCAGCGTCAGCGACGCTATGTCAAAGCCGCCCGTGCAAATCTCCGCTACCGACACTCCGGTACCGGTGGCAAGTTCCGCTTAGTCACAAGGTGAGTGCCATAAAAAGATTTATATTTATATTAATATTCCAAATTTAAACTAGTATTGTTATATGTTTATTTGTATTTTGAGAATTTCTTATTAATCTTTAATAGCTTTTTTCTGAAAATTTTAGAATTTCAATTATTTTTTTTTTATTTCTTACACTTACTTAATAAAAAATCCAAATTTCTTGTCTTAAAAGTCTTCATAGAAAAAGTATCCACATTTTGAATCAATTAGAAATAGGCAAAGTTGCATTTTATAAATTGTTTACTATAGGAAAGTTCTTCTTTAAACTTCATTATTATTATTATGAGTAGAGATTTGTGTAATGCATGCTGAATGTTTCCTTAAAGGTACCTAAAGGTATTTTTAAAGTAAGTGTTTAGCTTTTTCTATCTGAGAAAATGCTTTCCTTTAATTTTTTCTCAACAATTTCTTTAGAATTTTAAACATACTTCTTATCATATCCTCACCAAGTTCCATTTAAAACTTACTTCTATCTATTAATATAAAACTCTTTAGGCAAAACGGTAAAAGATAGAAAACTGAAATTTTCACACAGCATGGATGAGATAATTAATTGAATACTTTGCAAAATTCATCCTGTAAGTGGGACAAATTCGGTATCAAAGGTTAGGGAATTGCTTAGTATGAAAAACATTTTTGTTTCTTAAGATATCTCAAATAAACACACAGATTAAATGTTTGCGACTGTCTCTTATACCCTCCCCAGTAACATATAGTGTTCATCAATCAAAAAACGTGTTTTTTTATGAACAATTTTTCACTTTTTTAAAAAAAATAGAGCAAATATCAGTTAGATAATAAAGAAAATAAAGTACACTAATCGTTGTTATAGGAACTATCGGTTTAAAACTCAGTTTTTATGTGATGAAACTGGATGAAATTGGTTCAAAAACTAAGTCTTATTTAAAAAATCACTTATTTTTCAGCAAATTGAATTATTGCACCATTCAATTAATGTTAAATCGGTTAGCTATATGTTCTATGTATGTACTATATTGGGCATTATTCTTTTAGCTAACTTGATCTTCTTGTTCTTCATAACTTGTTACTTCAATTATTATTTGATTGGTGAAATTTTCAATGCAAGCTTAAAAAAACTCAAGTATCCACTTGGTGTCAAATTCGTCTTCTAATTCAAATGGTTTGCTTTTTTATTTATTTTTTTGTACTTTGCTCTTGTAGTGCTTGTTGTTGTTGTTGATGTAGTGGTTGTTGTTGTTGTTGTTGCTGTTGCTGCTGCTGCTTAACTTCTATGTTTAGTTTTGCTTTTTGGCGCGTTTCCCACAGTCGACGCCAGAAAAAAGAAAAAAAGAGACTCAAATTATACAAATTACAATTCGTGTGTGTGCTCGTTGTTGTTTCTGTTGTTGTTGTTTCTGTTGTTGCTCATATGTTGTTGCTGTTGTTGTTGCTGTGTCTTTTTTTTCTTCTCTTTCGCTTTTCTCAAGTAGTCATTATACACAAATTTAGCGGGCAATGCTCGTCAACGTGTGTCTTTCACGTTAGTCTCTCCCTTTCTCCCTCTCTCTCTTTCATTTACTTGCGCTCTCTCTCTCTCTCTGTGGCCTTTCTCGGGCATTTGTTGGTTCGTTGGGTCGGTCATTCCTACGAGCACTGCTTTATTTTTGCCGTTATAGCAACAACAGCAACAACAACAACAACAACGACAACAGCAACAACAACAGCAACGACAACAGCAACAACAGCAACTCTGACTTTTTATGCATTATTTGTTTCGCTTGGCCTTTTTAATGAACAGCAATCTCTCAGTCTCTCAATCTCTCAGTCTCTCAATTTCTCATTTGTCCATTTTCTGTTTTTCTCATTTTCGAATTCTCTCTCATTCTCTTTTGGCCATTACATCATTTCGTATTTTTCACCCATGAATAACAATTTTCATTTGTCTAGCGTCGATTTATTTTATTTGCATTTAGTTATTTAAAAATTTGAAAGACATTTGAATTTTATTTTAATTCTTAATTTAATCATTTTTTTATTCTTTCAGTTAAATTTAAAGTTGTTTATATTTCATATTAATACTTTATTAGTATTATATTACTTTATTCATTTGGTCAACTGAATTTAGTTGACACTAAATAAATAAAAAAAAGAAATTAAAAAATTAAGATAAAATGAATACAAAATAATTAATTAAAAGAAAATAAAAATATTTTAAAATTTTGAATTTAGCAAATTATTTAATAAATTAAAGTTGATAAAATAAATTTAGATAAAGGGCACACAAAAATAATAATTTAATTATATTTGAAACACTTTTAAATATACAATTAAAATTAATTAAAAGAAAATATAAATATTTTAAAATTTGAAAATATTTTGATTACAAAATTGTACAAAGCTAAATGTATCTTTTATTTTAGACATAGACTACATTTAGAAAATAAGCACACAAAATTAATAATTTCATTATATTTAAAACACTATTAAATACACAATTGAATTGTTAAAAAAAGTCAATTGTTTACTTAATATGTTTTTCATTTAAGATTTCGCAAAATTTTTATTTGTTAATTTATTTTGAAATTTAAATATATGCATACATTTTTTTATTTTAATAAATAACTAAATAAAATAAATATATAATATTTCTTTCTACTTTTCCTTCTTTTCTTGTTTTCAGCGTTTCTTTGGATGTGCGGCACACAAATGTATCTGGTGGCGCCACTGGAGAGTCTGCAGGGCAACAACAACAAAAACAACAACAACAACAATGCAAATTGATAACGTTTTCAGTTCCAGTTCCAGTTGCCCTTTCCAGTTTCCAGTTGCGGGCAGCGTGTAAGCCTTAAATTCAAAATGTTTCAACCAACAAATACCTTGATTAGAAAGCAATATAACAATTATTTGCACACCTTAAAAAAAATTCCTAACAGCTACAGATAGACAGACAGCTAAAAGATACAAAACAAAAAAAAACAAAACATTTTCGCGCACAGATGCAAATAATTGTGCAAATATTTGCGCTGGAATTAGTACGCGTCTAAATAAATTATAAACGTAATGGAAATATGTCTGCTAAAAGACCAAACAACAACAGCAGCAACAACAACAACAACAGCAACAGCAACAACGACAACATCAAAAAAAGCTGACACAAAAATGCGAAATATAAATAAAATAACCGCAGCGAGTGCTGATTATTTTTGTTGTTGCTTGTGTTGTTGTTGCTATTGTTATGATTGTTGTTGGCCAAGCAAAAATGCGAACGAAAATTAATTATAAAATATCAGCAAATAACAAAAACAACAACACGACAACAACTACACACACTACAGATACAGATACACGCTGTCAACATTCGAGAGTCGCCGCCGAATCGACAAAACTCGTACGTGTCGATTACACTGAGCGCCAAAAAGCAGCACCACAAAACTCACACTCAATTACGCTTGTCGACTAAGAGATACCCATTAAATATACAACATATATATATAGAAAAGAAGGCAGTTGTTTTGTTTAATAATGAAATTCTAATTTTTTAATTTAATAACATGAAAGTGATGGGTATCTATAGCAGCGGTGGGCACGCATGGGCTCCGAGAGCTAGCGGCTGCTCCCGAATTCAAATTTCGTACCCACCGCTGATCTATAGCAACAAACTACCCACTCTGCTTAACTAAAGGGGTATCAAACTTTGTTGGCCATAGAAAAGTTGAACAAATTGCAGTGTAGAAAATTATAGGGTATCAAATGACATTTTTTTTGATAAATGAAACTTATATAAACAGACTACAAGTTATAACTACCCCATACAAGTTGAACGGCTAGGGTATTGTGCCGTATAAAGCCTATAAACTATGGAATCTATAGAAATTAACAGTCTGTTAGTTAAAGCCAGACCATACAAGAAGAACTAGGGTATCGTAGAGTATAAAGTCGATCAGCTATAGAAAGAGGCAGACATATATTTAAAAACACACATATGTAGTCGTATATACCCGAATTATAAAGAAAACTTTGTCGAACGAAAACAACAAAAAAATAGTCTCAAATACTCCGTTTAAGGGGCATTGCTGGGGTATATTTTAGGCCAGCGGTGGGCACGCAGTGGCTCCGGGAGCAGCGACTGCTCCCAACTATTTTTCTACCTAGTTGCTGTTGTAGTTGCTATTGTTGTGCTCTCGATTTCAGAAAAGTTTTTTATATATGTGTAATATCAGTTGAAGTCAACTACCCCACTCCATTAAAGCTGTTAGGGTATCATACAAATAAAATCGAGAAACAGACAGACAACAGCTAAAGTATCTATAGAAACGAACAGATGAGCGTAGCTACCCCATTGAAAAAGATAAGAAGAGTATCATAAAGAAAAGGCTTCAACAGCTTTATCAACTTTAGAAACTATAAAAACAAACTAAAAGAAAGTCGCAATAATTCTAAAGAAATGTAAAAGAAAGGCTGCAATTTAAAACAGTTCTAAAATCTATAGAAAAGAAACAACTAGATAGTCGCAACTGCCCCATGCGAAAGGGCAATTGTTAGGGTATAAAATATACGAACAAAAGAAAAACCAAAAGCTGATAACATTATGAACTCAAAGCGCATAAGGAATGCATAAATTATGATGAATACAATGAGCATGAATATGAATATGAGTGTGAGTTTGAGTATGAGTGTATTGTGAATCGTATGAGTTGATTCGGAATTCGGAAGTGTGTCCAAGTGTGAAACGCGCACTTAGCGCAGGTTGTTGACGAGTTAAAGTTGCTTTTGTTTTTGAATTTTAGATTTTACTCTTTTATTTTGGTGGTGTGTGCACAGTAGCCAACACACACACACACACACACACACACACTGGCACACACGCACGTTCGTTGGGGCGATAAAATTTTAACGATTTTGCCGAGCGTGTCAAGCATAAAGATACAAAATACAAAAACAACTAAATACGCATATATAATATATACATACTATATACCTATAGATACTTATAAATATATATATATCTTGTAGATACTTTTTTGGTATTAGTTATTTAAGTTATTGCAGCACGAACTTTGTACATAAATCTAAATCGAAGCGACAACTAAAAACAAAACAAATGAACACACAAAAATTTAACTTATTGTTTTTTTTTCAACTTCAAAGCTTCGACCAAAAACCAACAAAAAATATTTATAGTAAAATTTACTTTTTTTATGAATGTTCCAGCAAATAATCGATGTAATCGCAGCAATTAGATACTTAAGTATATATAACTTAACATATATAGCGATAAATAACGATATTATATAAAGCTTTATATGTCTTCTCTCTCTCTCTATCTATACATCTGTTCCTGTCTCGCTTTGTGTTGTTAAATTGCATTTTTTTTTGTTATTAATTATATGTAAATAATTTATAAATTTTAAATTGTATAATATCTATATATATATATTCGCGTGTTATCGGCGCAAGTTATCGATAACAGCCAAAAAAATATTGAACAGACAAAAAGGGGAGGGAAAAACAACCCTTCGTTGCTGAAAAACTTGTGCAACCACTTTACGGTTGAAAATTTACATAAAGAAATACCCTTTTTTCCATTTCCCGTTATCCGTTCCCTCCCCCTTTGCCGTTATCGATATGGTTATGTAACCATGGCAACACTTTTCATTTTTGGGGGACTCGAAATTGTTGAAGATTTGTATATTTAACTAATTTAAACGCTGGCTATAATTACAGAAAAACTATCAGGGGTGCCACAGAAATCGCGTTCGCTTGAAATTCACTTAAATTTCATACAAATTTTAGTGAAATTCAAGCGAAAACGATTACTGGGGCACCCCAGTACATTTCTAATTCGAATTATATTATTTGTAAGCTGATATTAATGTTTGTTCCGAGCGAAATATGTTTCAACAAATTAACAAAATTATACAACACTAAATATACATAAATATTTAAATAAATTTAAATTATGTTTAGAAATCTAGATGTGTGCACATACTAATAAAACTATATTAGATACATATTATATTGTTAGAAACATTGATGGCAAATAATTATATAATAAATGGAAAATCACATGTAATCCACATAAGTTAAACAATAAATTAGCTGATTTTCAAATAAAGAAATAAAAAATACAAATAATAAAATAAACAAATACACTCACAAATTGTCAAATGCGTATTTCATTTTAATGCAAATGTGATAAATCTGGGCGAAGACGGATATGGATACGGAGGCGACAACGACAACGGTGTCGACAGAAGGTGTCGTTATGTGGCCAGGAAGATGCGATATCCATGCGAGTGCGAGTATCAAGTTACAGTTACAAATTACAGTTATGGTGGGCTCAACTCGGATTAGTGCTGGGGGACCTTGAGTCGTGTTTCTTCACGCACGAATCAACTTGATTGTTGTCTTGAATTGCGAAATGTTGGTCATAGATAGAAGCAATCGTATTTGAAAAAGCTACAAGTGTTTTGTAGAAAATTACACAGCTTTAGTTGGAAACTATAGAAAAACAGTCTAAAATTCTTAAAAAATGTAGATATGCCTTTAAAATTTGATAAAGCTTAAATTTAGCAAAATATTAACCTAAGC
The DNA here is from genome assembly GCA_037043405.1 of Drosophila subquinaria. Classification (NCBI taxonomy): domain Eukaryota; kingdom Metazoa; phylum Arthropoda; class Insecta; order Diptera; family Drosophilidae; genus Drosophila; species Drosophila subquinaria. Next base: position 44,451 of record JBAMBL010000449.1, on the reverse strand, counting down.
TGAAAATTTCATAAAGATCGGATAATAAACACGGAAGAAAATTTCACAGATTTAGTTGGAAACTATGGAAAAACAGTCTAAAATTCATTAAAAGTGTCGATTTAAAGTTTGATATAGCTAAACTTAAGCAAAATATTTACCTAAGCTGAAAATTTCATTAAGTTCGGATAATAAACACGAAAGTTATGCAGAAAATGAGAAAAGAAAAATCAAAAAATTAAAAAAAAAGTTAAAGGAAATTGAAAAGAGATCAAGATCAGTTTAATAATTTTATAAACGAGCTTTTTGTCAAAAAACCGACACTTTTTGTCAAAAAACCGTCCGTGTCGCTCACCATCGCTCACCGATGGAATAAAACGTGTTCTATTTCCATCGGTGAGCGTTAGTTTTCTACCGACGCTTTGAAATTTTGTGTGGTTACGTCACACGGACAGCTTTTTGACAAAATGTGACAAAAAGTGTCGGTGAAAAAGTGCTCGTCTAAATGGGGCTTAAATAAATTGAAAATTTTAGAAAGTTTCAGTTAGTTTTCATAAGAAACAAGAAAATATATATTGTACTTGTATTTAGAAGACAATCTATTGAAGTTAAATAAGCCAAAAATATCATAATAATATCATAATAATATCGGCTTAAAGCACAATAGTTATTTAAGAAAACAGAAAAGGAAAAGGAAAATTGTGGCTAAAATATTGAAAGTTATTTAGATCATGTTTTTATAATATCTTAAATAAAATTACATTACAATGCCTTTTTTTTAAGTTTCTAAAGTTCTACGGGAAGCTTTCAGCAGTGTACTCTGTTCTAAAGTAAAATTAAACTGCATAACTTCCCTTTACACGTGTCAATTTCTAAATTTACAACATTTTCGTGCTCAACTTGGATGCTTTCGTGACACGCGTGCATCTCTTGCGTGTCTTGCAATCGTGACAAAAGGCGTGGGCAGAGCTAGAAAGAGAGAGTGGAACTGGAACTGACAGTGGGAGAGGGAGAGCGACACGTACAGAGAGTGAGGTGACAGTGGGTCGCTGTCAGGTTTTCATTTGAAATTCCAACCCCCGCATAGAAAATTGCACACCAAGTGTCAAGGCAAAGAGTCCTGGGTCTAAACCTGGTGCTACTCTTGGTATTACAGTGTGTTGTTGTTGTTGTTGTTTTTGTTGCTTTACTTGTTGGCATTGCAGATTTCAACGCTTTTCATGGTTTTCAGAGGGGGACGAACGCGTGGGTTGTGTGAGGGGAAAGAAGCAGGACACTTGCCGGAAACATATGGCGGCACGCTAAAACCAAAGTCGTCGTCGTCCCACACACACACACACACAGATACAACGACAAAGCCACAGCCACAAAATACGTAACAACTGGCACGTGCCAGAGCCCGTGCCATAACCTTCAAGGCAATGACAAACGCAGGGAGGCAGCAAAAAAGGAGGAGGGCGAAAGCCGAACATGAGGACGAAGTCGAACCCAAGGCGAACTAAAGCGAGGCGTGGCGAGACGAGACGAGGCGAGGCGAAATCAAGGCGTATGCAAGGCGAAGCGAAGCGACGGCGAGAGCAAGGCCGAAGCTTTGGCGTCGCACTGCGGCTTTTGGGTGCCAGTGCTGTCATTTGAGCTACTTTATAGCTAGACGTAGCTATTATGTCAATGAAAAGGCTACAAAGCTAAGAAATTTATGTCTGAGTTGTTGTAAAAATGAATTGACTACTTTACCAGATAGATTTAGGAAAATCAATCAAATTTATTGTTGTTATTTACTAAATCAGAGAATATGTAAGCACATTCGATAAATTGTTAAAAGCTATTTCTAGCTATTTATCTGAATCAAATTAGCTATGCAGGCAACACTGTTGGCTGCCGTTGCTAGTATATTTACATATGTATGTGTGTGTGTGGGTGTGCAGCTACTTGTTGTGCTTTATTTGTTTGTCGTACTTTTATTAAAAACGAACGCTACTTAATCAGCAGCAAAATGTCGCACTTTACGGAACACACACACACACACAGACACACACACATGTACACAGTTACATATACTCACGCAGCGTGCTAGAGAGTGGGAGATAGAGGGAGAGAGAGAGCGCGAGGCAAACGTTTGCCCGCACGCCAGCAACCGCAACCTCTCTCTCTGCCTCTGCCTCTCTCTCACTGCCTCTGCCTCCATCCTCTGCCTCCCCCATCCCACTCCACGTCTATTTGCGAATACTACGTACTTATCAGCTTTTGTTTTTCGCTGCCTTTTGGCGAGTGCTTCGCGTCTGTCGCCTCCATCCGGCCTTCGGTTGCGCCTGCAGCCATACACCCCTCCCCCCGCTACTCCACTACCATTCCCTCCTCTGCTGTCATAGAACGCCTTCAGACAGCTTTGTAGCTGCTGATAAATAGCATTTAACATTTCTAGTTGTTGTCGTTGTTCTCCTCGTTGTTGTTGTTGTTGTTGGCATTGGAACGTGCTCAGCTTTTGCGATTTGCGATTGGTAAATTGGGTAATTGAAAACACTTAACCGTTATGATTTATTATCTTTATTATGCGCCTGATACATGTAAGTGTCATAACGCCTCTCCCTATTCCCCTTCTCTCTCCCTCTCAACTTTACTCCTCTAACACCAACGCGCCACCTGCCGAGCGCTGTTTGCATTCGCAGTTAATTATGCAATCGTTTGTAGAATGAAATAACTTTTCCATTTTATTGGAAGCTCCAGTTATCTATGGGGTTATTAAAATTGCATCAATCATTTCAATTCTGATTGATGGATGTTTTTTGCAAGTCTTTACAGTTATTTTTAGTGCATACGCAACGTGACTTGAAAGCTTTTCAGCATTCAATCAATCAGACAGTTTAAAGAGCAGAAAGCAGAAAGAGTTAGATACTATTTAAATAGCAGCCCAACAGTTTGCATTGAATGCCAACTGATTAATAGATGTTCTTAGCAGAGTTTAAAGATAGATTTTGAGAAGCGTTGGAATTTCTTAAATGATTTCTAAAGCTTTAAAAATGGAATTCATTAAATTTGAATGTGCTTTCAATGTTGAAAAGCTGAAGAAGAGTGAGAAAGGTTCCTAACTTAAAGTTTCTTGAAGTTTTTAAATAAAACATTGAAAATTAAACTAATTTTTACTACACAAGAGGTCTAGTAGTTATATATAAAATATGCAATAATTTACATTCGTCGGATAAAGTATTTTGACAAACCTGTAGTTAAATCTACTCACAATTTGAACTTACTTTATGTGAAGTTTGGCATCAATGGTAAGGTCATTTAAACTCCGTTTGAATGATACAAAACTTTCCATTACCCATTGAAAATCTTAAATTTTTGTAAAAGTCTACTGCTTTGACTTTTGTTCCTTGGTATTAAACAAAAATGTTTTGATGCAAAAAGTTTCTCTAAACAATTTTAATAGTGATTGCAAAAAATCTCTTCGCTAGTATGTTTTATGATAGTTAAATAAACTAATTTTATGTGTTAAACGCTCATTAAAAATAGTAGCTTATCGGGGGTGCCACAGAAATCATTTATGTGGCACCCCAGTATAATTTTATTTGAAATTATATACAGCATTTTTCGACTGCTCATAGGTAAATAAAATACTTATCCATCTTATCCATCAATTTTTTTAGAGCCAGAAATCTTTTTATTGAACCAGCAAGTCCTATAATTTCATAAAAATACAGATTCACATTTACAAATATAATTTTGTGTACTATAAATAACTTTTCCTTACTATCTCAGAAAATGCAACTTTAGTTTTTAAACGACCGGATAACCTCCAGTGTCAGTGTCAGTGTCTAGTTAAGTTCCGTTGACCTCCGGTTGCTTTGCATTCCTCCTTTATCCGGAAGTAAAACTACTTTGCTCACACACTTTTATCCTGTCCCTTGCAGCTTAAGGAATTTCCCAGTTACTCAGGCATGAACAAAGCCACAATATTTGTTAGGTTATTCATTTAAACCCATTTTAAAGTTTGTTAAACTTTTTTGTTGGTCTCGGTTAAGTTTGAGATACTTTCTGCTTATTTTTTAAGTCACACTCCATTTTACTTTTCACACTGAACTAAAAAACAGCTGAGTAATTGGCAGATATTGTTATATTCTGTCAAACTGAGTTGTACAGAAAAAACTGAACATCTCAGGCATTTGTTTTTGGATGTGACAGTTCCTTAGGTTTAGGTAGAAGTTTAAAATGTTAGAATATATTCCATATCTAAGCGAAGTAAATGTTTAAACATATAAAATTCTACGAATATAAACTGATATTAATCATCAATCAATATTAATGAATCTAGTTAAGACTCGGTTAATTAAAGTAATTAATATAAACTTCGAAAATTTCTTATACTCAGTTGAAATAATCTTGCCAAAGGCAGTTTATTTAAATGATGGGTAGGGATTGAAGGTCTGCATGGCTGCATTCAAAACGTCATATGAGATATTCATGCTCAACTGAATTGAATGAGTTCGGCTGCGTCTTCCAATGAATTGAATGAATGAATTGAAACCGAAAACTTCACATTCAAAAAAGGCAGAGTGAATTAAATGACGAAAGTACTTTTTAGCATTTAGTGATTTGCATTTATTGCTTTGAATTTAGACAAAGTGTTTGAAAATTATCGTTTTTCGCTTAATCAGATTTAAACTCATTAACTCAAAGTGATATCAATCCGCTGAATATAGCCGAAATGGAATTAGAGCAGGTTAATGAAATTCAATTCCGACAAATCTTACCGAAAGTGAAATACGGAACAGGCCAGATAAATTATTAAAAAAAAAAGTTGTATTCTGAGTACTCTGAATATCGTTGCTTCATTCATTTCATTCGTTTCTCATTCAGTCGATGCCGTTCATTTGTGTACTCAAATTGAATCTATCATTAAATTTATTGCAGTTAGGGAACTGAATGAAACTCATGAGTACTCAGAGGTCCAGATCTCTAGTAGGGATAGACGACGAAGAAATGGATTGTGTATCAACTAAAATCCAAATATCTAGATTTCTCTCTATACATTTTAGCTTAATTTTTATGGTCCAAAGTTTCAAAAAAGTAAGAAAAGTGGCGGAAAATTGAGTAAGATTTGATTTCCATTGTTGAAATCTAGATTTGTCTGCTGTGCAAAATTGCGATTAGTTGAATGTGATTCAACTGAAATTGCAAGTTATAAATCAATTGTAATTCGCAGCGCAATAGTTTCATTGTGGCCATAAAAGCTCAAGTACTCGATGAGCTCCTGCTTTTTATTGAGGTCAATTTTTCTTATCTCTGCTTTGTTGTTAAGTATTTTCCATGGCTTTGCTTTGCTTTCCTTTTGCTGGAGTTCTGGGAAATGGAAAACTGAATTTCGTGGCTTTATCTGCGGCAAGTTTTCAGAAAATTTAACTGTGATCTGTGCACAAGATACGGGCGAAAAGCCAACTGCAAACAAGTAAAAGAAACGAACGGATATCCATTACCAGCAACGAGTACTCGTACTCGTACTCAGTTAGTTGTTACTTGCTACTCTCTGCATCCATTTGGCAATTGGAAATCACGTTCCGCTGCATGCTTCAACTTTGAACTCGATTGGAATTCGACGGCAATATTTTGTTACGATTAAAACTAATGAAAAGGTCAGCAAGACTTCAGAGAGAGAGCGCGACAAGGACGGAGCAGCAGGCAGAGCTAGTGCAAGAGCGAGAGAGCAGTTGAGACGAGTAAAAACAACAAAATGAGCGTTAACCAAGCGAATCCTCGGCACGTTTTGCAGTTGCGGGCGTTCAAGATGTGCCAACCCCTCCCCCCCATCTCTCAGAGCCCCCGCGGAGCTCAACCGAAAAAAACACACGATATGCGAAAACACGCAAAGCGAATTCGATCTCGTTGTTGCTGCTGCTGCTGCTGACGTTCCTCTCTCTCGCCGCAGCTACGCTCTCACCCCCGTCGTCGTCTGAGTGAGTGTGTGTGCTGGTTGCTCTCGATGCTAGCATGGCAATTTGCCATTTTGAACAACGTAGGAGCCAGCCACAATTTTGCGGCTTCATTGGATGCCGCCGCTGGATGCCAAAGGCAGGCGCAGTTGAAACACTGCAATAAATGAAGGGTAGAGCAGAGTGTAGGATAGGAGAAGGAGCAAAGGGGGAGTAGAGATAGCAGATGACTGCCTTTTGCGCTTTGGGCAACAGTCGAGGCTTCTGATTTTGTTTCTGATTCTGATTCTGCACGTTCTACGTTCACATTTTCGTTTCGTTTCGTTTGCTGCTGCTGCTGCAGCTGTGCATTGCAAATGATGAGAGAGTGAGTGACTGTCTGCTTTGAGTGTATGCGTGCGTGTGTGTGTGGGAGAGAGTCTGTGTGTGCATGTTTGTTTGAATGCTTGCGTCTCTTTGCCTCTGCTCTCCTGCACCTGTGCGCTCTTTTGCTGATTCTGCTTTTGCTTGAACTCTGTCACTGTTTTTGTTTTTGTTGTTTTATTTTCTTTGTTGTAGTTATGTTGTTGCTGTCGCAGGCAGACTGTAGGCGGAACTCAAATAAAAGTTATATTGCCGCTGCAGGGGGATTCGAGTTAATCGAATAATAAGCGCGCACACACACATACACTCTCTTACACACTAACACACGCATACAGTTGCAGGCATGCATGCATGCAGAGAGAACAAGCTGCAGTCGCGCCGAGGTCGAGACATGACCAATTGGCGTGTTTTTCAACATATTTCGCTTCGTTGGAATGGAAGATGATAGCCTCGCTGCCGCGTCGCCGTCGTCTTTGCCGCTTCTCGCCTTGTTATGTTTTGCGCCTCGTCTTTTTTTTTTTTTCTTTGATTCTCAGCACACACAGTTTTTTTATTACCTCGTTCTCTTTTTGCCTTTGCTTCAATGTGAAGACGAACGCGGAACGTGGAGCTGGAAGGGGGAGAGAGAAGGGCATATGGGGAGCCCATCAAAATGATGTGCACTCATTTGTGAAGTACGCGGCGAAGAAGACGACGACGCAGCGACGACGACGACGGCGCTTTGTGCGTGAGAAAAAACAACTTGGAACTTCCTCCGTTTCCTTCGTTTTGTTGTTTTGTGTTGTTGTTGTTTGTGTTGTGTTTTGCCCATCATCAATTTGAGCGGTGCTACTTGAAAGCGATTCTTCGCGTTCTTCAAATTCATTTCTAATTGAATCGGAATTGCTCTCAATTGTAAATTGTACCCTGCTCAGTTTTCTCTGCTCGATTTCTCGTCAATTTCAAGTGAAAAGATTTTGTGCATTCATATTTAACCCCATTCGACCCACAGATAAGACATCTATTTACAGATTGATATATTTATATATACTTATGTTACTTGACTTTAACAGGAATTCAATTATAGGCAAATCGCCCTTTCAAGTTTTATTCACATTTCTACATTTTATCAATAAATTACCATAAGTACATAGTTTCAAACACATGTAGATTAGATCTAGACTCGATAAAATCTTACATCGTAATAATTGAGTATTAAATTATATAAAAGTAGATAGGCACAATCAAAAATGTATTACGAGAGCTTGTAGCAATAATATTATTAGGATAAAATAGTCATTTTTAGCAATTTTCAAAATATCATAAAAACATAATAACGAAGAGATTTTGAAAATCATTTTTTTGTTTAGAGAAACAACAAACCATTTCTTGTTTGAGACCGAAGAAAAAGTCAAAAAAGTAAACTTTTACAACAATATTTAATTTTCAATAGGTACTTAATGGGTTAAGGAAAGTTTTGTATCATTCAAACGGAAAATAAATGAACTTTCCATTGATTTCAAAAGTCCAAATTATGATTAGATTTAACTTTAGTTTTGTCAAAATTCTTTATCCGACGACTGTAGTTGTAAATTTCAATTACAAGCGTTAATTTTGATTTTTAAAGTTACTAGGTCGAAAATCAGACAAAAAAGAATGTGAAGCGTTCTTAATTCTGCCCAAACTGATCTGATTTTTAATCAGAATATCATTATCCTGATGTTTTCGCCTCTTAATTAAATTGCATTCAAATTTTTAATATGGTTCAATGATCATTGTTTTTGCCAGACTCAAAATCTTAAATCTCAAGCTATAACATTTAAACAACTCCTGAACTTAATTTTGCAAACTCGAAAAGTTTTTATTTTTTCATAAAAAACAATTTTTAACTGTACAAAAGTGAAAATCTATCTTCCAAAATTAGCATTATGAAAATCATTCTGCGCTTAGATTGTAATTTCGAGTCACCTAAAAAACTCACCCATTATATTATAAGATATGGTTTTCTAACTTAAGTGTTTATTAAACTTGTTTACAAGCTGTAATAAAATAGATTGTTTATGTAAAAGTTTATGTCTAAACAAAACCTAATACTTTGTTGATTATATTCCTGATACACATTAGACAATGTACAATGTTGATTCCGTTTTTATATGTAATTCATGTATATTTAATACTCAATATTATCTTGAACAGTTATAGTTCTTCTGCTTTTATCAGTCGCAGTTTGTCATATTTCCTGCACTTTTGGACTCTCTTATCAAATTTAGACGCTGAGCAATGGTACAGAGAATTCACAATCTTTTCGCTAGTTGGGGGTTTTATGAAAGTAGATTTATAAATTTTTTAATTAGTTGAAAATTGGCAAAAATTACTATTTTAGCCACTGTTTCCTCCTTTTTACACAACATTTTTCTGAGATCATTCCATACAAAAAATCATAAAAAATACTAGAGAAGAGATTTTTGAAAAATTTTTTTTGCAGTCTCTATTAGAATTGTTTAGAACAACTTTTTGCATCACAACATTTTTCGTTTGACACCGAGAAAAGCAGTCAAAACAGTAGACTTTTACAAAAATTCAAAATTTTCGATGTGTACTTAATGGGTTGAGGAGTTTAAATGACCTTTCCATTAAGATTAAATTATGAGTAGATTTAACTATAGTTTTGTCAAAATACTTAATCCGACGACTGTAGTCTCAATAATCAACTCAACAATAAACTCAACGATAGTTTTCTCGATAAAAACAACTGAAAATCATTGAATGTCTATAAATCCGTAAGAAATTCTCAACTTGTTTAGGAAACTACAGTGTACTTATTTATATATAAATATACTGTGTAAGCATTTTAGAGTGTTTGAACTTGCAATTTAGTGTCGACAAGGGCATCATAAATAAACAATAAATGTGAAAATTGTGCTCGCTTTTATTGTGTGAACAGGAACACATTTCAAAAGCGCCAACAAAACATTCATTTTGTTGCTTTTTACACAAAATGAAATAAAACGGAAAAATTTGTTCAAAAATTCCACAGCGTCTGCTCGCGCTCTCTCTCTCTCTCTCTCTTTCTGTCTCTAGCTCTCTCCCTCTTCTCTCTAGTCTCGCAATGTCGACAAGCGATAAATTCGTAATAACAAATTGAATGCGAACTGTTGTTGTTGTACTTGTTGTTGTTATATTTGTTGCTCGATTTGCTCGCATTGTTGTTGCTGCTGTTGTTGTTGTATCTGCTTTTCGCTGGCGTTTTTCATTTCATGACTGACTGCCTGACAGCAATTTTAAATTGCAGTGTGCGCGACGCCAAAAATGGAGCACATTTTTTATACATTTTTGTGACTTTTCACAGCTCAAGGTTTGCTTTTGCATACACATACACACACACACACACACCAATACATACAGCTTTGTATGTATTCTCGTTTCTAACACATTCACAGCTCACCCTTGCATGCAGACATTTTATTTTTGTTGCTATTTCTTTTTTTCATGTCGCCGCTACAAAAGTTTCGCTGCTGCTCTGCCAGCGTCGACGTCGACGTCAACTAGTGCGCCATTTGTCATGTGTCGACGGCGGCGACGTCGGCGACGTCGCCTGTTTTTATTTGCTCTCTGCCACCCCCGCCCGACTGTCCGTTGCTGCTACCGCCCATTTATTTGCCTCATTCATCAAGCAGTTGCTTAGTTCGCTTCGCCTTTTTCTATTTCTATTCCTTGCTGTTCTGTCCTGCAGCCTTTGCCCAACTCCCACTTCTGCTCCGACAGCTGCCCGCAATCTTCACTCAACAGACACACACAGACACAAGCACACAGACGCACACACACAGGCAGCAAAAGTTTTTGCTTCTCTTCAACTGCTTCTTTTCAACTACATTCCCTTGGCACCAAAAAGAGCTCCCACTCTCTGCTCTGCTCTGCCCCACTCTCTGCTCTGTCCCACTCACTGCTCTGCCCCACTCTCTGCTGCTGCTCTCTTCAATGCTCTTTGCCTTCAATTCACTTTGCTTTGCAATTCGAAATTTTCTAGCTTTTTCGCCTTGTTCGCGTGCAGTTCGTTGGTTGTTTGTGTTTCCGAGCGGGTGGGAGAGCAACGTTGCCTTTACTGATGCTTGTATGTGTGCGGTTGTGTGTGTGTATGTACTTAGTATAAAGTTCGTTTCGAGTCCAACGGTTTACGGACTTTGCTTTATTCTCTCTCTCTCCCTCTGGCAGCAAACTTTCCGCAGCACAAAATTTCATTTTAAATTTCATGGAAAATCGTTTTAATTATATTCGTGAAATTTTGTGCAGTTTTTTTTCGAACTGTGCGCTCAATGGAAAGTTGGTCCCCAGCCGGAATTTGATAAAAAACTTTTTGCTAGCGATATTTGCATATTGTGTTAAGTAGCATTTCATAAAGCCAAAGTGAACAGCGTTAAGTGTTAATGCAATTAGTGGGCACTCGCTGAAATAATTCATAATTATTTCGCCATTTAAATGTTCAAGTTGAACTTTTTAAAGTTGCCAGCACGTTGATTGATTTTAAAATGGCGTCATAACAGTCACACACACGCACACACACACACACACACACACATTGAAAGTCCTTGTCCCCAGTCGCCTGTCGGTGTCCGTCCCTGACAGCTATTTGATGACTCTGTCGCCGACAACAACGATGACGACGACGTCGACGACGCCAACGACGACGCCGACGCTGACGCCATGCGGCGCGAGGTGCGCCAATTTGATTGGCATTCACAGCAGCAACAGCAGCAGCAGCCGCTGCGATTTTGCATCAGCAGCAGCATCAACAACAGCAACAGCAACATTAACTTCGACTTTGGTTACAGCCACGGCAGCAAGCAGGAAATTCAATTACGCCATTTGTTGTTGGCTGTCATGTAGGAAAAGCGAATTATACGTGACGCGTGCGTCATTTTAATACTTTTTATATTACCTTGTACACATATCCTACATAATATGAACTAACAAGCGACACACGAAGCTAAAATACCCTCTGTGAAATTATTAAATAATAAAAAATATTTAAATTAAAAAAGTAATTTTAAAATTAAATTAATTAAAAAATACAAAATATTTTAATTGAAAAAAGTAATTTTCCGTTTAAATAAAAATTATTTTTTTCCTTCCAAAAGTTTTTGAAGTGGTTAAAAAATTTAAAATAAAGTAGTCTTAGATTTGTGAATTTAAAGTTGATGGGAAAGAAACAAGATACACTTAGATTTTCCATTTTAAATTATAATTCTGACTTTCAGTTAGTAGTAACAATTTTATACCAATAAGAAACTATACTATGTATAGTAAACATATTATATTTTATATTGTCAAGAACTTATTTCTAACCCCTTTTACATTATTTTACAGAATATTTGTAACTCTTGTAGGTACATATATAAAATTTCTGTGGGGAAGTGTTCCTAGTAAATGTTTAACTACTTTAGCTCATATATACTTTGACTTTATCTAAGAAATCCACTTTAAAATAAATCTAAAAATTAATCTAAAACATAATTGGTTGCAAAGTCTATTAATTGTAAGAGAAACACATACATACGTTACACGATGAATCTCAATTATTTTTTAATTGAGTTTTTCTGGGGTGCATATTTTAAGTGTATGAAATACGATAACTAGACCCAAAAAGGGTTAAAAGGTACATATCGTACATCGTACATATACAGATAGCTTAGAACCGTGCAAGGGTGTAGAGCACACCATTCATACATATGTAAATATTCGTATAAAAACCTTTTTTTCCCACTCAGATCTATAGCAAAGTTATTAGTGCTAAAATAATGCAAAGAATATCACTTTACTTAGCTCTAAAATCAAATTATGACCCACAAGAGTTCGAAAATGAAGCTGTTTTAAAGCAATCTCGACTATATTTTTCGGAATCTAAATATCAGATAATTTTTGTACTACAATTAATTGAAACTAAGAGCTATAAAGTAAGTTCAAAAAGTTGTAGTTCTGAATTTTAATGTAGTATTTAAATTGGACAAATACTAAGGGTCAAAGAAAAAACCAATTTTGAATATTACTCTCTATTCTCTGTTCTCAAGAAACTAAAGCACTAAGAACTAAATAATAAAGTCCACTAAACCGTATATTGAGCACAGAACTTATAATTTCCAAATTTTGATTTTCAGATAGTAAAAATTATGAAATACTTTGAGATATATAGAAAAGTGGAGGTCAAAATTAAAGTTTTTATAACGAGAGTATCGTATATCAGTTATATCTGAGAAAAAACACTTTCAGTGGAGCTTAGAAATATTTAAAACTTTAAGTAACAGCAACACAATGTTGAATAATCCCGAAAATAAAGGGTACATAAGCCTAGACCAGCGGTGGGCACGCAGTGGCTCCGGGAGCAGCGGCTGCTCCCAACGAAGGTAGACTCTTATAGGAATTCAGATTTCGTGCCCACCGCTGTTCTAGACAGTTCAGAATAATTGGTATAGTATTGTTCATAGTTTTTTTTAAGGTTAGAACTAGTTGATCGAATAGTTTCAAACCCAAATACGTTAACAGATGGAAATGTTTTCATAACTTGTAAAAATGTTTTTCTACTGCTTCGGCAAATGTTGAGTGGAAACATTCAGTTTATCCCCCCGAAAAATGTTGAATACGTATTTGCGGACAACATAAAAAAAAAAAAAAAAACAAGCAAGCAACAAGAAACGAAAACGAAAACCAGCTGCGGCCATTTTGAGATGTTTTATTGCCCATAAGTCTTGAGTTATGACAAATATAGAAACTGAAAAGCATTAAATTTGGCGACAGCCAGAATGTCCATAAAAAACGAACCGAAATTGATATTCAGCACAACAAGTTGGAGAGGCCTTCAATAAGTACATCAACTCACATACATACACACGTACAAACACAGATACAGATATAGATATATGTAGATACATATTTGTATTTATGTTTTTTTAGTGCGCCTTATAAGCCAAGATGAATGAATAAGGCGCTTGTGAGCTCATTACAAACTTGAACTTGAATATCGCAGATACATAGATCCAGATACAGATAGATACTGTATCTAATGTGCTTCTCTGTATGTGTTTATTAGTTAATGTTCAAGTCTGGTTCTTTGGTTGAGGCGCTAATTAACTTCGAATGATAAAAAACATGACACATACATTTATTTAAGCTGATAAAAATCGACAGCTTCCCCAAGTTAATGAATACACAGAACCAGCTTATCCAGATACAGATACAAATTCCACTCCAAATTGTAGAAGATTGAAATGTTCTTGGCAAAAATAAACCTGAAAAGTATCTACTTGAAACAACTACAGATCAAAAGAAATTAGAATGTGATTAGCAAAAATACAATTGGTTAATTTTAATGATTTCTAATAAAAATGTCTTAATTTATATAAATTAAAACAAAAAAAAGTAAATATTTCATTACAAGTAAGTAAAGAAATACATTAACTATTTTTAAAAATAAAGGAGCAAGGTTGTAACTGTTTTGGATATTATTTTTAATGGTTCTTGTTTTTTTATTAACTTTTTTAGGGTCGATTACCATCCATAATAAAATTAGAAAAAGTAGATCCAAAAAAATAAAATATGCGAATTCTTTAATTTGTTCACTTTTAATTGATGTAAATTTTGGTTGGTCAAAACAACTAGTTGACTGACAGTATTGTAAAAGCATCTTTTGTTCAGTTTTTGGAGAGAATATCGCAGATTCTTTACATAATTTAAGTATCTTTTAAGTTGTATAAATAAATGAAACTGTAATGCGATTAAGTGGTTAACTTTTGTGTGTTATTTAAGCTTTATAAATTGAACACAATGAATACATTTCAGCATGTTTTGAAATAACAGACCTATGCATACATATGTACGTACAAATAAATCTATATATATATAACTCTTTGTCCGCACTGACTGAAAATTATCGTGTAGCCCAAACGGTAAAAGATAGAAAGCTAAAACTTTCACACAACATAGATGAGATAATTTCATCGTGCAATAAGACGGCGTTTTGCGAAGTTCATCCTGTAAGTGGGTCAAATTCGGGGTCGAAGGTCAGAAAATTGCTAAGTATAAAAAACTTTTTTACTTCTTAAGATATCTCAACCAAACTCACAGATTATATGAATTTTTGGAACTGTCTTCTACATACTGACCAAATTTGCTCAAAGTCGGATTACTATATCATATAGTTGTCATGGGAACAATCGAATGCAAATTTAACTGTAGTGTCAAAAACTCTTGTTGTACTATGAAATATCCAAATAAAATTTACAGATTAACTCTTGTTGCTTAATTTGGATTCTTTCCACAAAATTAGCTTTATAAATATATGTAAATGTCTTCATACCTTCAAAATTGTTAATGTCAGACAACACGTATTGACAATTTGTCTGCTTTATATGTGTATATTATTGAGTGTTTTTTTTAGCCGGCCCAAAAAGCCGACTGGCTAACTGAAATCCATGGAGAAATGCAAGCCATTGACAATTGCCATCATTTGCTGTGCTATCTGTGTAACCATTTCTGTATATAAATATACATATTATTGGGTAATATCCCTTCTCCATGTCGAGCACATAAAAAGCGGCAATCGGCACGTTTCAACTCCCACACGGAGCCGGGAAGCTTTTTACGGCTGACAATTTCATGAAATTTCAACTCGATACCGACGGCGACCTTAACCATAAAATGGCGGCGTCGCTGTGTGTTGACGACAGTCGCAGCTCAGATTAAGCCCGGAACGGTGGCAACCCTGTTCCTGTTGTTGTTGTTGTTGTTTTGTCAAAGATAAAAAAATGCCATAAAAGCCGCAGGTAAAACACGCGGACCGACAAAGTCAACAGCAACAACAAAAACAACAACAACAACAGAATCGACAACAACAACAACAAACAGTGCGATAACAAAATGCACACAGCATTCGTTCATTCATTCATTTCATTTCTTCATTCTTTGCCCACATTCGTTTATTCATGCAGGTAAAAACGGACGACAGACAGACAAACGAACGGACGGACACACCTTGTGGGTGGGCTCTGTTTTCAACGTGTTAAACGGCATAAAAGTAGAATAAAAACTCAAAACGAAATGAAGCATGTTCAAAGAAATGTGGAGGAGTCGAGTAAAAAAAAAAGAAGAGCGAAATTTCTTACTCCACCCAAATTAAAAATAAAGAGGAGAGAGGAATTTTACTCATTCCCCTTCCCCACTCTCGCTCGCAGCCGGTAGGATTCGAACCTACGCTCCCAGAGGGAATCTGATTTCTAGTCAGACGCCTTAACCGCTCGGCCACGGCTGCTCTTGGCACATGAGCGTCTAGTTAGCGCCTTAACACTCGGCATAGCACTCAAGCAGCGGCGCTGCGACGGCGACGACGACGACGTAGGCAGCGACAGCGACGCGTCGCCAACGGCAGCTAAAAATAAAACTTGCGAGTGTGTGAGTGTGAGTGCGAGTAGTGCACGTTACTTGTAGTTGTTGTTGCGTTTGCTTTTGCTGTTGCTTTTTGCTTTGTCGTTTCTCTTGAGACGTTGCGTCGTCGCTCGCCTTACAGATAAGACACTTTTTTCAACTTTAAGCTTCGCATGCAATCAAAATAAAGCCGTACACACTTATTTACGCTTTACACTACAAACTTTTGCAGCGCCCTCTCTCCCTCACTCTCTCTCATATTTCTCTTTTGCTTAGTTTTGTGCTGTTTTTAGTTGTGCGTTTGCTTTAGTTTCGTTTTGGGTATTTGATTTTAGTTTTTGGCTTTTTCATTTCCATTGTTCTCACATCAACATTAGCTTTGCTTTTTGCCGTCTCGTCTTCGTTTTCGTCTTTGTCTACTACTATATTTATTGTTGTTGGTTTCGCGCAAAAATGCGTAGAAACAATTTGCTCATCTTGCTTGTTGTCTGACCCCTCAAAGTCGCCTTCCGTCCGTCCGTCTGTCCGCTTTAAGTTGCGGCGTGTCCAAAGTAGAAAATCTCTTTGTTCGTGTGTTGTGTTAAATGCCATGAGTTTGCAGAATTTTCGCCGCAATTTCGAAAATACATAAATATCTACATAGCATACACATCAGCCAACATAGATACATTCATACATACATACATTCCACAATCTACATACATACATATACATAAATACAGTCCACAGCCTACAATGTCTGTTCTCCACTTCCTTTACTAGTGCAAAACAATTTCGTTTAGTTTTTCTCTTTTCTCTTACTGAGAATCGCTTGTCATCACTCTATTTATCTATTCTTTTCTCTACCATAAATATTGTAAGAACTTTTTAAAAATAGTAGAAAGGCTAAGATCGTGTGATCCCAAAGAATTGCAAAATGAATTACAATACTATAGTCCCAAAGTCAATAGTTCGCATCTATACTAAAACTTTCATCACAATCTGATGATAAACTCCGAAGCTATTCAAGAATTTTTCATTTTTGAAGAATTTCAATATTCATTTTTGTATTATGAAAACGACAAATGTGAAACTTCTGAGAACTATAACTATGTACCTATAAAGTAAATAAGAACAAAGTAATGAGCCGTAATTAGCTTTATTCATAAGTCAAAACTTTTTTAAAACCATTAAAAATAGTGAAGAATGACTTATACAGAATAGAAGATTCAACATTTGAATGTATAATAGACGTTTTTAAAGATGCAAAAGTTAAAAAACGCATTGAAAAGCGCTAACCTCAAAAAAGTATTATTTTATTGAAATATTTTTAGTTCCAGACTACAAATTTCTTAATCGCTTGCAGTTTAAGCTCGAAATTGGAGTTCAGAACAGCTTGGACACGAAATCTGAACTCGGGAGCTCAACAATAACAACTACAACAACATCAAGCGAGTCTTTTGTGCGAATTCACAGCGCCGAATAGGCAGGAAAATAGTTGGGAGCAGTCGCTGCTCCCGGAGCCACTGCGTGCCCACCGCTGCTCTAAATGGCATTTACTTCTAAATCCGCTGACTCTACAATGTCAATTATTATCGATTTTCGGAATTCGGAACAGCAATCAACTCGTTTTGTGAACAGAAGCGTACTAACTATATATGTTATACTTCTATCTTTCTGTACTCCGAGCTGCCTTAACTCTCAACAGTTTCAAGCGGTTAAGGCTTAAGTTCAGTTTCAGCTTTATTTTCATTAAAATTTCAAAATTTCAATACCCAAATGCTCGCTTTTAAATAGGCAAATATATGCACAAATGTGTTTACTCCAATTCTATCCCATCCGGCAAGTTTGGCAGTTTCAGGGCACCCCTCAGAAAGGGGAGTCGGAGTCGGCAGGGGGGAGTGGCACATTTAGCCTCCGTTGTGAACTCATTAAGAGAACATTTTTAGCAGTTGACTTTACGAAACTGCGCAAACAATAACAAACCCATTAGATTAGCACGGGCATTTGGAGTGCTTTCAGCTCTCAGTTTTCAGTCTCAGTTCTCAGTAGTCGTAGTTAATCTAATTTGCTAAATGTTATCCCCTTAAAAGCATTTTCAGCAGCATTATTATCATGGTCAATTGTCTGCCAAATTATACTTGAAACTTGTATTTCTATTGCGTTTAAATGTAATTCCCCAAGTAGCTCATCTAAACTGTGGCAAATATATATAATAATTGCTATATTAAGTCACGATATTGAAATATTGATGCACATTGAAATATTCTCATTTTTGACATAAAACGTCAAGCAATATTGAAAGTTTTTGAAAAAAAATTAAGTTAGGCAAATAAATAGAATATTGATTTAGGATAAAATTAGAGGTCAAACAATATGCATAAAGATTTGTTAAGATTTAACAAGGTTATGAGACTTCAGAGCTTTGAAAAATTTGTAAGGGGTACGTATAGAAAGTCTGATAATTTTTAAAAATTTTGTAAGTTTTCAAATTAACAGAAATCTAAAAACAGAATACATTTAGAGGCCAAAACATGTTTAAAAAGACATTTTTCATTGAAACATGTTAAGATTTGTTAAAATTATGAGACTTCGAAGTATTGAAAAATTTAAAAGGAAAATCTGCAAATTTTTTAAATTTTGTAGAATCTCAAAAGTAAGAAAAATTTAAATGCATAATACAATTAGAACCCAAACAGTCATTCAAAAGACAGGGAATATCGAAATATGTTAGGAATTAAAAAAGTTTGAAGACTTTGAAGTGTTCAAAACTTTTAAAAGGGGTTGGTATGAAAAATCTGCAAATTTTTGAAAACTTTGAAAATCTTCAATTTAACAAAAATTTTAATGCAGAATGAATTTAGATGCCAAACTATTGTCAAAAAGACAGGGCTTATCGATATATGTTAAGATCTGACAAAAAAAAGCCGCGGAAAGTCGAAAAACTTTGAAGAATTTTAAAATCCTCAAAATAAAGAAAAATTTAAATGCATTCTGAATTTTCAATGAATGAATTACTCAATATCTGTTGAATACCAAGGTTTAAACATCAATTTAAATTGGGTATACTACTTAAAATACAGTTGAACTTCCATAACTCGAACTTTTATAACTCGAATTTCTCTCTAACTCGAGCTAAGTGAGTGGCAGTAAAATTAATAAACTGAAGAAAAATAACTCTATGAGTCGAATATCTTCATAACTCAAACCTTTTCTTTGGATAATGGTGATTTAAGTTAGGGAAGTTTGACTGTACTTAATATCTGCTGAATACCAATGTTTAAACATCAATTTAAACTGGGTATACTATAATAATTTATATTTTAAGAAAGAAAGATGTCAGTTTTTGTTTAGGTTCTCAATAACAATCACTTGAGACTTAGCTGAAAGTGAAGTGTGCTTGTCCTTAAGCATTTTGGTATTTTGGCCCACAATGGCGGCTAATACAATGCATGGGATATTGGGTATTTGGTATTTGGTACTGAGTGGAGTGCGATGATATCAAGCATCTTAACTTTCAAATTGGATGCCCATTGTTGTTGTTGTTGTTGTTGTTGTTGCTGCTGTTGTTGTTGTTGGTTAGAGCAAAAATCAGTTGCTTGGTTGACTTTGACCGCAAAACGGGGGATGTTCCCGATAACGACGATTGCCCATTTTTGGGGTTGGTCGCGTGTCCTCCTGGTACTTTTTGGTATTTCTGTGTTTGGGTTTGGGTAAACGACGTATAAACGATGTGGCAAATCCATTCGAGTTATGACCAATGAAGCACATAAAATTTGGATTTATTTTGAACGCTTTTTATAGTGTTTATGGAATTGGCAACCACAAATTGGTTAGATAAAAAATTTAGTTAAACTATGTGAGAGCTTGAGTTAAATCTAATTTGCAAAAAAAAGAGAAGAGTTTTTAAAGGCGGGAAATTTGACCCTTTGCTGTTGTTGGGAAAATTGTCTTGGCCAAGTCAGCATTTTCCTTTTAGCTGTTTTATTACCTTGGCTACAATTCAATGTAGACACTTTTGCCACTCAGTAACAGATACGAATACAAGTACGAGAGACGGACAGACAGACAGTCGGACAGACAATGCAACAACAAATCTGCAGCCAAGAGACATTGCCATGCATCTTCCGTCCGTCTGTCCGTCCGTTCGTACGCCGCATGCCGCAAGCCAAGGAAATGAAATAAATTGCAAATAAATTCAATATACTCCACATGTGTGTTTGTGTGTGTGTTTTGTGTGTGTGAGTTTGTCTGTGTTCGCATTAGAGATCCAGTAGCAGAGATACATAAATCAAGGCCATAAATGGCAATTGCGCTCGCTGCCGACGCCGACGTCACTTTGATTGGAAGGCAGGCAGTAAGAGCAGACGCAGCAGCAGCGCAGCAGAGCAGCATTCACAACGTCGTCGTCGTCGTCGTCGTCGTCGCATTGTGATTGGAATTGTTCATATGTATGTTGGTATTTGCTGTTTCTGCTCTGCCGCTGCCTCTGTCACTGCCTCTTCCTCTCCCTTTCTGTCTGCTGCTTTGCCCTTTGCACTGGACACTTGAGCGTCTCTTGCACTCTCTTCTCCTCTCTGCATTCTGAGAAGGGCATCGAAGTTGAGTCGAAGAGATCGACACTTGAGCTTTCGAGCATGGAAGCTTTTGTGCTCTCATTTGTTTGCCTTTTGTGCTTCATTTGCTATAATTTTTGGTGATTACTTGCAGTCCATTAAAGCTTCCAAGTGCAGTGCACAGCGAATTGAGAACTCACATGTGTGTGTGTGTTTAAATCAATCTTTATTAAGCGCGCTCGTTGCCTGCAGTGGCGTCGCGCAATAAAAAATCAAATTGCACTGCCGGCCAACAGCAACAACAACAACAGCAATAACCTGAACCTGTTTAAAGTGCAACTTGCGGCAGTTGCGCCTCTCGTCTGTGCTTCAGATTTCTCCGCCACTTTACTTTACTGTTTGTTGCTGCTGCAGCTTTTTTCTTCTTTTTTTCTTCGTATTCTTTTTTTTCGTCTTCGAGCTACAAAAGTCGAGTGGGCTCTTGTGCTCAATTTGGCCCTGTGTTGCAGTTGTTGTTGTCGTGATTGTTGTTGTTGTTGCTTTTGTCAACGTGCTGCCGGCGCCCGTGCTTCGTACTCCTTGCTCCGTGCTCCGCCTCTCTCTCTCACTCAATTGCTGCGCCAATGCCCGACGACAACGACGACGACGACGACGTTGCCTGGCGACTCGCGCGCATATCGCAAATGCAATCGCAATTAAGTTTTATTTTGTAGCGAGCGCATTTTTTAATTAGCAAACGACGGCATACGCTACGCTTCGTGTCGCCAGAGCAGCAGCTACCGCCCCAACCAAAAAGCTTCCACTAGCAGCTACCGATCCCCACTGTTGTCGTCGTCGTCGTCGCTGTCGCTGACGGCGTCTCTGTCGCTGTCTCTGCCTACGCTCGCGCGCCGCTGCTAATGATGATGATTGCTCTCTGACTGCGGCGTGGCGTCGTGACGCTGTGTTAGAGATGGTCACGTGAAAAAGCACGCAGTTAGCAGAAAATGAGAGATGACTGAATGAGATGAAAGCCCAATATTGGGAACAATTGTGAAGAAATAATATTTATAAAAATAAATATATTAATTTGAATTAACAAAATAAAAATAATATTTAGAAAATAATTATAAATTAATATGAAACTATTATTATTTTTTATTATCTGATAGTAATTTAATTAATGGGAGGATAATGTTAAGCTTGTAAGATTAATTTAAATCAAATACACTTTTATTAATTTTTAATAAGCATTTAATTATTCATTTTTGAATATTCCCAGATTCTTATATTTCAAATCTTAATTTTATTTTTTTTTCTTCATTTTTTATTCTTTCAGTTAGTTTAAAGTTGTTTATAATAATAATAATAATTATTATTATTATTATTATTAATTATTAATTATTATTATTAATTGTTTATTACGTTATTATTATTATGTTACTTAATTTTATTTTAATTCATATTAATTCCTTTGGTTATTTGCATTTAGTTGACACTCAATAATAAATAAATAATAATCGTGCAATTCACATAACACGCGCTCATCTCTAGCTTGTATCTGTAGCCATGTATCTGTGTATCTGTATCTGTGCATTGCATACGAAAAGTGCACGAAAATTTATTCGCTTCTCGATATTTAGCACCCATGGGGGTATAAAATAAAAATCAACAACAACAGCAATCGTCTCGATCGTTGGATCGTCGCTATATTTGGCACACGGCCCCCAAACCGTACCCCCGCCCCTCTTATTCCTCATTCCCCTCTCTGCGCCCTATTTGGCTATTCCTGCTTCTTCTTCTTCTTGGCTACTGGCGTGGCATACAAACAAAAACACAATTTTCATATTGATTCGATACCATTTGCAGTTTCAGTTTTTATCGTTCGTCACTTTGGGTTTGCAGTTGCGAGGCAAACGAATACGAAACACGAATAAAACGAATGTTGAACAAAACGAAAATTTGCATTTGACTTTTATTGACATATTCGCATTTTTATTGATCGTTTTAATTTGCATTTCGATTTCAATTTCAATTTTGTCTGTACTCGCCTCGGCTGGCAAAATAAACCAAAAGGCCTTTTTGCATTTGTTTATATACCCTGTGTGCATTTGAAATTGTTCAAATAAGTGGGTGTATTCGTTTTTTTTATAATCGTTACTCAAAAAATATGTTAAAGGGTATATTGTATTCGTTGCAATGTTGGTAATAGGTAGAAGGAAGCATCTCCGACCCTATAAAGCATATATATTCTTGATCAGCATCAATAGCCGAGTCGATATAGTCGATATTTCATTTGAGGGCCTATATCTCAGAGACTATAGGAGCTAGAGCCACCTAAATTTGGCACACAGACTTCTAAAAAACCCCACGCAGATCAAGTTTGTTTTTAATTTTTGCCACGCCCCTTTCCGCCTCCGTAAATCGCGAAAAACCACCACACGCACAGTTTTTAAGATATAAGATTTTGTTTACTAACTAAAGTTAACTACTATTATTAACTATCATCCTACTAAATCCCAACAAGATTGGACAAATATAAAGCTGGTAATGGCTGATTAAAGTTTTTAAGCAACATAAGTGCCTAAAAGCATGCAATAGAAAATATTTTATTATATATTTCCTCGACTATAGCCTTTCCCACTTGTTTTAATCTTTGATTCTTGAGTTTACAATTGATATACAAAGTCCTCATTTTCTTTCTTAAATGTTAGGGTATCTGCTAATTTAGCACTCCCCACTCCAGCACTTTTCACTTATGTTTTGCTTACTTTTTGGTCTGTCTGTCAATAAACTGGTTGCTTGCCACCGCATGCTGCGGCGTGTGCAACAGCAACAACAAATAAAAAACACATTTGCAATATTTATAAAATTTTATTGCATTAATTATTTAATTTATGACTTTCTTTTATTTGATTTTACGACTTGAATTTTGCATTCGGTTTGTTGCTGCTGGGCCATAAAGCCAATAAACACACACATTAACATATGCACATGCTCAGCTGATTATATATGTATATAGAAATCAAATGTGATTATTGCGCATTACTGATTGCCTTGTTTAGTAACTGTTACTACACATTGATTAGCTAATTTGCCCCTCACTTCCCGCTCATAACTCATTATCATAATGCTCTTAAGTGATTTTGTTGCAATCGCAACGAGTGTCGATTGCATAACATTGCAAATCTCAATTACAAATTTGAATATTTGCATTTTGTAATCAAATTTGCAATTTGTCCTATTTTATTTATAAAATTTTTATGCCATTTTCATCATTTTCTTTTCCATTTTGCCAGCTGACAAATGAAGGTCACGCCAATGATGTCAGCATTCAGTCAATGGAACTTTAGAGACGGTTTTCAGTTTCAGTCTATGACGATATAATATCGTATCTAATCGGAAATTGTGAAATGAGATACCATCTAAGCTTATCAACGTCGTGTAGACTTCACTTCTAATTAAAGTCTTTAAGAAAATGCCATTTAATAAAATGAAGTGAATTGTGAAATATTGTATGATTATAGATTGTATCATTTTTATATTTAGCAAAGTTTTCTTGAATTCTAAATAAAGATATTTATGTAAAAAACATTTTTAAGACTTCCTTAGTAATAAATGAAAAAAAGAAACACAGTGTTGAAAGACTGAATTATTTTAGAGCCTTAGAATAAATGCATTTTAATAAAAGAGTCTGTTATAGACTGTATTTCTTTAATATATGGGTATTTCTAGGATCGAAAACGCGACATTCGTACGTCTTTAAATCAGAAAAAAATGGGAAATTAACATTTTCAAAAAGGTTTTTTACGTGTTTTATGCATTTTATCATCACTATTTTTACTTTAAAAGACTTTGAAGACTTGTCGCTTTCGTATTATTTATAGAAAACAAAGCATCGCGAACGCGACAAAAAATTAAAGTCGTTTTTGACTTCATCTTGAAAAAGGCGAAAATCAGTGAAAGGTTGCGAGTAATTTGGAAGAAAATACTCTTAAACCACAATAAAATAATGTAGTTTTCAATTTAAAGGAGTTATATTGGTATATTACTATTATTTTATTTGTTTTACAAGTTTTATTAGTGATTTGTAACGCGACATCGCGAACGTGACAAGATTTGCACCTAGTTTGTGCCAAGAATTTGATCGTCAAATTTCATTCGATATGCCGAAAACATCTTTTAAAACTTAATTTAAATTTAATATTCAAAATATTTCTATACATGAAAATGTTTCATGTTACAATCTTATTATCTTATTTAGTGTAATCGTTAGAATACAAACGGTTCATTTTGAAAGTCAATTTTTAAAAGAAAAAGGTCAAAAATACAGAAAAAGTGAATTTATTCCAATGTAGAATCTATATGTTCATTCTAGTGAATTTTTTCTAGCGTATATTGTTTAAAAAAAACACTTGAAAACATTTTTGGAAGAAAATTTCACAAGATGTGATTTTTTGATCAATTTTACGCTTTTGGGCGAGGTGGACTTTCTGTGGAAATGCCCATATTCAAAGTTTTGAAATACTGTTAAGGAAAATTAAAAAAATTAAAATTATTTTAGAAACAGGGAAACTGTGACGAAACCGTTCTTTCAAACTTTAAAAAATATTCAAAATTAATAAAAAATTCTCTTATGGACTGTATATCTTCTATATATAACATACAGTTCTTGAATCCTACAAAAAAATGTTTATAAAGAAGGTCTTAAAAGATTTTTCAATCTAATCGAAATTTATACGAAGTTCTGAAAGGTTATTAAGTGAAATAAAGAAATTAGAATTACTTTAGGTACTTGGAAACTAACACGCGACAGTTCTTACAAACTGTAGACAGTAATTTTTATATAAAACATAAAGTTCTTGAATCACACAAAAATTTTACAAAAAAAAAAGATTATAAAATGTTTTCAAAGTTCTGAAAGGTTATCAAGGGAAATAAAGAAATTAGAATGGTTTGTGGTCTCGGGAAAACTGACACGCCACAGTGCAGAGCCTTGGGCAATATTCGAACCCAAAAAATATAATAATGATAGCGATAACCGAAAACAATATTATCGCAGTTGTGTACTGAAACAATCATTTGGATGGCTGTCCACTTCCTGACAATGGAACAAAAGTTAATAACTGTGCTATTAAAGTGGTGCCCAGGCCTATTATTATTTCATGACTTAAAGCTAACGGCCAAGGGCCCTACGAACTCGAACTCAACTCGAATACAAACTCGGGTTCCGACTGCAACTCGGAATTGTGCTCGGCAACTGTTCGATGTTCGTTCGTGCGAGCAGAAGACGTTGATAGAAAACGGGGCGCAAGCAAGTGACAAAAGGAAACCTTTGCGGTTAATTGCACCACCACACAAACTTGTAACTATGTGGACAGCGAGTGTGTGAGGTGTGGGTAGAGGAGAGAGGAGAGGGAGGGGAACTGGCTGCATGGACAGCGGGGTCAAAGGCAGCGTTAAATGTCAATTGGGCCATTCTGGGGGTTGTCGTCGCCGCAACGCCGTCCCATTGTCAGTGTGAGCAGGAAAACCTGCAACATTCAACTACAACGTTTACACGACAGGCTATTAGATTCATATACTTAGCTTGAACAGTTATTTGTAGAGCGAAAACAACATAAAAGTATCTTCTTAACATGTTTATATCATTTTGAAGAGATTTTTATAATATTACGCAATGTGCTGCGCATAAACGAAGTAAAAAAGTCGAAATTTACTCAATTTGGAGATTATTATTAAAAATTTGGTAGTAAATATGTAATTGTAAAATGTTAAATGATAGTAGAAGTAAATAATGACAAGTTCTTTTGGAGTTTTACTTTGTTAAAGTCTAAAAAACATTTAAATTTTAAGTTTAGTCTTTAGATATATAAATTAATTAACTATTTACGATACTAGTATAAGGAAATAAACTTGGGTACTTTCAGATTTAAGCGAATGTCGTACTTTAAAACAAAAAAGTTGCTTTAAATCATGATAATACAGTTGAACTTCCATAACTCGAACTTCTATAACTCGAATTTCTCTCTAACTTGAGCTAAATGAGTGGCATTAAAATTAATAAACTTAAGAAAAATAACTTTATAAGTCGAAAATCTCCATAGCTCGAACCTTTTCTTTGGATAATGGTGATTCGAGTTAGGGAAGTTCGTCTGTATTATACTATATTCGCAGATATAATCAATTATCGTTCCAAAATTGATATGATAATTTTACGAAGCGAAATACAAGCTTTCGTCACTAGATACCCTTGTTAAGGGTTTTTTAATAATAACAATATCGCAAAATTTTCAACTTATCAACACAGTGACGAATTTAGAAGATACATCAGTTTACTTAATACAGTGTGAGTTACATAATGTATATCACGATAAACACAGCGCATAAACGTAAATCGTTAAAAGAAGGGAATATCTACTGCACAATGGGCGAAAAAGAGAGCGAGCAAAAAGTCAGCTCGCCTTAATAACAGTAACTATAACTGTCAATATGTTGGACATGGGGACGGACTGCCTCACCCGAAAATGAAACAACTACAACTACAACTGAAACTGAAACCGCCCTGGCTGCAGGCTAATTATTTAACCAAATGTTTAAGCGCCAGGCGATTTTGCAACGCTTGCGAAAATGGCCAAATAAAAAGCTCTTGTTCACATTTAAAGCGAGTGAAACGGGCGAGATTTAAAATAAATTATATCGTCATATTCCCAGGGGCGCTTTACGAAATTGTACGTTGTTGTTGCTGTTGTTGTTGAGTTGAGTGCTTTACGCCGCCCCCTTTGGAGCAGCACTCGACTGACAGGCGCCCAACCACCCACACACACACATATGCATACACACAGACGTGTGAGTAGAAAGATGAGAAGAGCTCGTCAGCGTCGACACGCCAATTCCATATGTTACACAGTTCGCTACGTTTGTACCCCGTCCACCTTCCTATCTCCCTCCTCCTTTGGGTGTGCGAAGCATAACACATCAACATCAACATCAGATGAGAGGACGACCGCATTGCATGAATTTAACTAAATCCCATACTCTTTTTATTCTCTCTGCATAGCTCGCTCTCTCTTCATAGGCTTTGTTCACTCACTCTCTCTTGTTCTCTGCTTCTATCGGGGTAAAATACAAGCAACAACAAGCAGCACACTTCGACTCTGCGATAATTGAACATGTTTCCGCTGCCGCAGTCGCTGCCGCTGCCGCTGCTGCTGTCGCTGTCGCTGTCGCTGCCAGCGCTTGGGTTGAGGCTGAGGCTGAGCGCAAAGACCGCAGCTAGCGTGCCCTTTTAGTATTTTTCGAAATTGCTTTTTACTGCTGCTGCTGTTGTTGCTGCTGCTGCTTCTTCTTCTTCGTTTTGGATTTTGTACGAATGAACTGAATGCCAACCAAGCCCTTAACACACACACACACATGCACAACAGGCGATAGCTACTCCATTTTGTATGCGTTGTTTTAGGGTGACCAGCTGACGTCAATAGCAACAACACTAACCACAACAACAACAACAACAACAACAGACCTTGCTTTTACTTTTGTAAGCATTTGCATTCCATTATCTTTATTGCTGAATACACTTATTTATTTTTAGTGAGCGACATTTTTGTTGCAGCTTTTTGTTGAGCATCAGCGGAATGCGATTGGGAGCTTGACATTTATTGACCTTCGATAGCTCAAAGTCTAGAGTAGAGCGATGCCACAGGTCGCTGGTTCGACTCCGGCTCGAAGGATTTTAGTTTTTTAGTACACTTTTTACAATTAGTATTTTTATATTTGCGAGAAACATATTTTGTTATACCCTTTACTTTAAAAATAAGTAAAAGGGTATATTGTATTCGTTGCAATGTGTGTAACAGGGAGAAGGAAGCATCTCCGAACCCATTAAGTATATATATTCTTGATCAGCATCAACAGTCGAGTCGATATAGCCATGTCCGTCTGTCCGTTCGTCCGACTGTCCAACCAAATTTGGCACGCGAAAAGCCACCACACGCACAGTTTTCAAAGTATTAAGAATTGTTTACTAATTTACGTTAACTACTATTATTAACTATCATCCTACTAAATCGTAACAAGATTGGACAAATAAAAAGTTGGTAATAGCTGATTAAAGTTTTTTAGCAATGTAAGTGCCTTAAAGCATGCAATAAAAAATATTTGTAATTTATTTAAATAAGTAACGGGTATCGGGAGCTAGATTTTTTTATTATCCGAACAATGTTAATATAATATATATCGGGGGTGCCACAGAAATCGCTTTCGCTTGAATTTCACTCAAATTTGTATGAAATTTAAGTGAAATTGAAGCGAAAGCGATTTCTGTGGCACCCCCGTATATTTTTATTTTCAGGATATGATTATGCAATGATCATATCTTATTTAAATGTTATTTTGCTATTATTATTTATTATAAGATACTTTTTTAATATTTTGTTTGAATATTTTTAGCCATATGTGATAATTATATTTTTTAAAGATATTTTTTTAAGACTTATCATATCATCACAAATATTATTTTCTATTATTCCCAAAAGCTGGTCACCCTAATAAGCGCAGCGCCTCCTAATGAATGGTCTGCTACCTTGTGTCTTGTAATAAAAGGTGGAGAACTTAATACGCAGTACGCAGGACACGCACAGTGTTCCGCACTGGACAGAGCACGAACAGAGGGACACGAACAGGGACACAAACAAGGACACAGACATAGACAAGGACATGGTCAGGACAAGGCGCAAGGACAGGGCATAGAATAAATAGAAAGAAGCACGCATTTAAATGTGAGGCGTGTAATGAGAGGCCCACTTTCATACACATACATATTTTATTAACAATTACCAGTGACGCGGCAAGTTGCAACAATAATTGATGAGGGCAAATTGAGGCGCCACAAAAATACACACACACGCACATTCAAAAGTGGCCCCTTGGGGGCATTGGCGCTACTGAAACTGGCCAGCAACGTTTTTGCGGCTCATCCCAATGTCAAACACACAAAGCCCAAAGCCGAAACTGAACCCAAACCCAAACCCAAAGCCCAAAAAGCCGAACACGACCAACATTGGCAGTCATAAAATGTGAGCTTTATGTGCGCGCGTTTATCCTTTAATATTTTTAAAGCCCAGGCAAAATGCTAAAACACACACAAATACACACGCACACACACACACGCACACACAGTTACAACGTGCAGAGCGGCATGAAGGCTTTATAAAAATTAAATATTTGCCCAGGAGAGTCAGCTGAGCGGCGAAAGAGAGAGCGGGCAAATGCCGTAAGGGGGCTACGCATAAAGAGCACACAACAACAACAACAACAGCAGCAAAAAAAGTTTAAGCATAAAACTTTTTTCTTCTATTTTGATGCGCTGTCCTCGTTCTTTCTCTTCCTCTGCCACCGCCGCCGTCGTCGCTACGTCAGCCTCTGCCCTGCCTCTGCCGCTGCCCTGCCTCTGCCGCTGCCTTTGCTCTCACTTGCTGTGGGTGGTCCACTCTCTCCTCTCTCTGAACTTTCTGGCGCGTGCTTTACACTCGTTTGTGTGCCTGCCAACGCTTGAGGCGACTCTCACACACACACACACACACACATATACAAAAGTACTTGTACAAATACACACGCACAGTTGCACTCACATACAGAATTTGTGTTTGCTTTTGACTTTTTGTGCTAAGGACATTACAGACATTGCACAGTTGTTGTTGCTGTTGTTGTTTTACTTGTTGTTGTTGCATTGCTTCCATTTGGGGTTGGCTGACGTTTTTGGGCCTTCTGTTCTATTCCGTTATGCTGCTGCTGCTGCTGTTGCTGTTGCTGCTGGCTGTGTCCTTATTTCCGGCCACCCTCTTGTTTTGTCATTTCCATTTTATGCGACTTTTTATTTTATTATATTTTGTGATTTCGGCCCTCGATTCCCCAGAGCTTCAATTATGCCATTTAATGATTGGTTCGGGTGGTTCAGGTCCAAGAAACGGAACTTGGGCTGCAACAAATTTGGCCGAGTGCTTTTTGTGCACTTCTCCAAGAGGAAATTGACATACGTTTGCCTATCATCACAATAATATATGCACTAACTACATCAATGAAATGTTAAGCTGAAGATATGAAATCTTTGGTTATTCATAATTATATTAAAATACCTTTTATATGGAAATCAGTCTATATTGTTCTACTGCAGAGGAATCCTTAACATTTGTAATCCTTCAAGTAGTTTTTTATATAACTTTTGTTAAAGCTTGTAACTTATCTATTTCAAATATAAACTTAATTTACTGAACCCTTCGGTGTTAATTGCGCATCTACAATCGTTTTCATTAGAATTTTCATCATTGTTTTCCATAAAGAAAATATTTACTCGTATTAGTCAGAACTGTTCGTATTCATTGAGCGAGTTCATCAGCTCTTAATTCTAAATGTTAAGTATGTATACCTTTCATTAGAGTTTCCATTGCTGTTTTTATTAGAGCTGCCCTTTGTCTTTTTATTAGAAATTGCAATAGGGCTTTTCAAACAAAATGTACAACAGAAAACTTTTAATATTAGTTACAAAACTAAACCCTTTGCTCATAATTGCTCATCTGCAATCGTATAATTCCAAATATTAAGCATACAAAAATTTCATTAGAGTTTTCATAATTGTATATTTTTTGTAAATAATTTCAAGTATTACTCAAAACTTTTTTTAATAACTGAGCATCTTCAATCGTTCTAAATTGTAAATATTAAGTATATATTGTTTCCATTAGAGTTGCTGTTTTTATAAGACTTTTCATTATAATTCACATTGAGGCTTTCCAAAAATAGGGCACAAACGAAAATTGCAAATATTAGTTACATAACTTATCATTTCAGTTTTAATTACTTACTTATTGATCCTCTAATTGTCTAAGTGTCGACACTTTAGTTTTCATTAGAGTTTTCATCATTGTTTTAAATAAACTAGTACTAATCAAAACTTTTCGTATTAATTGCTCTATGTTCTAAATATGAAGTGTATATAACTTTAATTACAGTTTTTATTGATGTTTTTATTAGAGCTGACCTTTAACTTTTCATTAGAAATTACAATAGGGCTTACCAAACCAAATTTACAACAGAAAGCTGTAAATATTATTTACATAACTCAACATTTAAGTGTTAATTACTTCATAATTGAATCTCAAATTGTCTAAATGTCACTAAAGTTTTCATTAATGTTTTTATTAGAATATTCATAAGATTTTTTAATCGTGTTTTCAAAAAAGAAAGTAAATATTTTTTTTGTCAAATCATTAATATAATTCAGTCGAAAACAATTTGCTGGTTTCTGTATTTATATTCGTATTTTTATTAGACTTTTCATTATGAATTACATTCCAAACAAAGTGCACAAACCAAAATTGTAAATATTAGTTACATTACTCAACATTTAAGTGTTTATTACTTACTAATAAAATCTCAAATTGTCTAAATGTTGTCACTAAAGTTTTCATTAAAGTTTTTATTAGAATGTTTATTAGATTATTCAATATTGTTTTAAAACAAGAAAGTAAATATTTTCTAATACAATTGGATATTTCTTGCCTTTACTTAGTTTTCAGACTTGCGAGTTTTGTCATTTAATTTTTTTTGGCAAATCATTAATATAATTCAGTCGAAAACAATTTGCAGGTTGCTGTACTCGTATTCCCCGCTGGGCGATAGAGAAATCCACTTCAAACTGTATCGAGTGAAGTTCAATTTCTATTTAATTGACACGGACGCACATTAGACAAGCGGAACTGCAAGTTTCCCCAGCGGAGGCATCAACTAGCGAGTTGATTTATGGCCATGTCCTAAACTCTTCGCACACACCTTTTGGCCACAACTACGGGACGGGACTTTGTCTTCAGTTTCTTGCGTGTTTCGCATTTGGTTTGCGGTGTTTGGTCTTTGCCGGCGGTTTGGTGTTTGGTGTTCGGGTTCCTGTTCCCTGTTCCCTGTTCCCGTTGTCCGTTTGGGACTTAATATATTAATCAAAGGCATGAAATCTTTATCAAGTTGTCAAGTTGGCGTACGACTGACAATGAGTCTGCGAGTTGTAGAAGAAACCCGTTTGATCCTTAACACGCACATATTCCTTGTTGTTGTTGTTGCTGCTCTCGTTTTGATGTTGTTGTTTGGTCGCATTCCCATTTGCAATTTGCAATCGAAATCAGAGAATTGCACGAATAATAAAAATAAATGAAATAAAATTAAGCTACAAATTTATATTCATCTGAGCGAGGGCTGCTTTTGAAGTAAGCTGTTTTAATTGATTTGCAAATCGCACTATTAGGTTTTAGCTTGTAAGTTTTTGTAATGCTTTCGTCACTAGTGTGGACTCCACAGCGAATTGTCTTTTCTTTGTTAAGTTAATTTGATTATTATTCAGTTATTGACTTTTATTACTTTGAGTTTTAGGAGTCAAAAATTATTAAAATTAGTTTGTAATTTACATTAAGTTTGTTTTTCTTGTTTTAAATGCTGTTTTCTCTTATTTATTATATTCACATCATTTTATTGATTACAATTTGTTAAATGAAAAATGATCAATCACCTTTTTCCAAACATTTAAAGCAGCGGTGGGAACGAAATCTGAATTCGGGAGCACAACAACAACATCAACAGCGAGTCTTTTGTGCGACTTTATAGTTGGGAGCTGTCGCTGCTCCCGGAGCCACTGCGCGCCCACCGTTGATTTAAAGCTTCTGCCAGAACTGTAACTAGAAGTTTGAAAAGAATTGAATTCGAGTGTGTACTTATTTCGTCACTAGCGTGAGCTGCCGTCCATACATCATTATGGACCTTATTTTAGGATTAAAATACATTTTAATTTATTCTCGATTTTTTCACACAATAATTTTGTGTTTTTGATTTTATTCGCTCTTCTATAACTCTTTAAAATAGAAAGATTTATTTTTTTAATGTCAACCAAGTTGACCAAAATTAATGCAAGAATTTAAGTAAAAAAATAAGTAATTAAATTGAAATTAAATTTAAATTTAACTGAAAAGATAAAAAATTCAAGATTTAATTCGCTTTTCAATAACTAATTATAATATAAAGATTTATTTGATTATGTATTTAATGTCAACTAAGCACAGTTGACCAAAATGAATGTAAAAAGTTAAGTAATTATACAAAATTAAGAAATATTAAATTAATTAATTTTAAATTTAAATTTAACTGAATTGATAAGAAATAAAAAATCTGGTGGTATTCAAAATTTGTTTAAAACTTTTTAAAATGATGCAACATTTATTGCAAGGTTTGAGGAAAACCCAATCAGATCAATAAGTATTTGTAGTTATAATTAGTACTAATACAAGTATTAGGGCCGTTTTTTCAATGTACATATAAACTGTGTCTAAGATATAATTTAAAATTTGACAGTAATTTCTATACATTTTACGTCAAAATATATTTTCAATAGTTATCAAACACCTTGTTTAGACATTGAAAAAACGGGCCTCAAAGTTAGTAAGGTTAAAGATTTCTAAAGTTTTCAAACTAAACACATTTCATTGTTTTTTTTATTTTTAAATTTAAAGCGCCTTTTTCCCCATTTAAAACCCCATTTTTACCCAGTCCAAGTTGCTTTTAAGCCACTAAACAACCCGCGTTTCTGCTCGACCAAATGTATCTCCACGTAGTGCGAATCATTTTACCAGCAAACACTGAAATTGTCACCAGATTGAGTCTCTGAATCTCGGAGTCTCCAACTCTCCAAGTCCGAGTCTCAGTTTGGGCTTTGCGATCTGTTTCCCATTCGTTTTGTTGTTGGCGGCAAACATTAATATTCACATGTCGTTCCTCGGTATGCGCGACCAGTTAGGGGCGGGGCGGGCAGGGGCGGGCTTCGAAGAGGGGCGGCAAAGGGAAGTTGAAGAAGTTGGGAGTCTGATATGGAGAGCTGCCAGTTTCAGTCGCAGTTCCAGTCTCTCTCTCTCTTTCTGTCTCTAACAGTCGCTGTCTCTGTTTGTTTTTTTTGGGTTTGTACTCAGTGTACCCCCTTTTTACACCTCCCTCTCCCTGTCTCTCCCTCTCTCTTGCTGCTGCTGCCTGGCCAGTCCAATATTCCGAGACGCGCTTTAGGCTGCATAAATTTATTCGTCGCTGTCGCTAACTAAAACCCAATCCGCCCGGCTTTGCCCGCGCCACGCAGAC
This sequence comes from Drosophila subquinaria, assembly GCA_037043405.1. NCBI lineage: Eukaryota > Metazoa > Arthropoda > Insecta > Diptera > Drosophilidae > Drosophila > Drosophila subquinaria. Next base: position 10,121 of record JBAMBL010000449.1, on the reverse strand, counting down.
CCCTTCAGTTCCCCCTCTCTTCCCCTGCCATGCTTCCTCTATACTCTCCAACCAACTTGGGCCTTAAAAACTGGTTCCATTTATGCAAGTTTTCTTTCTGCGACTCTTTTTGGTATTGTGCTTAGTTGTTGTTGCTCGCATTGAATTTTGCACCTCAACTCCGACTCCGACTTTAGCCGCAGATACATTTTACTTATCGGCATCTAAATTCAGACGCTGTCATGCAGTTCACTTCTCTTTCCTTTTCCCTTGCCCCTGCCCCCGTTCCCAATCCAGAGTCTCCACTCCAGACACTGTTTGCCTGCAGATTCGGCTTCATATTCGTTTCGTGTTCGGGTTTCGGGACAACGAACAAACAGCGCACTGAATACATCCGAAATATGCACGGAAAAGTATCAAATTTCAACAATTTGTAAACAAGAAAAAACGAAATTTCTTAATGCCAAATGAAAAATGGTTGATACACAAAAAAAAAAAAAAATGCCATTCTAAAATCAAGCAAAAAATACTTAATTTAAGCTCGCATTTTTAAAGTATGTATTCAGGATGAAGCTGAAAAATCAAGCCTGTATCGAGATTAAAATGGGAAAATACACATTTGCTGAGCGCGAGAGGAAAATTCTCTCTCGGCCTCTCTCATTTCAACCGGTCCGTTGGCTGAATGGTTAGAGCCGCCGACTCCAGTTTGAAAAAAATCTGGGTTCGATTCCCCCCTGTCAATTATAATAAAAAGGTAAAAATAAAAAAATGTAAAACAAAATTTTTTTATTTTTAAATATCTATAAAAAAAAATCTAAAATAAAAAATAATTTAAAAAAAAAACCTTTAAAAATAAAAAAAAAAGTTTAAATGTAACGAAAAACATTATAATTAATAAAAAATTGTTAGCCTGAATTTAAGAATTTCAGGATTGAATTCGGGATTGAAAAAATCAAGTATTTCATTCTTGGTTTAAGGAAATCCGAGATAACCCCACTTCTGACATCGTTTCGTATTGAATTAGGGCTAAATATCCCGGGTTTTTTTTTCTGTGTAAAGATGCGAAGCGAAGAGACAAAAAACTAAACTGCACTAATCGCTTTTGGAGTTAAGTCGACAGACTCAAATTCCATAAATATTATGAAATCATTATCAATATCATTAGTTCAGTGTAAAATTTTCAAATTTGCTTATTTCATTATCATAAATATATATATTTTCTCAAGTTAATAAAGAGTCGACTGTGGCGAAGTAAACATCCGTCGGAATCGTCGGATCTGGATGAATTCAAATGATTTCATTGTTTACTTTAGCTCGCCAAGTATCCAAGAGATACTTATTATATGTATGTCTGTATGTGTGTCTGTACATATCCATCTATATTTATACAGATGCAGATCTATCTGAACTCACACTCATATTGACTTATACGTCTTTGTATCTTGTTTGTTTGCTTGCTTGCTTGTTGCTTTGTAAATAACGCAAATGACGGCCTTTGTAGCAGATACTCGCATTTAGATACATATGTATCTGTATATACATGTGTATCTGTAAGATTGACTTTCTATGCCGGACATTAAAGTTAATGAGCTTTCGTTTCGTTTACTATCAATGTTTATCTATAAACGAAAGTGATCCCATCCGACAGTCGGTACCTTTGGTAGATCCCATTTGAATTATGAGTTAAGATTGAAAACCGTAGATAGTTTAAGACATTAAAGAAACCTCTGCTTTAAATCGATTGCATCTCTTTGGCTACCTTCTGAGCATGTGGCAGAAATGTAAGCATTCAACTGTATTCAAATATTTTAATTTCGTTGAAATTCTTAAATATTTTCAGACATTTTTGCTTTTTAATCATTATGTAAAGCTTATACGATTAAGGTTAGTAACCTTACCGATTCTAAGGAGCACATGGGGCTCCCAGTCCTGATAAGACATAATTCTTATAGTATATTGTAAAGATTTGTTGATACATGTGACTTGTAACACATTCGTATACGCAACAAAAAAACTTTAAAACTTTTAGGAAAAAATTGTAATAGAGCTAGTATTTATTTAAGGAAACTGTTTATACCGAAAATTCCTTAAATATCAGAGAAGACTCAGTAATTATTGGGAAAAATCTCTGCCCAAAGTAAATAATATTTGTTTAATAAACATAAAAAAGCCCAGCCCTTTAAGTAGAAAATGGACGATTCAAGAAAGTGTGGCCTAAAAATTAATATAACTTGCCTCATTTTCAAAGTTCTCTTAAAAAAGTTAGACGATAATGTTTCGACAGATTTCAGAAAATAAACTATTGGAAACTAGAGCTAAAGATCAATTCTGAAAAATGGTATTATGACTTTAAAAACATGTACAATTTCATGCTTATGTGTTTCCCATTATACAATTTGATGATAAAAAAAGTATTAAGCATGTTTTTTCAATGTATAAATAAGGTATTCGATAACTTTTGAAAAGAAAACTTGACGTAAAATGTATAGAAATTAAATAAAATTAAATTTGTTACTATATGTTAAATACACTCTACATTAGGGTGTCGAGGTACAAATTTTCTGAGTGCTTTAGGACCTAATAAACAGAACTAGCCCGTATGCGTTTAAGAATATTAACTTTGGCCAAATAAGGGACACCCTACTTTACATTTACATTGAAAAAACGGCCCTTATACTTACTATTTTCTTAAAAAGATTGATTTGGTAAGTTGTGGAAGCTAAATAAACTTTCGTTATTAGATGAATAACTCAAAAAGGAGTTTTTATATGATACCACAACAACATTAAGTACTATATAGTAATATAAGGTGTATATAATAATATGAGGTGTATTGTGAAACTCTGTTTATATTCAGGACCACAGTTATATTCCGATAATTTACAGCTAAGCCGTAAGTTTAATGTGGGATAAACTTTGAAAACTCCATTCCCAAAACCGTTAGCTGATACGCGTATCTCAACAGCCATATCTATCTTTATCTTTAGCTAAACCCACTCCAATCCCGATGAGATACATCAGCAACAACGTGGATTTTGTGCAATTCGCTTTGCAACGTCTGTGCAAAAGTTTTTCGGTAAAAGTTAATTGATTTATATTTTGACATTTTTGGAAAAGCTGGCTAAAATGAAGAAAAAAAAAAGAGAAGGTGCACCATAAAACTGGCAACTCCAGAGACCTTTTCGTGACAAATGCCGGAAAGTCGCCGTTGTTGCCACAGTTGCTGTTGTTGCCACAGTTGCCGTTGTTGCCAGTTGCCGTTGGGTTTTTGTGGCGCTGCTGAGAAACTTCAGTTGCAAAAGTTACTTAATCATGAGCTTCAATTAGTGCAGCAAGTTTGTAGCTGCAGAGCCATAGAGCCAAGAGCCATGGGCTATGGGTGCTCGTGTAGCTGTAGTTGTTGGCAAGAGTATAGGCCATAGGTTTCGTGCCAAGAGCAAATTGTGTGCGCTTGGATTGCGTCGATGAAGCGAAGCAAAATAAAAATGGAGTGTCACGGCTGCCGCACACAACTGGCTGCATTGGGTTAAAGGGAGAGTGAGGGGTGTAGAGAGAGTGGAGAGTGGAGAGAGAGGAGTTGTGCGAGGAGTAAAGTATGCACAATCAACAACAACGACAACGGCAGCCAGACACAATCGCGTTCATTGTGTGCTGCTTTTGTGCGACGCTTTGTTGGCAGTCGCCGTCTACGTCGGTCTCAATGAGCTGCTTCCGCTGCTGCTGCCTTTGTGGCCGCCACGCCACTTAAAATAGCGACGGCAACGGCAAGCAGCGACAGCGACACCCACTCGCCAACTGGGACCTGGGGACTGTTTTGTTACTTTGCACATTGGGCACTCTAACCTGGCACTCTAACTGCTCACTCATTCGCATTTGCCTGTTCTCTCTCTGCCTCTCTCACTCACTCACTCACTTACGCGCGCTCTCTCCCATTTGGGTGTTCTCTTCTCTTTGCTCTTTGCTTCGTGTGTGACTGTGTGTGTTTGTAACTCCACCTCTGGCCCCTTTGCGAGTCCCACACTCTCTTTATACTCTCTGGCATTCGGCTGGCGTTCGGCATTCGTTCGTTTTGCGCTGCTCGCTGTTCGGCTTCGCAGTCGCTGTCGCTGTCGCTCGCTCTGTTCGGCGTCTTTCATCAGCATATTTCGTGTTTATCGCTGAGTGATGAAAATTATGTTGATGACGTTTGCACACACAAAACAGCTCTGCCTCTGTCTCTGCTGCTGCTGTCGTCGCTGCTGTCTCTCTGTCTGTGTGCGCTTTGCACGTCGCCACCTCAGTCTCTGCTCCCTACGCCCCGTCGACACCCCCTCGGCGTCGTCGTGCGGCCCCAACGGCGACAACTAGCGAAAGTTGTGCTAAATTGGAACATCAGCGTTTTGTTTTGTGTTTCGCTTCTGTTTATTCTCATGTTGATTTTGCGCCACAAATTCATAAACAACACTAAATTCATTTGCATCAATTTATTTATTCCTAATTTATAAACTCTGTTTATCTGGGGTGCCACAGAAATCTCTTTCACCTGAATTTGACGTAAATTTGTATGAAATTTACGTCATTTTTCAGGTGAAAGAGATTTCTGTGGCACCCCAGTATAAATACTTTTCCATATATGTTTTCAAAAACACATTTTGTTGCTAATCAACCTCTTGCCCGCTTTTCTACTAACTTTTTCTGGCCCTATAATTTAGCATGCTGTGTTTATGTACATTGTACAATCTATAAATTCATACTTACATATAGATAAAGATATAAGATGTAGCCAATACATACCTATAGATACAGATACTTACCTATAGATACAGATACAAGATATAGCCAACATAAGCCTTATAATAAACTATGTCATGAGAATTGTTCGTTAAGGGAATTTGTCAAAATAGCTTATTATAGTTCAATACGAACTATATATATATTCTAAAACTGTCGTGTTGGAAACGTTGTATAAGTTATTAGACGTGACCAAGCCCAGTAAAGGTAAAATAAAGTAAGCTGATGATGTATTCAAAAGGAAAAAAGAAGAAACTGCGATAAAAAATTACATTTGAGGCTTTACAGACACTCAAAGTGACATGAAAATAGACGATAACTTTTTTTTTTTTTTTTTTTTTAATTTAAGTGTTATTTACAACAAATAGGAAAACAATGAAGTGCCTTAATAAAAGTAGAAAGAAAGCTAAGAAGAACTGCACTTCATGCCTTTGTTTGTAGCCTAGCGGTTGTACTATATTTCTATAATTTTGTTTGCTTAATAATCCATTTGTAACTTATACTAAATGTAGAAAGTTCCTTAACAGACAAATACTATATGGTATTTGTTACAGTTGAACTTCCATAACTCGAACTTCTATTACTCGAATTTCTCTCTAACTCGAGCAAAATATGTGGCAGTAAAATTAATAAACTTAAGAAAATTAACTCTATAAGTGAAATATCTTCATAACTTGAAGCTTTTCTTTGGATAATGGTGATTTGAGTAAGGGAAGTTCGACTGTATCTTCTTTCAACTCTTATGTTGTCTTCCTGTTAAGACTAATTTGTTCTTTTCCTATAAAGAAGTTGTAGCTTCTAAGGACTTTACTTACTCTCTAAATTGGCTACTTACTGCTCAGATACATCACCAATGTAATAACACTACAGTTTTTATAATATTCTATTTAGATATACTTTAAATTTCCATGAAATTTCCTTGAAATTTACTACACAATAGTTTTATAAATCTATATTCATACGAGTATCTTTACAATGCAAGCATTTCAGATTCGTGCATGCGTATTTTGGTAGCAATAAGTCGCAATTGTCACATTATTATTAATACCGACTGTATTCATAATATAATTTCCCTAGCTCGAATCACCCTTATTCAAGGAAAAGCTTCGAGTTATGAAGATATTCGACTTATAGAGTTCTTTTTCTTAAGTTTTTAATTTTATTGCCACACATTCAGCTCGAGTTAGAGAGAAATTCGAGTTATGGAAGTTCAAATGTATTATAATCAAAGCGCTTCTCAAACATTTTTCACATACAGTATGATGATTATTCTGACCGTTACCAACAGATTTTCATCTTATAATACAAAATTCTAAAATCAATATGGTAATTTTAAAACTCTGTGAAATTCTTTTTCATTTGTCTAAATTGAGTAAGCTACGAATTGTTTAAAAAATAATCTAACCTTCTAGAAGAGTGTTTTTCCGTAATAAAAATGGCAAGATACAAATCACATTTGATGACAAAATGTATCTTTATGTTTACAGGTAAGAGAAAATCACAAAATGGCGACCAAAAAAGCGTAAAGTCAAGTTCCTATAACTTACATAATAAAATTACAAAATTTTGTAGAAAATACAATCGAACTTCCATAACTCGAATTTCTCTCTAACTCGAGCTAAATGAGTGGCAGTAAAATTAATAAACTTAAGAAAAAGAACTCTATTAGTCGAATATCTCCATAACTCGAATCTTTTCCTTGGATAATGGTGATTCGAGTTAAGGAAGCTCGACTGTATTTTGATATTACTTGAATATTAAAAAAGATTTCGCAATATAAGCCTTTCCATTTATAAACCAAACTTATTAAAAAGATAATTTGGTATAAGAAGGAATCTTAAGAGTATTGCTTCTATTTGAACACGATAAATCAGTTAAATGGCGAATTGGTAGAGTTTTCAATATCTTTCATGGGCCATAGAAAAGACACGTTTCGATATACAGTGGATCACAGCTTATTTCAACCAGCACCTTCAAAAAAGTTTAGGCGTCTGTAAAATCTAAACTAAGCGAGGTATCAAAAAAATTTAAATGCAGGTTGTTAGTCTGATGTTTCAACTTATTTAATATGAAATCATTTATTTTTTAAATATTTTTTTAATATTTTTTAACTATTAAAAACTAAAAAATGAACCAAAAAAAAGGCCACAGCTTATTTCAACCACTTGAGAAAAAAAAATTTTAAAACATTGATTTTAATAAAACCACAAAAATAAGTACTAGGTATGACTATCCCTTTGGTCAACCACTATTTCTATCCTTTTTGGCGTGGATTCGACCAACTCTTGGGCCACTTATGTCCCATTCTTCAAGCAGTGCAGTTTTGAGCAAGAAACTGTTCCCAGCCACTTTAAAAGGAGGCACTCGCTCAGGAAAATTGGTGAGATGTTTGGACTTAGTGATTCTATAGTCCAGAGCATCATTTACAAATTTTTTCCGCGAGAATAGAACCGGTGATAAGGCCAGAACTGCTCCGAGCTAAATTTTCAATTCAAAGGATGAGCGCTATTATGCTCAGAAAATTCGGAAGGATCGAAGGATATCGGCTCCAAAAGTGACCAGTGTAGCTGAGAAAGACTTAGGCTAGTCATGCCACCCGAAAACGATTCGCGGTGTGCTTCGGGAGCATGACTTTAATGCCAGAGCACCCCACAAGATTAATTTTATAAGCGACCAAAATAAGAAGTATAGAGTAAAGTTTGTCCAGGAGCACTTTTACAAGGACATTAGTTTCTGGAATACAATGTTATTCTGTGATAAGTCAAAATTTACTAATTTTGTGTAAGATGGAGCCTCTTATGTGTGGCGTTAGCCAAATACAGAACTGAAAATACAAAATTTATGGGCTACAGTTAAGCATGGCTGTGGTAGCGTTATGTCATGGACATTAAAGTCATGCTCCCGAAGCACACCGCGAATCGTTTTCGGGTGGCATGACTAGCCTAAGTCTTTCTCAGCTACACTGGTCACTTTTGGAGCCGATATCCTTCGATCCTTCCGAATTTTCTGAGCATAATAGCGCTCATCCTTTGAATTGAAAATTTAGCTCGGAGCAGTTCTGGCCTTATCACCGGTTCTATTCTCGCGGAAAAAATTTGTAAATGATGCTCTGGACTATAGAATCACTAAGTCCAAACATCTCACCAATTTTCCTGAGCGAGTGCCTCCTTTTAAAGTGGCTGGGAACAGTTTCTTGCTCAAAACTGCACTGCTTGAAGAATGGGACATAAGTGGCCCAAGAGTTGGTCGAATCCACGCCAAAAAGGATAGAAATAGTGGTTGACCAAAGGGATAGTCATACCTAGTACTTATTTTTGTGGTTTTATTAAAATCAATGTTTTAAAATTTTTTTTTCTCAAGTGGTTGAAATAAGCTGTGGCCTTTTTTTTGGTTCATCTTTTAGTTTTTAATAGTTAAAAAATATTAAAAAAATATTTAAAAAATAAATGATTTCATATTAAATAAGTTGAAACATCAGACTAACAACCTGCATTTAAATTTTTTTGATACCTCGCTTAGTTTAGATTTTACAGACGCCTAAACTTTTTTGAAGGTGCTGGTTGAAATAAGCTGTGATCCACTGTAAATCTGAATCTGACTGCGACAAAAGTGATTTGAGTTTTGCGTTGAGTCTTCGCTTTGTTGTTTGTTTGCCGTCAACTGGAAAGGAGACTCTCTTTTGTGTTGTTGTTGCGAAATTGCACTCGTCTAGCCAATTTAGGTGACTTATGGGCCAAACAAAAGAGTTGCCAACTTTACAGACGCAAAAGCAAAAAGCAAAAAGCTGAAAACAATGGGAAAGTCAAGTGATGCGATAAATGAGCAAATTTATTGAATGCGGCTGCAGTAGACGGCGAAAAATACTAAAAAGAAGCAAAAAAGCAAGAAATAAGCACAAAGCATTTGCTTGCCAACAAAATATAGTATGTAATTAGTAGAGACGTGATAAAAGCAACAAAACGCGGCAAACCGAAAACAATAACAAATATTTTAGAGGCCTGTTTTTGCGTCTTGACTTTTTGACTTTTGTTGTTGTTGTTGTTATTGCTTTTGGCAACGAACGTTTGTTCGAATTATTGAAATCGGCATCGAGAAACGAAGCTAAACGCGAGCCACGAACGTCAATGCGCCGTTGCCGCTTTTCACAGCGCGCCAAAGCCAAAATGAAGCAACATGAACAAAAAAATGTTGCGCGCTTATAAAATTTTCCGCGCTTTTCTGTTTTGAATCAAAAACCGCACACACACAAACACATACACGAGAGCGTGCTCACACTCACACACACGCATACAATCGGATTCGTCGTCGTATTTGTGCGCTCGCGTGCTCTCACCCTCTCTTGCGGCGAATTCGGTGAACGTTGCTCTCTCTCATTCGAAATTCGAATAAAATATTGAGTTCGAATGAATATCTTGTCAGTTTGCTGCCGTTGCCGATTGCAACGTCACGAAAAAGGTCACAACAGCAACAACAACAGAAAAAACACTCACACACACACACACACAGACAACGCATTTTACTATAATTTACGTTTGAGTTATGCGCTGTTGCCAAACTTCAACATTACGTAGCATGGCGAAAATTCAGTCGTCATTGTGGGTTGTTTGCCAGTTTTGTTGCTCGTTGGGCATAGAGAGAGAGTGTGTTGTGAAGAGGGAGAGAGGGGGAGAGAGAAGAGATGGAGTGAGCGTTGTTGTTTGCATCGTTGCGAATGGCGCCATTTATGGCGATTATTAAGTTAACGCTGCTTTGCTGGCACATTTGATGAGCTTTTTATTATGCACTCTCTGCCATGCCCCGTCCCTGTCACACACACACACACACACACACACATGTACTAATCGATGTATTCTCGTAATGAAAAACTGTCGCCTATGAAAAACGCAATTACGATTTTATTCTGCTGCCTCTCTTGCCATTATCTTTTATGGGCTTTCTTTTTAATGCGTTCTTAGCGGCTGTTTATTGTTTTTGCCTTCCTTTTCGCACAACTTATTTATTTATAAATTATATCAATGAAAAGTTTTTTCTGCGTTTTTGCTTCTTCGCTTTTGCCGATCGCTAAGTGTACAATTTAATTATAGATTTTTTGCGTGTCTCTTTGGCATTTCGATTTTTCGTGTTTTTCTGCTTTTTGTTTGTGCTTTTGCAGCAACAACAACAAAGTGCCGATTAAATTAACTTTTCGTCGATTTCAGTCGTGAGTGTGACTGTGTGTGTGTGTGTGAGAGAGTGAGTGTGAGTGTGTATGTGTGTGTGTATATTTGACTGAGACGTAGAGCATCAACGTGACGTCAATGCCTGACGCTGACGTTGCCGTCGCTTCTGGCTGACGACGCCATTTTATGTGGTGACCGAAGGCTGAAGAGTTT
>JBAMBL010000448.1:0-41057 GCA_037043405.1 Drosophila subquinaria | reverse complement strand
AAATCTGAATCTGACTGCGACAAAAGTGAACTTAAAGTCAGTAGATTTGAGATTTGCGTTGAGTCTTCGCTTTGTTGTTTGTTTGCCGTCAACTGGAAAGGAGACTCTCTTTTGTGTTGTTGTTGCGAAATTGCACTCGTCTAGCCAATTTAGGTGACTTATGGGCCAAACAAAAGAGTTGCCAACTTTACAGACGCAAAAGCAAAAAGCAAAAAGCTGAAAACAATGGGAAAGTCAAGTGATGCGATAAATGAGCAAATTTATTGAATGCGGCTGCAGTAGACGGCGAAAAATACTAAAAAGAAGCAAAAAAGCAAGAAATAAGCACAAAGCATTTGCTTGCCAACAAAATATAGTATGTAATTAGTAGAGACGTGATAAAAGCAACAAAACGCGGCAAACCGAAAACAATAACAAATATTTTAGAGGCCTGTTTTTGCGTCTTGACTTTTTGACTTTTGTTGTTGTTGTTGTTATTGCTTTTGGCAACGAACGTTTGTTCGAATTATTGAAATCGGCATCGAGAAACGAAGCTAAACGCGAGCCACGAACGTCAATGCGCCGTTGCCGCTTTTCACAGCGCGCCAAAGCCAAAATGAAGCAACATGAACAAAAAAATGTTGCGCGCTTATAAAATTTTCCGCGCTTTTCTGTTTTGAATCAAAAACCGCACACACACAAACACATACACGAGAGCGTGCTCACACTCACACACACGCATACAATCGGATTCGTCGTCGTATTTGTGCGCTCGCGTGCTCTCACCCTCTCTTGCGGCGAATTCGGTGAACGTTGCTCTCTCTCATTCGAAATTCGAATAAAATATTGAGTTCGAATGAATATCTTGTCAGTTTGCTGCCGTTGCCGATTGCAACGTCACGAAAAAGGTCACAACAGCAACAACAACAGAAAAAACACTCACACACACACACACACAGACAACGCATTTTACTATAATTTACGTTTGAGTTATGCGCTGTTGCCAAACTTCAACATTACGTAGCATGGCGAAAATTCAGTCGTCATTGTGGGTTGTTTGCCAGTTTTGTTGCTCGTTGGGCATAGAGAGAGAGTGTGTTGTGAAGAGGGAGAGAGGGGGAGAGAGAAGAGATGGAGTGAGCGTTGTTGTTTGCATCGTTGCGAATGGCGCCATTTATGGCGATTATTAAGTTAACGCTGCTTTGCTGGCACATTTGATGAGCTTTTTATTATGCACTCTCTGCCATGCCCCGTCCCTGTCACACACACACACACACACACACACATGTACTAATCGATGTATTCTCGTAATGAAAAACTGTCGCCTATGAAAAACGCAATTACGATTTTATTCTGCTGCCTCTCTTGCCATTATCTTTTATGGGCTTTCTTTTTAATGCGTTCTTAGCGGCTGTTTATTGTTTTTGCCTTCCTTTTCGCACAACTTATTTATTTATAAATTATATCAATGAAAAGTTTTTTCTGCGTTTTTGCTTCTTCGCTTTTGCCGATCGCTAAGTGTACAATTTAATTATAGATTTTTTGCGTGTCTCTTTGGCATTTCGATTTTTCGTGTTTTTCTGCTTTTTGTTTGTGCTTTTGCAGCAACAACAACAAAGTGCCGATTAAATTAACTTTTCGTCGATTTCAGTCGTGAGTGTGACTGTGTGTGTGTGTGTGAGAGAGTGAGTGTGAGTGTGTATGTGTGTGTGTATATTTGACTGAGACGTAGAGCATCAACGTGACGTCAATGCCTGACGCTGACGTTGCCGTCGCTTCTGGCTGACGACGCCATTTTATGTGGTGACCGAAGGCTGAAGAGTTTTGAATGCGTTTCAAAAGCGAAAGAGGAAAAGCCATACATACAGTGCATAACATTAATATTCGGTTCTTTTTTTCAACTTAAAACGCTAATAAAATGCATAAAACTACAAATTTAAAATTGGTAGATTAAAGCCATTAGTAGTAACATATTATTTCAAATTAAGTCAAAGGAGAAAACCAAAATAAGGTCAAAATTTGCGTTACTTTAATCTGGGGTGCCACAGAATTCGCTTTCGCTTGAATTTCACTTAAATTTGTATGAAATTTAAGTGAAATTCCAGCGAAAGCGATTTCTGTGGCACCCCCGAATATTCGGTTTTGGCGTTTTGGCATATTTTGTACAACTTTTTGGCCTATTTTAGCCCACTCTACCTAAAGTCGTTCCCTTAACACGGCTAAGAGCGATATTGGCGCTTTGTGCACACGGTGTTCCAACTTACATACGCCACAATTTCTCAATAGGCTTTAGATCAGACAATTGGGGCGGCGTTTCCAAGACTTTTGGGCAGTTGTACGGCAACCAAGACTTGAGTTTATTGGCCTTATGCTTCGGTTCATTGTCCTGTTACCACTTGAGCGTGCTGGTAACACTCATATTCTCCGCCGACATCTTAAAAGTTTCCTTCAAAATTTTTGGGAATCGACAACTGCACTATTTGTCGACCACGTAAAGACCGTTTCAGCCCTAAAAATTGGACATACTATAAAAAACCAACGGTTAAAAACGGCTGAGTCGCTAGGAAAAAGTCTTTGCTCAGATCAGTGCTGCCAGTTTAGCAATTTGGTTGCTAGATCTGGCAACTTTTGAAAAAATTTGCAACTTTTTTCTTTAAAATGCTATTAGCCACAAATCTAGCAACTTTTAATTTTTCTTTAGCAATTTTAGCAACTATATTACAAAACTAGCAATTTTTAATTTTTCTTTAGCAGTTTTGCTTTTTTTTATTCTTTTGCAAATGATTGCAAAAATTTCGATTAATAATGGTTCACATTGATATCGGAATTGGTATTTAACTCAGTTGTTCGATATATGAACAAGTTTTTGCGCGCTCTTGCTTCCTGTGTTTTAAGATGCCGAAAGTTTATAAACAACATTTTCGAGATGCCTGGCTGCAAAATGAGGAGTTTAAGTAATGGATTCGCAAGGATTCCACTGACCCAACGAGAGCATATTGTGCGTATTGCAAATCAGTAATTGGTGCAAAGATTTTTGACATCCGCCACGACGGCAATTTTTTTTGGCAATTTTTTTTAAAATTTTTAGCAATTTTTAGCAACTTTTTTTTTTTAAAATCAAGCAATTTTAGCTAAAATGATTCTGGCAGCACTGGCTCAGATGAGCGAACCCGAAAACTATCTCTCTCTCTCTCTCTCTCTCTATGGCTGTATACTCCTCTTTACCTGGCTTTTCATTTTCTATATATTTTATAACTAATACTAGAGGTCTGCATGGCTGCATTCAAAACGTCAAATGAGACATTCATGCTCAAATGAATTAAATGAGTGCGGCTTTGTCTCACAATGAAATGAATGAATTGAATGATTGAATTCAAACCGTAAACTTCACATTCAAAAAAGGCAGATTGAATTGAATGACAAAATAAGGGGGAACCGAAAAAAACAAATGAAGGGAAAGGTGCTGAAATAATACCTATTGATCTGATTGTGTTTCCATGGGTTTTTCCCAATTCTTGCAACAAATGCTGGAGTAATTTAACTTTTGTGTAAATATAATTTTAGCTTTTAATGTTTTTTTTTAAAATAATATGTGACTAAGTGCCGTTTTTTCAATGTACATATAAATTTTATTTAATAATTTTAAATTTGTATAATTTTAAATTTGACACTAATTTCTATACGTTTTACGTCAAATTCTCGTTTCAAACACCTGATTTAATGTTTATTTAAATCAAATTTAATGTTTTTCTTGTTGTCTCAGAGTAGGAAACTCATATTATTTAAGCTATGCCAACCAAATTCCCACCATCGATACTTTAAGCTGCAGTTAAAACTAAACTGTCGAAAACTCAGCCAACTAATGAAATGCTGTAAAATATGAAAACGTGCTAAAGTTGAAGTTAAAGAAAATAAAGTGTTGGCTACTGAGAGTTGGTGGGTAACGGCACTTGTGACAGCTCATTTCATTAAAAATGGTGATTTGTGTGGCAAGTCAAGTGCCGCCGTGCAATAAACCAAAGGCCAAAACAGAAACTCCGACGGGTGGCAAACTCACTCACAGTTGGAGACGGTGGCAATTGCAAGTGGCAACTAAACCTGAGGCTGAGGCAAAGTCAGTGGCAGAGAAAGAGGAAGCAGTGTAGCCATTTTATGACCTGCCACAGGGCGGGCAAGTGGCAAACTCAGTTGGCAGCAGCTGCAGCAAAGAAGATGACGAAATAATTGAGCGCTATTTAATGGATTGTAATCGAAATGGAATTTGGAAATATAATAGAAGATAGAACCTACACACAGTGGCGAGCATAATTATTGGCACAGCAAGCATTTTGTGATTTGGGGAATGCAAAAATTTTTCAAAAATCTTATCGCTTATAATTTTTTGAAAATGCCAAAAATGACTTTTTTGTATGAAAAGGAGAAAAAAAGGGTTAAAATAGAAAATTTTTTCAATTTTCAAAATATCATAAAAAATATAAGCGAAAAGATTTTTGATTTTTGCAGTCACTATTAGAATTGTTTAAAGCATTTTTTTTGCATCAAATTTTTTTTTTTTTTAATCGAGGAAAAAAAATTTTAAAATTTACTTTTACATAAATATGAAATTTTCGAAGGGTACTTAAGGGGTTAAGAAAAGTTTTTTGTTATTCAAACGGAATTTTAATGAACTTTCATATTTTTTTCATTAACAATTATACGTAGTCTCGGCCAAAACAATATGAATTGTACAAAAAACTAGATCACGCTGTAATCTCCAATCTGTCTTAAAGTACAAGATGCAGATACTGAAAGATACAAGATACATTGTGCCTGTGCCTATTCTGAAAAGTCCATTGTCCGTCGAATTTAAGATACAATCTCGTTGCCGCCCATAACGAATGTCGAATTTTTCATCCATTAAATAGACGAAAAACACGAGCACATTGAAATTAGTTGCGTGGCCAGTTTTGCTGTTGCTTTAGCTGCTGTCGTTCTCTCTGTCTCTCGTTACAAAAGCAAAAGAGAGCGAGTTGCAAAGAGAATAAGAGAGTGAGAGCGCAGCAGTTCGATTTCGAAATATAGCAAGAGAGCGCTCGAAACCGGTTGCCGAACAGCGACAACGAGAGCCGAACCCGTGAACTCTCTTCGATTCGTCGGTTATTTAACGAAAATGTCGACCAATCGGCGGGCAGCCGAAACTGTTAGCCGAAGTGTGTGCGCGACTGGCGATTGGGCAGCGTGCGAAACGGTTTACGATTCGACCGACTGCTCGGGTTGAACGGGCGTGGCGAAAAAGGGGCGACTTTTTGAAGCGAACCAAGGAGCAGGAGCAGGAGGCGAACGAATGTGCGAATGTGAGTATATACACAGAACAGATATTGATTGATGGACTCGACGCGACTCGGTCGGTGGGTGTAAAACTTTGTAAAAACAGCAGCTGATAAAGTGTTGCCGGATTTGGTTATTAATGGCTGCAAAAAAACTAAGAAAATGCAAATACCAAGTGAAGAGTTTCTATTTTTTAGTTAAAAGGTAGCTGAATAAGTACAGTTGCTACCATTCTAACTAAAGACTTAAAGCCAAACATGTTGGCAATATTCCCAACCATAGCAGCAATTGTTGTTGTTGGCTTTTACGCCGAGGTAAACAACAACACTTCTTCCCTCATTACTCATTATGAAAATGACAGAAAAACTGTATCTAACCATTCAAAATCAGCCATATGGAAAGATATCTTTTCCATGCGCTGCACAAACAAAAGCGACGAACGGAAAGAAGCAAAAAGGGAATACACAAAACAAAGGAAAATGCCTAAATGGATGTGAGTGTAACTGTGTATGTGTGCGTGTGTGTGTGTGTGTGTGTGTGTTGCTGTTAGTGGTTGCGTGTATCTGTTGGACGAGGAAACTCGAGAGTTTTTCGGGGTTGCTGTGCAAACTCGAAGGAAGAAGAGGAAGAGGAAGAAGCATACTGTGGGCGGCAGGGAGTTTCGTGTTCTATGTACTTGAACAAATTATGGGTTTGCTTTATGTAAATGAAGAGAGTTTTTGTTTAACTTGGGGATTTGCAAGGGTAAAAGGTATTTCGTTTGACTGAATCAGCGAAATTCGCTGAATTGTAAATTTAGTAAACGTAGAAAATTGAAACTGTACCAAAATTGGCACATCATAAATTTTGTATATTCTATAACTCCAATTTTCCTAATTAAAACGTAGATAGAATACTTTTCACAAAAAGACAATAGGTGGCGAACTAAGTCCACATTTCAGAAATGTCTCTGCAGTTCAGCCATAGGTGGCGCGTTTATTTTCTGCAAATAGACAAAGCTGGTGCAACAGTTTCGAAAAGTGTGGCAACACTCTTCAACAAATCAAGATTTTATTTAAATGAAGCGCTTTGGCTCCGAGCGGTCAAGTGTGCGAACTTGTTTAAGTGTGGCGCCATCTGTAGGAAACTGCGGGAGCTATGTGTTTAAATTTGGCGAAAGTTTCTGTTTTAGTTTGTGTCTTGGCTAGAAGAAGAGTGTGTCTATGCTAAGCTAAAAATTCTTACCCTGTTAAGTTGGCTGTGCTCAAAATTTGAACTCACTTGAAGTTGGCTGCAGCAGTTTAACGAAAGGCGCCATTTAATTATATTTGAAACATAAAATGGTTGCTCAAACAATTCAATGCTGATTATAAGGTAATACTAATTTAAAAATAATAACTGAATATTAATTGAAATGAGCAGATTATTATTGAAAGTTTCAACATTTTCATATTGCTTAATGTTAAATTTAAGTTGAGTATTTAAAATTAATCCGTTGGGAGGAACTTATTTTGATCCAGGTGTCAAAAATATTGTAATTGAATTCACACGCAGCCAATGAAGCGCACAAGTACTTAAGTTAAATGCCTTTCAATTTATTGGCAAAGCTTCGAAAGTGATTTTGCGCCATAATTCAGTATTTACACATTTATGGCAATTGTATTTCAATTTCTAGGTATTAATGTAATCTGCGTAGTTTATGTCGAGGATTACCTGAAAGTAATTGTTTTTCGATTTCCAACGAAATTTATTGGAGCGGGTCGATGAAGTGCCATGCATCATAGAGAAATTGATACAAGGCCCATTTAATGCATATTTTATCGCAAGCTGATGGGAAATTATGTTGTTTATGTTGTTGTTGCTGTTGTTGTTGTGAAGATAAGTTGACATAAACACTTTTGCCATGCAAATAAGCTGCATCATGGCAATAAATAATGCCTGATATGGGAATCTCACTCTGGTTAGAGAGCATCATAGTTCACTATTCACCATTTATCCTGTAGATTCTGTGGGCCGCCACTAGAGGTCGATTTACAGTTGCTGGGCCAAAATGCCAAAATGCCGAATTGCCAAAAGTTGTTGCCACTGCCACTCATCAATATTGATTGTGGCATATGTTGCTGGCTGGTGTTGTTGCTGCTGTGTTGTTGTTGCTGTTTTGCAAGGTGCCATGTTATTTTACAATTTTCGGCACGAATTTGTTATGCTCGAAATCCCCAGGAGCGCTTGTCAAAACTGTTGCTGTTACCATGCTGCCGAAAGTGGCACAACGAATTGGCCAACACCCGTTGCATTCTGCCAATCAACCAATCATAAATACTTCATTACGTTTGCAATGCCAAAGAGGCCAACCCACAGTGCACAGTGCAATGAAATCCATCATATATGGGTATTTCCAAGATCGAAAACGCGACATTTGTACGTCTTTAAATAAAAAAAAAAAAATGGATAAAGTTGATATTTTCAAAAACGTTTTCTCACGTGTTTAAGGCATTTTGTCAATAATATTTTTATAATAAAAGACAAGATTTGAGGACTAGTCGTTTTCGAATAATTTATAGAAAACAATGCGACAAAAAATTAAAGTCGTTTTTGACTTCATCTCGACATATGCGAAAGTCAGTAAAAGGGGGCGAGTAATTTGGAAGAAAATACTCTTAAACCACAATAAAATAATGTAGTTTGCCATTTTATTTAACAAGCTTTACAATAGACAAGTGACAATATTTCCACCTAGTTTTGTGTCAAGAATTTGTTCATCAAATTTTATTCGATTTATCGAAAACAGCTTGTTAAACTTGTTTTTAATAAAACATTCAACATATTTCTATGTATTAAAATTGTTCACATGATACAATCTTACTATCTTACTTAGTCTAATAGTTAGAATACAATCTGTCCATTTTGGAAGTAAGTTTTTAAGAAAATGGGCAAAAATACAGAAAAAGTAAATTTTTTCCAATATAGAATTTATGTGTTCATTCTATTGAATTTCTTCCAGCGAATATTGCTTAAATAAATAACTTGAATACATTTTTGGAAGAAAATTTTACAAGAAGTGAGTTTTTGATCAATTTTACGTTTTTGGGCGGGGTGGACCTTTTTTTAGAAATGCTGGAAAAACGAAAGTTAAATTAATTTTTTTTAATTAAGAAGTGTTTATAAAAAATTTAAATATGTGTTATGCATATGTATATATAACTAATTAATTAATAATATATTTAATTAATTAATTAAAAAAAATTTTACTTACGTGTTTCCAGCGTATAAACAATAATTTTTAAAGTTAGTTAACTATTTCAAGTAACACTAAATCCCTTTGAAATTTATTTAAGTTATATTGAAACATTTTTTTCAAATTTATTTAAATTTTTCTATTTTTTAATATATTTATTTATTTATTTAGCATTTTCCCTGCAACTACAATTTTAGTTGAAGTTTTTGCTGCTACAATAGCATTTATCTTACTTTTATTATCTTGTTTTCTATCTTTACTGAATACGCAGATATTTTTTTTATTTAGTTGAGACTTTATTGCAATTAACATTTACAATTTCAATGCTCATTGACCCACTGTGCCCACTGGCAATTGCTGATTTGAAGCAGTAGGGTTAAGGGGGGGGGAGGTAAGGGGCAGGTAAATTTCTAGCGCATTAGTGAGCAACATTTGACATTAATTTATCCAGTTTCTGATTTTCGAAACAGCCAAATTGTTTGGCTTGTTGCATATTTCAAGTGGCATTTGATGTCGTCCCTTTTGGGTTTGCCCCAATGGGAGGGATAGGGAGGTGGGGTCATCTCTGGTAGTGTCAGTAGATGTTTTTTTAACTGTTGTTACCTGCAGCACAGACACGTAAACACCTGAAAGCTGATGCAGAAACGTGCTGCTGAAATAATAACAATTCCCGTTTTGGGTTTGCCAAATTGCTATTTATTAAAAATCAATGTTGGCTGGCAACAAAATCAGCAATTTAACCAGCCTCCAACCAGTTGGCTGCATGTAGCATATGTGGCATGTGGCAAGTGGCAAGTGGCATGCGGTGTGTGGCATGTGGCATGGTGGCAACTGTGTCTGTGTCTGTGTCTGTTCAGCCAACTGACGTTTACAGACAGTCGCCATGGTTCAGGTTCCAGAGATCCGCAGTGCGGTCGGTGTTTTTGCCATGCTCCAATAACTGTTGCAGCAGCAACACCCACACCTACTTACACACACACCCACACACATATACACATATGCCTGGGGCGAGTTTGGGGCACGGCAGCTGGTCAGCCAGGCGACATTTCCGGGTAGTTTGAAGTAATTGCTTTGCAAGCTGTTGCCAACGTTGCTTGGACATTGGCACAAGGATGCCGCAGTCTGTTGCACACACACACACTGACTGATGGGTGTGTGTGTGTGTGTGTAGTGGTCAGCTTAGCCAGCAAGCGGCTTAAGCTAGGCATTTTACCAACCGAACCAACCCAAAAACGACAGCAACAGCAGCTCAGCAGCTCACGCGGCGTATGAGAAATTTGTCAAGTAAATGCGAACGGAAACGAATTTTCGAAACAGCTTGCAGCTCATGCGAGGGTTGCTGGTATATTTTAAAAAATTTTATTAAATGAATATTTAATATAAATAATTTTTAAAAAGTTTTATAAAATTTATAATTTTTTTTAAATTTCAAATTTCAAGTTTTAACCCACAATCGACTTCTAATATCATAAAAAACACTTTCAATATGATTCTGAGACATTTAATTTTTTTTTGTAAATAATCATATCAGAATGTACAAAAATTTGTAATTAAAAGTCAATCGTCTGACCAACATAATATTTAATAATATCTTTGTTAAAACATAGCCAATTTCCAAGCAGAATGTCATTTAGATCATGCTTTATTTTATGGTTTAGCTTGGATCTAAATTTATTTTATGTTCAAAATTTATTAATTCTGTTCAAATAATATGGAGAATTAAAAGAATTTGAATTTTTCTCAAGATATCGATATTAATACTTCTTGAAACTTGCTAAATTTGATTGATTTGATACCATTTATTTCTGAAATAAAGATTGCATTTCAGGAATATTTAAACATGTTACAAGACCTCCCTCTAAACTCGTATATATGCTGATGGAAAATATAATAGAAACAATAATTTTTTTTTTTTATTTTTAGAAATGCTTTAAACCTAGTTAGAAATATTTTAAAATTGAACAAAACAACGCAATAACTCTACATATTTAGCCTGTACTTTCATATGCATATTCCAAATTGGCTACAACGCAAAATGTTCAAAGAGTTAAAAACAAGTTCATAAACTTCATTGTAAATAACTAAATGCCTATCTTTCGCTCAACTATTTGCATTTGATTTATGATTTGTGTTTTACTAAGCATACACAACCCACTTAACAAATGAGATATAGGGTTGAAATTTGAAATATATATTCCCAATACTTCAAAGAATTTTTTGAAAGAAAAATGAAAGTACATAGGCGTGGAGCTGAAAAGGGCGTAAGTTAACGGTCAAAGCGAGTGCAACAAAATCTCTAAAAACTTAAATAAAAAATATAAAATTAAAATAAAATTTTTAAAATTTTTTTTTACATTTTTGATAAAATTTTGAAAAGTAAAAATTAAAAAAATTGTGTTTGACTGTTAACTTACGCTCTTTTCAATGCCACGCCCACTTTTATTTTTCTTTCAACATTTTTTTTTAAGTATTGGGAATAAATATTTCAAATTTCAACCCGATATCTTATCTTGTTCAAAAGTTACAGGTTTTTGCCACCAACTTCGGCGAAACGAGCCACAGTGTGTCGTTTCTATTTTTTTGTCCATCACTGTTTATAGTTGGCTCTACGTGACGAATTTCAATGTGATCGAATTCGAGCTCGGCAGTTATCGTTGGCTGCAGTTGTCAGTTGAAAATTTGTGGCGGCTGTGCAAGTTGGCATTTTTCTTTACAGATTTTTACACACTTTTCTTTGCTTTCTCTTTTTTATTGATGGCATTCAGTGGGTTAGTGAGGAGTGGGACCAGCACATGCCGTGTGTATCCGTAGCGGCATCCGTAAACATATCCGGCGTAGGATTTGCCAATGCGAGCCGCGTGCGTTTTGCATATTAACTAAGTGAAACATTTCGTTGACAAGTTTTCAAACATTTGTGCGTCCTCTGCAAATATTTACCTACATGTAAGACAAACATACATATACCCTAAACAGCTCCCTCTCACTCTTACACATCTCTCTATTTCTCTATTTCTCTTTCTTAGTCGCTGTTATTTTGGGGCTTTTGTCGCCTGAAGACGTTTTGAATTGAAATTTAAATTCGATACAACGTGAAATATTCGCAGCTCTACAAATAGAAAAAAGAGAAAAGGATTTTGTGCCGCATCCTTTTGACCGTATCGCTTAACATTTTTATTTTCTATCACCGTTTTTTTTGCTGTCTTTTCTATTTTTTTGCATTTAACGCGCTGCGAGGGTGACTTTAGCATTTCCAATACAAATGAGCCAAGGCCAATAAGTCCTTGGGGTGAGGGGTGTCCTTTGCACACAGTCTGTCTGCCTTGGCGGGATTTGTGCAAAATAGCTAACAGAAAAAATATGTGTTCTCAGCATACTATACATACATACATATTTATTAAATATTGAATGTTTTCCTTTGCCAACGCTGCCTGCGGGCCAAAAGTTTCCTTTTTTCGCATTTGTGTTTCCCTTTGGTCCTTTATGCCGCTAGCTAGACAAAAGAGAGAGAGAGGGAGAGGGAGAGGGCAGCTCGAGCTGAGGGTTAATATTAGAGTATCCATATATGCAAATGTTGATGATGCTGATGATCAATTTGTTATCCCAATGGCGCGTTCAAAAGTCGTTTAACTCAAACTTATCGGGCGTTAAGTGTTGCCAAGAACCTCATTACTTTCATTAGGTACTGAATATTATTTATGAAATATATACAATAATTATTTATGAATTTTTATCAAATTTTTGTAAGCTCTTGTATTTAATATGAATAAATAAGCTATGAAATATTAATTATATTTGAGTTCTTAATTCAATTTCATAAATCAACTTTTATTTTAGCCTTTCATTATAAGCATTAAAAAATAAATTTTATTTTCAATAAAATAATAATAAAATTTTAATGCTGCAAACATGAAAATATCAAAAAAAAAAAAAAATATGAGAAGTGACGAATATTATTTTTAAGATACGTACTATAATTATTTATTAACTTTTATCAACATTATAAAATTTTTTATTTTTTATATGAATAAATAAGCTATGAAATATTAACTTTATTTGAGTTTTTAATTGAATTTGATAAAATAACTTTTATTTTAGCTTTTCATTATAAGCATTGAAAAATTAATTTAATTTTCAATAAAATAACAATTAAATTTTAATTCTTATTGAAGTCATGAAAATGTAAAAAAAAAATATAAGTTTAATAATTAAGGAGATATTTAAAATATTTTGTTTATTTTATCAATAAAATAACAATTAAATTTGTATGCTTATTGAAACCATGAAAATATCAAAAAAAAAAAAGTTTAATAACTAAATAAATATTTTAAATAATTTTTAAATTCTTTATTTTATCAAAAAATAACCAATTAAATTTTAATGCTTATTAAAGTCATAAAAATATACAGGGGTGCCACAGAAAATGCTTTATTTGATTATTTAACTTATTTTTTTGATCAGGGGTGCCACAGAAATTTTTGCTTGAATTTCCCTTGAATTTGTATGAAATTTAAGTGAAATTCAAGCAAAAGCGATTTCTGTGGCACCCCTGAAAAAAAAGAAGTTAAATATTTAAAAGAGTTTTTTATTTAATAAAAATTGTACAGTTTGTTCTCAAATAAAAAGGTATTATTTACCATTATGTCATAATTTTTTGTAATGTATTTATGAAAATGATTAAAAATTAATGTTTTTCCAGTTTCCAGCGCAACCCTTCCAAATCTGAAATTTTTCCATTCAGACGGGATTTCCGGGTTGATTCTTTTTAAAACTCACAGCTCTAATTTGCTATCGAGGCTCTTAATTAAATAGTCTAGACATTCCGGATAAAGAAAGACAATTATTTCTGTATTTGTGATAAGTCAATTATATTTAATTTTTTGTTGCTGTCAGTTTTTTTCTATATAGTTAGTTATTGATTTTGCGAGTACTCGAGTTGAAGGAAACTTGTGCCAAGTGTCTTAACGACGTCCCCAGATCTCGACGGTGGAGTTGAGCCCACGGCTGACCTGGCTCTTGAGATTGACCTGGACATAACGGTAGCCTGGACCGCCGGACCAGAGGCTGGGCGTGGCACCCGAGTTGTTGCGGAAGTTATCGATCACATTGACAAAGGTAATGGTGTACAGATTGTTCTGGCCCTGTAAAAGAAACAAAATATAATTAGAGCAACTGAAGTTGATTGACTGAAATCAAGTTAACTCACGGCACGGGGATAGTCCACATTGAGGTTCCAGTAGCTGTTCTTGAGCGGCTGACGCACCTCCGTCTGGCGGGCGAGCAGATAGTCGGAGCTGTTCCGCCTGCCCCAGCTGGTGCTGAAGGCCTGGCTGGCGGCGAACACGGCCAGAATAAGGACACAACTGTACAGGAATTTCATGGTTGCTGCTTAGAAGACACTTGGATTGTTTCTACTCCAACTCAGTCCACGAATGTCGCTTTTATAGTGCAAAATTATATCTTTCTCTCTCTCTCTCTCTGTCATGAGTAATTCTGTTTACGATTGTCTTTCTTATTTTGTTATTTTTAATTAACTTTTTGCATTGGAGAAGTGTTCTTTTTGTTTTTTGCCACGAGCTTATCGCTGAGCGTAAAAAACTTGCCTGTTTACCAGGTGTTTGCCCTTTCTACCCCCACTCTACCCCTTATCAGCAAGCGCTTTGCACAGTTCCGACTGTAATCAGTTGATAACACATCGTATTCTTTTCTTTTCTATTATTACGTTTCTGTTGACTCACGGGCTGCCTCAAGTGGCTGCCGCTTCAGTCTCAAACATGTGTCTATTATGGAATAATAATAAAAAAAAAAGAATTCGCAACAATCTAAATCATGGTATCAAAATTAAATAGAAAATCACAACTTATCAAATTCGTAGAAGTTGTTTGGCCAGTTTAATTGATGATAAGCTGCCAATTTGCTTATCAACATTATAGTTCTGGTGCTTTTCTTGGCAATATGTATTCTTAGCAGATTCCACAGAAACGTATCTAATAATGGTCGTTCAGTTATGATGGATTACAAAAAAAAAACTATTTGTTTGTGTAACCGAACATAATTGAATAAATAACAAATAGATATATCAAAAAATAAATAAATAAATTTATCAATAATTAATTATTATAATATCAATAAATAAATAGTTAGATAAACAATTAATATATCATGTCTACATGAACAGTTTATCTGAAATTATTTGAAATGTTTTGGTAATTTAACTTTTTTTCTAAAATTGTTTCAAAAGGGTTTCGTTCTTTTATTTATTTATTTAAAAGGCAATCTTTGCTGCATCTAATTAACACATACAGAGATGAAAAATACGCTAGACGGCATATTTATTTTGATAACATCTAAAGTTAAATCTACTCGTTATTTGAACATACTTCATGTTCATTTTTGCATCAATGGAAAGGTCACTTCAATTCCGTTTGAATGATACAAAACTTTCCTTAACCCTTAACCCAAAGGCAATTTTTGTATAAAATGGAGGAAAAATAGTAATTTTTACCAGTTTTCAAAAAATTATAAAAAATACTAGCGAACAGATTTTTGAAAAATTGTTTTTGCAGTCAATATTTGAATTGTTTGAAGAATTTTTTCGCATCAAAACTTTTTGTTTAAAAAACCGAGGAAAAAAGTTTTAAATTTGACTTTATTTTAAAATTCAAAATTTTTAATGGGTACTTAATAGGTTAAGGAAAGTTTTGTTTGATTCAAACGGAATTGAAATGACCTTACCATTGATGCCAAAATGTATATGAAGTAGGTTCAAATAACGAGTTGATTTAACTTTAAATGTTGTCAAAATAAATATGCCGTCTAGTGTGTTCAATAGATATAATTAATTAATAATTACAACAGATATAACAATATTAAAAGTGAATATAAAGAAAAGAATGCCTAAAAGAATTAAGGATTTATGATCCTTTATTAAAATATATTTTAAAAATTCTAACAAATTTGAGTTATCAAAAATGTACATATAAATTAATGAGAGGAAAATCTATAAATAAAGATTCAATTCAATTTTTAAAAGCACAATTTCGAGCACAGTTTATATTTAATAAATACAAATAAACTTTTTATCTTGACTATTAAATTTATATGTAAAAGATTAAAGTACATGCAACTTAATCTCAACAATGTAACTGAAATGTTTTATTTAAAGCCAACTCGAATCATTTCTTAACACAAAGCTTGCAATTTCCATTGAAAATTTCGATTTTGGAATTTAAGCGATGTTGCAAGGCATTCTGGCCACAATATCTGGCTAACAACAACTAATGATGTGCTGAGGTCAGCAGGGGAATCTGTATCTAAGTATCCAAGGAATTTGTTTAAGTGTGCATTTTGTGGGTTCATTAAATTGTGGGATAACAAATACGAGAATATATGTATGTGTATGTGTGCAATACAATATAAGCTGAAGTAAGTGGGTTTATATTGATATCTAAGATGCGGCAGTTGCAGTTGTTGCCGCCCTGTGGTGTTATGTCTGCCACACGACCTGCTTCTCTCTCTTCTCCCTCTCTTCTCTCTCTCTCCCTC
This sequence comes from Drosophila subquinaria, assembly GCA_037043405.1. Lineage (NCBI taxonomy): Eukaryota > Metazoa > Arthropoda > Insecta > Diptera > Drosophilidae > Drosophila > Drosophila subquinaria. The sequence continues at coordinate 25,015 of JBAMBL010000448.1, read as the reverse complement.
TTCTCTCTATCTTCTTCTGGTCTTTTGCTTATCTTGAGTGACTCTCGGGTTCACTGCATATTTATTGCAAATTACAAAATTCAAGTTGCTTGGCTGCTGAAAATAAAATCTCATTACTTGCAACAGCTCGACGCACGCTGCTGATAAGGGTGTAAAAAGGGGTGGGGAGGGGCAGGAGGCGGGGTAAGGGGCAACAGCAGACATATTTGTCACTTATGAAAGGGATAATTTGCCACGCTTGCCAGCAACAACTACCAAAAAAGTCACAACAAAAAGAGAGAGAGAGAGAGAGATGAAGAAAAGTTCCATTGGGATTTGAACAAAAGAAAAACTGCCAGCGGGCAAGTTGGAAAACAGTGGAAAACTCAATGGCATTGCATTGTCGACTGTCGGCATTTTTATGCAAAACTTGTTAATCACATTTTATTGACACATTTGAGGGGGTTTTTGGATTGAGGGGTGTGAGTGTGTCACGTCACTCGAGGGAATCGATTTCCATTTTTAAATTGGTCAAATTAAGGGCGGCTATTTGCCCGTCATTGTTGCTGTTGCCGTTGCAAGCAGCGGCGTCTGATAAGCAATTGGCAGCAGAAAAATACCCTCATTGCGACACACACACACATAGACACACACACACACTCCCTCGCACACTCATGTGTATAACAAGACTCGACAATTGCCAAATTTAAAAGCAATAAACGTACGAGCAAATTTCTGAGTTTATGCCTCGTTCGTTTCTTTTTTTTTTCCTGCTTGCTTCCTTACTTTTTAACGGTTTGACAGGGGAACGGGCGACGCGTGCCACCGTGCCAGAGTTGCCACCGTGCCACAGTTGCACCCTCGACGCAGTCTGTCCATGTCTGGATCTGGATCTGGCTGTGGATTGCGGATTGTGGATTGACTGGCATTCCATTGCTATTCCATTTGCCAGTCGCCGTCACATGCAAACGCTTCCCTTTCATTTGTGCTTTCAATGCCAATTGGTGCACCCCCCCTCCCCTTGGGAGGAAATCAACCCCCTGCCCTTGGCTCACTCACTACCCCCTTTGCAATTCGTCCCTTTTTGTTGCGGGGCAGAGTTCAAAATGCGCTTTGGAAAAATGTCAAGTGCGGAATGTGCACTTTTGACAGTTTCAGTTCATTCGCCAGTCAGTCATACTCACACTCATACTCACACTCATACACTCACACTCATACACTCACATTCACTTCGTGGCGTCGTCCTTCGTCTGGTGAAGCCTGTCAAGCCAGTCTTTAACCCTAAAACATCCCTCACACACTTATTGCCATTTAGACACGTATCCATAATAAAACTCACAGTTTCTATAGGATGATCGAATAGCAGATACCCTGTAAACTTTAGTTTGTGCATGGGAAGAACCATTAAGTATCAATTCTTTTATCTTTATCATAATTTCCTTGAATAACTCCTTCTACAATTTTTAAATTCGCATCTAGGATAGCCTGTAATCTGTAGTGTATTTATTTCATGCTAGCATAAGACCCTGAAACATAGCAGACACGTTCCCAGACACGTACCATAATAAAACTCACAGTTTGCTTAAATTGATCGACTAGCTGATACCCTGTAAACTTAAGTTTGTGCATGGGAATAACCATTCCATTTCAATTCACTAAACTTTATTATAATTTCCTCAAATAACTTCTTTTACAATTGAATTCGCATCTAGGATACCCTGTAATGTGAAGTCTACTTATTTCATGCTAGCTTCAGACTCTAAAACATCCCAGACACGCTCCCAGACACGTACCATAATAAAACTCACAGCTTGTTCAAGTTGATCGACTAGCTGATACCCTGTAAAACTTAAGTATGTGCATTGGATGATCCATAACATTTTATTGCTTTAGATTTCATTATGTTTTATTTAATGCATTTATTCACATCATGAAAAGTCGCACCTAAGATACCCTGTAATCTAAAGCGCTTGTCTAATTTCAAGCCTATACCCTAGTTATCTTTAAGAAGCAAATTAACTGCATTTTGTAGCTCTTTTTATAGTATATAAATATATGATCGTTTGCGATCAAAATTTTTATAATCGGATGTAAAATATTGTCCAAATAATCGATCGAAACAGTCTGTTTTGGTTTGTGCTATTTATATGACCACGGCTGTATATACCCACCTTTGCCACTTGTACAGGGTATAATAAACAAAATCAAATATTAGAAAACCGAAGGGGCTGCAACAAGAACAATTCTCATGCTCAGCGTGTGCTTTTTATGTTTTTAATGTGTTTTTTGTTGGCGCCGTTGGCGCTGTTGCTGTTGTTGTTGCTGTTGTTGCTGCTGCCACAAGCGGCAAGTGGGGAGGGGGAAGGGGGAAAGGGTGCCACCAATTGGAATTAGTTGCTGCTTCTAACAAAAAAGCAGTAAAAAAAACTTATTGCGACAAAAAACGACAACAAAGCAAAGGCAAAAAAAAGAAAGGAAAAGGAACAGGAAGTTCAAAGCAGCAAGTGTGAGGGAGAGAAAGGCAGAGAGAGGGAGAGGGCAAGACTGAAAGGAAAAGGCATACAAAGCTCTTAGTTGCCTTTTAGCTGAAGCACAAAGCAGCAGCTCAAAGCGACAAGCGGTTAGAGTTGCCACCAGCAGTTGCCATTGTTGCATTGTTTACGTGTTGTTGTTGTAGTTGTTGCCATTGTTGTTGCTGCTGTTAATTGCTGACTTAATGGCGCTTTAATTAAATCGCAACACTGCAGGCGGTCGACAACATAAATGCCCCAAAGGTTAGCGAATATATGCGAATATATATACTTGTATATATGTATATATGATAACTAGTGTTTATATGAAAAAGTGCACAACATTGTCTGCTGCTTGCTGCCCCACTCTCCTTTCCTCTCTTGCCCTTCTATCAATGCTAAAAGTTTTTCGCCAAATGTTGCAATTCTTATCAATAAAAGTAAACAAATTTCGCAGCTGACCGCAGACAAAGCACTTTTTCCGTTTACATTTACGATAAGTTCTTGTTATTCTTATTGCAAGTGATTCATTTTGGTGGCAGCCCCAAAACTATGCAACACTTTTGTTCATTGCCGTCTGCAGCCAACAACAACAACAAGAAGAGAGTCCATTGTTATTTCTACCCTCTATTGTCTATTGTCTATTGTCTGCGTTATTGTGGTTTAATTGCTGCCTTCGACATCGATGCGACTTGAATTATCGTTATACTGACGTTATCCTTGCGCGAAATGAATGCCGAAATTTGGCGGAAAATTGCAATTAACCCGCAGCAGCAGCGAGAACAACAACAACAACAACAACAAAAACACAACACAACAAGCCGCAAACAGTTGCAATTTCAATTGCCAGACAGCAATTTCTCGCCACAGTCTGAGTTATTTTTCAAAAGGACAAAAACAAGCAGTTTTTTTGGGTCTCATTTTAGACTTGCTTAAGTACTTCTAACTGATGGGAGACTCTTCTATCTATTTTTTTCGATAAGCATTCGAGATTCAAACTGAATAACAATTTCCCATTATTGGGATATTTATTTAAGGAAAAAATCAGAAATTCTTGGAATAGACTATTTAACTAGACTGCTTAACAATTATTAATTTAATTAACTTAACATCTTCTTATCTCTATTTCAATATGAGAGGAAAATGAAGTTTCTTGAAATGGACAGCGAACATCCTGAAGTCTTCTTTCTATTTGAAATCTTTTGGATGTGACTTAACAGATACAAAACTATCTCTAACTGAAAGGTTAGTCTCAGTCCGATAGATTGATGTATATTTGACATATTTGTCATCTCATATTACATCAGTAAAATAATTATATGTGACACACATTTTTGATGAACTAGAAATGAGCAAGTGCAAGCTAAAAAATTTGTAGTATGCAGCTTTATTGCTTATATTAATAGAAAACTAAAACAAGAAAAAAAGTTTCAGAAATCTTATTTCAATACAGAAAAAACTTAATGTGAATTGTTAATTCATTATAAATAATTATATGTGATTTTTCATATTCTGCTCAAATTAATGGTATAATTAACTTAAGTCTTTTAAATTTGATATTATTTAGTAAAAAATAATTAATAGACGTTACATTATTCATTATAACTGACGAAATGGCATGGAATTAATCAATGATTTTAAATTGGATGTGTCAATCTTTGCCCACTCTTGTTCTATTGCCAATTTTAGCTCTTTTACTGAGGTATTTATTATAGTTCTGAATCTTCCTTCGTTATTTTAAATTATTTTTTCAGTTTATCAACTGTTACAATATGCAATATGAAAACAACAAGCTAGTCTTTAAATCAGATGATGTTTCTTTAGCTTTTTTTACTGAAATACTTCGATAAACTATACACACGTATTTGTATTACATTCTCATATAAATACCCTGTGAAAGTGTTGCACTATATTTTTTTGACACAATATTTACGTTTAATCAAGTGTAAAATCCGTTGAAATAACTGAAACTGTAATAATAATACCACAGTGGCAACGCTTTGGACCCTTGAGAGTGGCATACATATACATATACATATAAATGTACATATATCTATTTGTGCAATTCTGTGCCTGTTTGTACCTGTCTGTGCATGTTCACAGCCCTCTTTAATTGCAGTAAACATAATCTCTATAGAGATTTCATGTATTTTTTCCATTGCAAATGTATTTATTTTGAATTTCACACACACACACACACATAATTTTAATTAAAGGTAAAAAAAAAAACAACAACAAACATTTCTGTTTGTTGCCACAAAAATTCATTATGAAACGCTGCCTTTTCACAATTTGTTTAACTTTTCAAAACAATGCATAAATAAAATTGATTGCCCACAAAATGGCAATAAAACATTTAGCAAAAAACACATTGCATTTAAAAAGTGATAAGTGCAAAAAGCATTTCATTCAAAATAATTGCGCTTGCAGGCATTGCAATCGATTCGATTTCGTAAACACGCAACACAAATCATCAAAGATTCATTAATTATAATGGCTCTCAAATGATGCAAATCTGTTTTTCCACATATCATGGTCACAATTTGTTTTTTTTTTGGGTCTTGTCAATTAAATGACAAAATTTGCGATAAGATTTTAATTGGATTTGATGGCGAATTGACGTATGTTAATGTTCGCTGTCAACGCTGCGTATGCTTAATATTGAAATAGATGCATTAACATTATTTGAATTTTGCAGGGACCGCAAATAAGAGTTATTAAAAATTATAGAATAAAAGTTATTTTTCTAATTTTATTATAAAAATTATAAATAAAAGTTATTTTTCAATTTTTATAAAATAAATAGAAAATACAAATTTTTTTTCAATTCATATTTTAGCAATTTAAATTAAAAGTTATATATAATTTTGTATTATAAAAATTGAAAATAAAAATTATTTTTCAATTTATATTTTAGCAATTGAAAATAAAAGTTATATTTAATTTTTTAATATAAAAATTTAAAATAATAAAAATAAAAAATAATAGCTATTTTTAAATTTTTATAAAAAAAATGAAAATAATAATTATTTTTCGAATTTTATTATAAAATTTATAAATAAAAGTTATTTTTTAATTTTTATAAAAAAAATTGAAAATACAAATTTTTTTCAATTCATATTTTAGCAATTGAAATTAAAAGTTATATATAATTTTGTATTATAAAAATTGAAAATAAAAATTATTTTTCAATTTATATTTTAGCAATTGAAAATAAAAGTTATATTTAATTTTTTAATATAAAAATTTAATATAAAAATGTTTCATCAATTTTTATTATCAAAATTAAAAATACGAATTATTATTAAATTTTTAAATAAAAATTGAATGCAAATGTCTTTTAGATCGAAAAAATAAGAGTTTTCATTAAATTTTTTTTGATAAAAATCAACAAATAACTTTTATTTAATAATTTATATTTTAAAAATTATAATCGTAACGGTCCCTGGAATTTTGTGATTTTACTGCACTTGAATTGAATTTTCCACACACATTGTTGCATCTAAAATGGAAACTCTTTTGGCCTAAAATTTGCTGTTAGACAAACAACATATAAATGGCGTGGCATTATCTATCCATTAAGCAGTCGTTGTCCTTTCGCCTCGTTCAGTGTTCAGTGTTCAGTGTTGTAAAGGGTCGCAGCACACGTCATTAGTGTCGACAATTATGAGTGCGCATAAAAACGCGTTAAGCACACAGCTTACAGTGGGGTGGTCCAATTCCAATGACGAGATGGGGGTGTCAGTTGGCTGGCACTTGATTTTGGGCACGCACTGCAAACAATTGTGATGGGCCAGGCCAATAGCCAGCATGGTCAAGAGCAAAGCCCTTTGGTCAACTTCGGTGCGTTGTTACAGTTTTTGCCAGCTCAGCGAGCAAACACACAACGTGGCACTTTTTACTTTTGCCACTTGCAACTTGCCACTCAGCAAAGCGCTGAACGCTGAACGCCATGAAATGTCCTTCAACAAGATGGGGGCAAAAAAAAGAAAGTCGAACTGACTGTGATTTTGTAATTAGAGCGTTGTCAGTTGGTGTCTCTAAGTATGTGTGTAGATATACACGTATGTGAGTGTGTGTAAGTGTCCAGTGGGAAGCAATAGAAGTACAGCTAATTCAGAGCCATTTTCATGCCTCTCAAAGCAGTGAAGTTTTCAGGAGCACAGCTGTAAGTGAAAGTAATAAGAGACCACTGCGGCAGATAAAGATACAGATACGTTTAATATCATCTTTTGAGATTTATTTTCATTTCTAAAATCCTATTCTTAAGAGTAACATTAAAATATAACTGATGAATGGTGAACGTACAACATTTTAATATTAGCATTAATTTAATTCGTAGTTAAATTCATTGTTAAAAAAAAAATTATTAATTTGTCAAAGCTATGACAGTTTGGCGTTATTTAAAACCATACCTGTTAAATTTCCATTAGAGTTTTAGTTTTTTAAGCTTTACTATCAATGTTAATAAATAAATAAATAAACAAATTTCGATTAGATTGCTAATTAATGAGATTATTTTTGGAAATAATCGTACTGAATACATTATTCACTGTTAAAAATTTGTGATTATTTAATGAATACGATTACAAAAAATCAGAAATTATTTAAAATTATTACAATCATTCAAAAATAAAAAAAAACAATCTAAAATATTCTTTTTGAGTATTCGGATTATTTTTGATTTTTTTCTGATTATTTTTGATTATTTCTGATTATTTATGACTATTTAGTAAAAATCAAATATTATAGAAAAAAGTCCGAGTACTCAAAAGAATCTTTTTGACTATTTTTGATTATTTTATTTTTGATTTTTTTTGATTATATCTGATTATTTTTGAATAATTGTTATAATTTTAGATTATTTTGGATTTTTTGTGATCATAATCATTAAATAATTGGGCAAAGCCGAAAATAATCGTAATTTTATCATTAGTCATCATTTAGCTGAAAGAGAGAAAAATTGCATGTAATCCTTAGTAAGAGGCATCCCACTGGGTAGCTAGGTGAAACGTGCCGCGGCATGAACATCACGCATACGACGCATAAGCCGAGGCAAGCCAAGACAAACCAATCAGTGCAGCAAATGGCCAACTGGCTGCAGGCCAGGTTAAGGCATGTTGTCAGCTGCAACGGCAACAGTGTGATACTTACTTATATTGCTGCAATTTCAATGGACTGAAAATCCATTGATCTATGTACAAGGAGATAATAATAAAGCATTATGTTTTGTTGATGATTCAAAAGGAACATTTATTTAATTTGTTTTTGTTTTTGTTCATTTTAGTTGAGTTGTTTTCTGGTTGTTGTTGTTGTTGTTTGCACAAAAATTGAATTTCTGCTTTGCTATCTTACGGCTGCCACCACCCACAGAGTCAGTCTGTCAGTCCCAAAAAAAGGCAAATAAAAAAAGGAATAAAGAAAAACTGTCGCTCAGAAGATGCTTTAGTAAGTGAGTGTGTGTTCTGGGTGTGTGTGTGTGTGGGGGTATTTTAGCAAATATTTTCCAATACACATATACATACACATATATGATACTAGGGGTACATATATCTTAAGTTAGACAGAGACAGAGAATACATCTATATAAAAATTGGTTAAGTGTTAAAGAGTGAGAGACGTTGAGAATCTGAATGATAATTTCTTAGGTTTTTGTTTTTGCTTCTCGATTGCTGTAACAGTGTGACTATGTGTGTGAGTGTGTATGTGTGTGTGTGTTATTGTGTTGCCTTAAAAATACACAGAGAAAACTTGCTTGTGTTTCTTTACTTCCTTTTTGCCCCGTTTTCAGTGTTTGCAATTTGAAATTTGAAATAGCAATATCCCTTGGGGATTTGCTATTTGTTTATCGTTCGTTTCGCATTTTAAGAGTTTACTCTTTAGTTCTAAATTTGATGACAAAATATACATAGACAGTACATACATACATACATACATTCAGGATACATACAAGTACAAGTTAAGATTTATGTATATAAATTTGAAACACATTCAGTTAGTTAGAGTTGTCCGTGTGTATGTGTGTGTGTGCTGAGTGTGTGTGTGTGTGTATTTATTAACTATTTAAAACTGTTTTACACTTAGGTATTCAAGTTAAGGGATTCTTCGAATTGAGTTGCTTTCCATCTGTTCAAGTTGAGACACATTTTCAGCTGAGATTTGCAAGTATTTTTATGTTTTCTACTTAGATTTTAGCTTTAGTGAGTACTCGTTATTCGTAATTGTTATTCGTATTTTGTATTCGTTTTTTAGTAACATTCATATTCATATTGATTCAGTGTTTTCATTACCTTTGAGTGCAAAGTAGAAATTGAGCTTGAGCTTATTAAATAAAACATACAATACAATACATATAAGTACTTAGAGGATATATCCTGTGCATATAGCCTAAAGTCTAGAGAATAAGCAGTATTTTTTTTTGGAGGAATGACTATTTTAATATGTGTATTTCTTTGGTATTTATTTTATTGCACTTTCAACCATGGCAACAACATTTCATTCACGTTGTTGTTTCTAGTTTTATTTGTTTATTATTTAGTTTTTTCTATGAGCAACTTTCAGTTGCGTTTTGCCAACAGAATTGCAAATAATATCAATGACTAGAGAAACATAAATATACAATAGAGAAAACAGAGAACGAAAACAATTCATACTAAACGAAATAACAATTATAATAGTATCTTAATCTAAGCTGGAAACTGGAAACATGGACGAGCAGTGGGAAATCAATGGAGTACAAAACTAACAAAATGCGTCCTTTGAAACACGAGTACAATGCAATAAATCATTTGTCATTTGCCATGCTAAAATCTCTCAGGTATAGAAATTTAAATTGTGCAGATTTTACACAGTTAAGCAGCTTTAAAAGCACATGAAAACTAAACTATGAGTTTGCCAATTTAAAAGAATGTTATACTTTTAATAAACTTTGATTCAGATTTAAGCTCAAAGCTCAGCCGCTTTTCTGGTTTAGTTCATACCTGTTAATGATTATTAATCATAGTCATTAGTAATTCGATTTTTTTTGTCTAAAATCGAACTAGTGATTAAATAACGACCAATTATTTAATGATTACGATTACAAAAAATCAGAAAAAATCTAAAATTATTACAATTATTAAAAAATAATCAAAAATAATCTTTTTGAGTATTCGGATATTTTTTTATTTTTTCCGATTTTTTCTGATTATTTTTTATTATTTCGGATTATTTATAACCATTTAGTAAAAATCCAATTATTTGAAATTTTCACAAAAAAAGTAGCAGAAAAAATCAAAAATAATCCGAAATAATCAGAAAGATAATTTTTGATTTGTTCTGATTATTATTGATTACTTCTGATTATTTATAACTATTTAGTAAAAATCAAATTATTTTAAATTTTCACAAAAAAAGGAGCCAAAATAATCAGAATAAATCAAAAGTAATCCGAAATAATCAGAAAGATTATTTTTGATTTTTTCTGATTATTTTCGAATAATTGTAAATATTTTAGATTATTTCTGATTTTTTGTAATCGTAATCATTAAATAATCACAACATTTTCATCAGTGAACTATATAGTCACTACAATTATTTCCAAAAATACAGGGGTGCCACAGAAATCGCTTTCGCTTGAATTTCACTTAAATTTGTATGAAATTTAAGTGAAATTCAAGCGAAAGCCATTTCTGTGGCACCCCCGATAATTTAATTGATTAGAAAATTTTAACCAAAATTTAACAGGTATGGTTTAGTTGAAGTTGTTAGTTGGAGTTGTTGGAAATGAAACAAGAATTGTTGCTGTGTGTGTTTTGCTTAAGGTTTCTTAGCTTTAACTTTTAGCTCGTGACATTGACAATTGAGTGGAAATTGCAAGCTACAAATTAAACTTTTGCTGTGTGTGTATCTTTTCACCTGATTTGCGAATTGGGATTGTGATTGTGATTGAAGTTGTGTTGATTCTGATTCTAATTCTGATTTGAACTTCACATCTGCCGCCTGTGCCTCACGTTGACTCCTTGGACTCAGATTCAGTCGAGTGTTGTCTTATAAATACTTAAGTACTGTCATAATAATAATACTTTTCAATATCATATGTAATAAAAAATGCTCGTTTCGTAAATAAATAAATACATTTATCGTTCTTTTGAATAACAATTGAGGACAACATTTGAGAACAAAAGATTCTGTATTTTGTTGTCGCACATTCAACTCTATTTTAATCGCATCTCTATCTCTTTCTGTTCCGCTTTCTCTCTTTCTCCCTTTCTCTTTTGTTTTTCTTAGACACATTCAATAAAATATGCATTCTCAATAATTCACAATCATATATATTATTTATCTGTTTGCAATCTTATGTGTATTCAATTTCTAGCTACTTAAATGCTCAAACTTTGCTTGCTGTGGGGCGTTCCCAAAAACGCTTTCGCCGCGCTTTCAACACAGAATATCTTCATACAATTTGTGCTGTCAATATTTAAATTGTGTTTTATTTTCAAGAGAGGAGATTTGCAAGGCGAAAACGTTTTTGGGAACTGCCTCTGGTTGCAACTGTGTATCATTGTTGTTTACGTATGAATTATGGGCAAAGTGCAATTGAATGCAACTTGCTGTTGATATTATAATTGGTTTTTGGTTTTGTTTTGTGCCATTTGAACGCCTTAAATTTCTACTTACACAATACTCGACCTCTGACCTCTCTCTGTGCTCCTTAATCCTGGTCTTTATGTACATACATCAAACATCTAGTCGTAACAGGTAAATCTCACATTTAAAATGCAAAAGTTTTCAATTAATTTAGTTTAGTTATGCATTCAGTTATTCAAGTTCAAGTTAATCCGCACTCAAGTCCTATCTATCAGTTCCTCTTTAGATATACATGCCCAGATCGACGTGAAAGTCCTGCAGATAGGAGAGCAGCTGCGAGGGCGTCGGTCGCTGCTTTGGCTCCGAGTGCCAACAACAATTCATGACCGTAAAGCTGCAGAAGGCAATATTTTTTTTTTTTTTTTTTTTTGGTATTCCTAAAGCTACTTACAATTCATCCGGACAATTGACGGGCTGCTCCAGACGATAGCCGGCAGCCAAGTAATTGGTAAGCTCGAATATATCCACCTCCTCGTGCGGCATCTGGGCCAGTGTGACCAGCTCCCAGTAGAGCACGCCCAGCGACCAGACGTCGCCCTGCGTGGCATAGACCTTCTTCTGCAGCGACTCCAGCGACAGCCACTTCAGCGGACGGTTCTCGTTGTCGCCCAGACAGTCGTAGTCGTCCGGGAAGAGATCTCGAGAGAGCGCACTATCGCAGATCTTCACATAGGCCTCCTCATCCAGACTGCAATCAGAAACAGCTTAGTTCAACTCCCTCTGTCTTTTCCCTTTTCCCCTCTTTACTTACTAGCAATTTCTGGTGGCGAGATCCTTGTGCACAATGCCCAGGGAGTGCAGATAGGCCAGGGCCTTGGTTATGTGCAGTCCGAACTCTACAAGCTGTCGAGTGCTCAAAGCTGTGCTGGACTCCCGAGACTTCTGCAAATAACTATCAAGCGGAAGGAAACACAATCGACCATGAGAAACAATTTTATAATATTTTTGAAAAAAATAAACAGTGAAAAATATAAGTATCTAATCTGGATTCGGGAGTACTACAACAAAAACCCTATTAGAGTCTACCAACTTTGTCGATCACCCAAATTTGCGAGCCTAAAAAAGCAGAAATAAAGTTGGGAGCAGCCGCTAGCTCCCGGAGCCCATGCGTGCCCACCGCTGATCAATAGAATGTAATAAGCTAAGAACTAAATATTTTTAATCAAAAAAAATTTAAAATGCAATAAATTCTATTACAAATCAAAGAAAATTTTACTATTAATTGTAAGTAATTTTTCTATACAATTTGTAACATAATAAAATAACATTTTTAATTCATTTTTCTTTGCATTAGTAAAAAAAATTAGTTAATAAAAGTAATTAATAGTAAAGATTCAAAATCTAAATATACTTGAAGCTTAATTAATATACACGCAAATATTATGTAACGTAATAATATTGTATACACTTAAAAATCTTGTTAACTTCGCAAGAATTCTAATTTTGTAGCACATGAAATGTAAATGTTTAATAATGTGTATAATATAGAAACCCGAGGAAGAAGTAAATATTATGTAGTGAGAATTATAAAGTAAATAATTTACTATTAAATTATATTTATTAAAATAAAAAGATAAATAATAATATAAAGAATAAATGAATAAAGATAAAGAATAAATGAATGAATTGAAATAGATAGATAAATGTAAATGTTTAATAATGTATAAAATATAGAAAGCCGAGGGAAAAGTAAATATTATGTAGTGGGAATTATAATGTTAATAATTTATTATTAAATTATATTTACTAAAATAAATAGATTAAAAATAATAAATAGAATAAATTCAAATAATAAAATGAATTGAAATAGATAGATAAATGTAAATCTTTATGTCTTACAGACATAGAAACCCGAGGTAAAAGTAAATATTATGTAGTGGAAATTATAAAGTAAATATTTTATTATTAAATTATATTTACTAAATTAAATAGAAAAAAATAATAATATAAAGAATAAATTGAATTATAACAAATTCTAATTTGTGAACTCACATTTTGAGATTGCCCTTGGACGGATAGGGATATGCAATCTCCGGCGGACCGGGCAGCTCGGTGTTGGCCAGCAGCGGCGCCAGGATGTGCTGATGACTGACGCCGATGAGCAGCGAGGCGTCCTGCAGCAGACAGGCCACCTGGGTCAGCGAGGCGCCGTCGATGACCGTCTTGACCAGCGCATCGCAGGTCTCGCCCAGCTTGCCCGCGTAGATGCGCCCGAAGGTGCCCTCCTTGATCAGCTGCTCATAGTTCAACGCCCCCGGCTGTACGCTCGGTATGCGGCGCAATCGCTCCTTGGTCTTCTCGCTGTGCCCGTGACTGGCCACCGTGATGGTGCTGCCAGTGGCAAGGCCGCCGAACAGGCTGCCACTCACATTGCCCCGACTGCTCTTCGGCGTCGACATGCTGCAGGCCTAAAAATAATAAAAAGAAAAATGTTACTATTTACAACACAAATTACAATGATGAAAAATTTGTATTTTTAATCTATAATATGTATTTTTAAAATGTTTGTTTTTTGGGACCCTTCAAATTTGTAGAAGTAAGTTTTAGTTAACTTGAGGTCTAGTCTATAAGACAGAAAGAAAGAAAGAAAGGTCACAAAAAACAAACATTTTAAGGCCCTATTCTCCTTCAGCTTGCTGTTTTTGGACCTTTTTTGAAAAAATTCTCATTTGAAAACGCAAAAAGATATTTGAATTTTGTTTTTTTTATTGAATTAGTAATGAATGAAAGAAAATAAAAAAATTTTTTTTGCCTCGACACGAGGGGTGTTCAAAAAGTAATGAGACTTCAAAGTTGGGGGTTGAAAAAAAAGGTGTCGTCACGGCGGCCACGATTCCGGGTCTCCGGAGCGTCGGAAATGAAAAAAAAAACGGGGTTATAATCAGTATAGATGTAATTCTGGCCCGTAGTAAAATAAAAATTTTGCGATTTTTTGTTGACAAAATGGCGGCCACTTGAAATTGACAAATCGATTTGGACCCATTTTTTTGTAGTTTAGTGTAAAAAAAAAATTTTTATTTTACTACGGACCAGAATGGTGACAATTCTACGTCGATTAAACTTTGTTTCATCCAAATCGGTTCAGTAGAACTGGCGGAATCGTGGCCGCCAGCTCGAAAAACGTGGTTTCGAGATAAACGCGTTCAAAGTTTTGACTCCCCTTGCATTTACATTAACATTGCTGGACAAAAAAGGCCATAACTCCTAAAGTATTTCGAATTTCTAAAAATCCTTTTAGGGGCATATTCACAACTACCCAAGCTATAAAGAAATGCAAAAAAAAAAAGTCGAAAAAAATTTTTTTCTGAAAGAGAATAGGGCCTTAAGCATACGGACTACACGCCGGAAAAGTTCTGAAATAGTAGCAAGACTCTCTTGTTACTGAGTCAGTAATACTGACATAAACAGAAAACAAAAACAAATTGTTATTGCAATAAAAATGCAGATATAATTTTCACAATAACAACGGCAACAACAACATACAAAGGGCTAGATCAGCTTCACAGCAATTTTTTCACTTTTGAGACCTAGAATTCACAGCTGGTTCTGGCTTCTTAAAAGTGACATTAGGCTGAGATCGCTGGTCAAGTCAGCACAACGGTACTGATGATAGAGATTGGCATCTCTTGAAACAGCTGTATACCGAGCCATGCTCCTTGCATTTTTGGCAAGTGTTTTGTGTGTTGTTGTTTGTTGGTGTCTTATAGACATTACTTTACCTCAAGTTAACTAAAACTTATATGTATTTATACTTTTTTTTTAGATTATTTTGTAACATTTTTTAATGGGATAGGCTCCAAATAATAAATGAGATTTATTATTACGTATTTTTCTGGAATTTATATTATCCTTGCAAAAGATATTGTGTCCATAAATTTTATTCATATTTCAATTACACTTAGGCCCATTTTCTCAATGTCCAAATAAGGTATTTAATAACAATTGAAAAGAAAATTTGACATAAAATGTATAGAAATTAATGTCAAATTCGTTACTATGTATATGTTAAATTGAATTTATATGTACATTAAAAAAACGGCCCTTAAAATATATAATTTAATACATTTATTTAAAACAAATTAATTTAATAAATAATGCATTTAAATGAGATAAAAATTAATGCAGAAATAAACTTAGACAATTTGCAAAATTAAAACTTCTTAATAAAAATATTAAGAATTTTAAAGAGTTTTACAACAATTGCCTGAAATTGAAAAAAAATATGTTTGAAGTGTTTAACCAATAGTTTTAAAAATTCTTATAAGAAAATGGAATATAATCTTTAACAAAATACACGATTATTCAATTTTAAAAATCTGATACAAAAAAACATTTTTATGTAATTATTATGCCATTTGGTGTTTTGAAACACAAATTAAATGAAACGCTTAGCTAATATTTCTAGCGAAACTGTCTATTCATTAAAGTAAAAGTTTCTTTAAGTTCACCATAATTAAGAATTATGTAAGCTGTAAGCCCTTGGGAAGATCTTTGTCTTAATCCAAAATGAAATGAACTTCACTTTGGCATTAGAAAAGTCATGCGTTGTTTGGCCAAAAGGAGAAAGGGAGGGTGGAAAGGGAGGAAGGGCGGCTGGTAAAGGTTGCCAAAAAGGGCAATGAAAACGCAATTTGAGTTTGCCGGATTTGCATCTTTCAGTTTGCATCCGTTTACCGTTCGTCATGCACTTGGCTGCGCTCCGTTCATTCATTTAATGAATTGAGTTCCGTTTCCGCTCGAAGGAACTGCTGATGTTGCCAACTGCCAAGCTGATTGTAGCTGTAACTGTAGCTGTAGTTCGAGGAGTTTTTGGCGTTGCCAACGGCGTCAAAGACTCGCTGCCAGCGCCATAATTTGTATATAAAGTAGGGGGTGGTCCAAGGAGTAAACGGAGAGGGACTAGAACAGAAGCAGGAGCAGAAACAGGAGTCAGGGATGGGTATGGAGACTAGCAAGGACTAGGACTAGGGCTGTGCCATTTCCGCCAGGACAGCCGTAGTTGTCTTACGGCATGAATAATTTATTGGTTGGCAAAAAGCTTTAATTCGTCGAGCATTATGTTTGCATAGCCCCGTGCCAGGGCCAGGAGCAACCAGAGGGAGGGGGGGAGGATACGGGCAAGTCAAGGCCCTAGAGGAGAGCAACAACAACAACAACAATGGGAACTAGTCGACGGTGCTACAGTCGAGCAAACTCGAATGTCGGAGACCCCGTATTTGCTATGCTTAAAATAAAATCTATACTTTCGATCAATCGTTCCTATGGCAGCTATATGATTTAGTCGTCTGATTTCAATCAAATTTGATCAGCATGTATGGGACCATCTTATATGCATATTATGTCAATTTGGTTGAAATATATCAATTAGCAAAAAAGTTGTTCATACTAAGACTTGATTTTCAACTGATGGTTCCTATGGGAGCTATATGATATAATAGTTCGATTCCAATCAAATTTGGTCAGTATGTATAGAACCATTCCATGTGCATATTCTGTCAATTTGGTTCAAATATCTCAAACAACAAAAAAGTTGTTCATACTAAGACTTGATTTTCGATTGATCCTTCCTATGGCAGCTATATGATATAGTGGTCCGATCCAAAATCTAAAACAAATTTGAACTGCGTGCAATATAGACGAACCTACATACCAAGTTTGGAGTCTCTAGCTCTTAAAGTCTTTGAGATCTATATATATCAGGGGTGCCACCGAAATCGCTTTCGCTTGAATTCGATTTAAATTTGTATGAAATTTATGACAAATTCAAGCGAAAGAGATTCCTGTGTCACCCCTATATATGTACTTAATGGAATCTGCCACGCCTCCTTCTGCCTGTTACGCACATTTTTTTTTGTGGCAATGTTAATAAACCCCTGAACTTTTTCTGAAGTACAGGGTCTAAAAACGTGGAACGCAGCTGTAGAAAATTGCGAGCAGAGTTGTATAAACAAGGTTTTTTGAGGCTTCCACAGGCACAGGCAAACAAACGGGATAAAGATGGAGAGAGAGAGATAAAGAGAGAGTGAGAGAAAGAGAGACAGCTGTATTATAGCCCCAAAAGCAGCTCATTTATTTTCATAAAACACACACAGCGAAAATCATTTAGCCGTCGCATCGACTCGAGGCAGATTCTAGGCAAAGATTTCGGCTCTCTTCGGGCTAATAAACTCAAGAAAAATCACTTCATTTCTTGCTTAATTTCGGTGTGGAAATTTACATAAATGTGGCAAGTGGAAAAGTCACATTTGCAGTGTGTAAATCTTCATAGAAACAGCAGCTAAAGTGGAGGAAAAAGCAGGAGAAAAATGAGCAGAAAATTCCACCTGAGACTGGACAGCAATTTTGCTTATTAAAAATAACAGCTCCATTTCCAAGCATGGACAATAAAATTGTTGAACACATCGCGGTCTGGACAAAGTAGAAAATGCACAAGCGACAACAACAGCAACAACAACAACAACAGCAACAACAAGCGACAACAACATTGACAGCGACAGCAGCAATAAAAACAATAGTTGTTTGCCTTTTGTTAGTGAATTTCATTCATTATTGCCTTTATTGCCACTTTGCTCGACCAGCAGCAGTTGCTGCCACGCCCCCTTTGGCCCCTAGCCGCTTTGTGATTTCAACTTTGTCCTCCTGTTGTTGTATTGTTGTTGTTGTTGTCCTGGTTGCTGCTGTCGGTTTGCTGTCACACAAAGAAAATTCAATTAAAACGCAACAATATCGCACTCCATCATCAACGCTTCCAGCTCCAACTTCAGCTCAGTTGGCAGTGCTCCTGACTGGTTTTAGCATTGGCTTTGGCTTTGGCCAGCTCATCAACACACGCTCCCCTCGTCAGCGGCAATAAATCCTTGTCGTCCAACAACCAACAACATGCAAAAGCCCAACACACAATTCCTCGACTGCAGTTGGAGCTGGAAGATGGACGGGGACAATGAACAAAGACAGGGAAAAGACAAAAGTGTCTGCGGACTGCAGCGGCGTCTCTTTAATGACCCCCAACCAGGAACAGGATGGCAATACTCTGGCATAGGTAGAACGTTTCTACCTATAAATTTGTATGTTTATTGCTGCCTTCTTTCATTATTATCCTTTAACATTTATCTCTCTTATCGGGGCTGTGCTTTTCTAATGAGCGCAGGTCAAGTGTAGCTGGATTTTGTGTTATCGGCTTGGCGTTAATCGCAGCAAGCTGCGAATCTTGTTCACAGATATTGCATTTTATAATTATTATATATTTATTCATTATAGCACGAACAAAAGGAAATTAAATATTGACAATTTAACTTAAATCCGAATTATTAATTTGTAATAAAATTAATATAAACTTTTAGTTAAAGACTTAATAGAAATAACGGATTAAGTCTGTCCTGAAAAGGTTCCATTGAATCTATGCTAATCAATTCATACCATTTTCATTAGATCTTCTTCACTTTGAAATTTTAGCTAACTTTAATATCAAGTTAACAAATTTACATTCACAACTATTTACATCAGCAGTGGGCACGCAGTGGCTCCGGGAGCAGCGGCTGCTCCCAACTTAGGTAGACTCTAATAGGGTTGTTGTTGTTGATGTTGTTGTAGTGCTTCCGAATTCAGATTTGATGCCCACCTCTGATTTACATGTCTCATAATTATACCCGTTACTTAAAAAGTTTAAGAATATTCTAGAATATTACATATTTTTTGTTTATGAACTTTATCTATTTATTCAAGCTGTTATCCTACTTAAACGCAACAAGATCGGACAAATAGAAAGCTGGTAATGGCTGATTTAAGTTTCAAGCAATGTAAGTACCTAAAAGCATGCAATACAAAATATTTTAAATTTATTCAAATGAGTAACGGGTGTACTAAAGTCGGGAGCTCGACTTTTCCGCTTGTTTTCAATGGCTGTTCAATAAATAAATCGCTTTTTATACATATATAAAATAGAAAAAAATATGAAGTAAAAAAAAAAATTTATGTGGAACATATAAAAATATATAAAAGTAATAAATACACTATCTATGTTTATACCCCAGCTCTAATAACTGTTTTTGAATGGTAGCCAAAAATCTCTGCTCTAAATTGTGTTCTATCAATCTGACATTTTTTATTAGAATTTTCTATTTCTCTTGTTTAAATAAATAAATGTATAAAGATAAAAATATAGCTATATTTCAGCTCTATCAGCAATATTTGCAAATTGTTCGTTCACTTCTTTTTTCTCTTAAATATCAATATAAAAACTGTATTCGATTATTAAACATGAAATATGTTTATTAAAATTCGCATTTACAGTTGCCAATTTTTTTTTTGTTGTTTTCAACTGTTTATTGGTATTAAAAATTGCACTGCGCTTACTTTAGGGTTCATTTTCATTTTGATTTTAATTTCCATTTTCAATTTGATTTCCCTGGAAACTCGAACGCATCAAATAACCAACTCTCAGATCTCTGGCTGATGACCAATTTCAGCTGGAAATGCAACACTTTTTGTGCCACAAGCGAAATGGCAACCCTTGTTGCCACTCTCCCTCGTTGCCACTCCGCCTTTTTACCACTTTTCCTTCTCCACTTTGCCCCTTTTCCCAATTTCGCAAGGTTATTTTTGTGGGACATATTAAAAGTGCATGTCAAATAGACAATATTGCCATGGCTTTCATGTTGTTGCTGTTGTTGTTGCTGTTGTTGTTGTTGTTGCTCTTGTTGCTGTTGTTGCTGTTGTTTCTTATTGCTTAAACTGAAAATTGGAAATCATCCGCTGCTGTCAACTGTCGGACGATTTCGCAGTTCTCATCCAGCTTTGCATTGACACTACGGAGAAGTTAGATGAGTTTGAAATGAGACTAGGAATGAGAAGCAGCCACAAAATAGCTGGCAAACTGGGCAACTGTGAGACTGTGGTTGCAGCGAGGCAGGGGGAGGAGTCAGGGGCAGGTGAAGGTGGCAGGGGGGCGATGCGCTGCTTGTTAGTATAAATTTGCACAAATTTAAACTCGATGCAAACGCCGTGTTAGCTGTTTTTGGGACAGAGGGAGAGGGCGTTGGTGTTGGCATGTTGCTAGCTTGCCAACAAGGCGACACTTGGCAACACATAGCCAAAAGCAACAACAACAACAAAAGGACAAGCGACAACAACAACAAAGTCGCTCAAAGCGTTGAAAATGTTGACTGACGTTGGCTTTGCAGCTGCTTTTGGCTTTGTTGTGACATTTCTAATGACAACACAACACACACAGGGTGGCTGATTTTCGACTGTGGCTGCTGTCCTGCAAATGACACTTGCACACACACCCGCACACACCCGCACACCCGCACACACACCCCTAAACACACACATAGACACAAATTTCGGCTCATACACTTGACAGGCGTCTGATTTGTTTATGTCATTTGCAGCTCTGCAGCTGCCCACACACACACACACACACACACACACACACACACACACACACACACACACACCAACACACTCAGAGACATTCCTAGAGAACCGCAGCGTGAACTTCTCCCGCAGCTGGCTCGTAATTAAAAAAGCTTGATGACAATTTTGCCAGCGTTTGCCAGCAACCAAAATGCAGCACAAACTGACAAGCACCAAAGCAACATCAGCAACAACAGCAGCAACAACAGCAACAACAGTGACAACAGCAGCCAAATTTTCGACTTGCAACGTGGCTAAAACCAATTGAAATCTAAGTAAATTTGCAACTTGAATTCAAACAAATGTAGACGAAATTAAATAAATTCAATTATTTTAAATATAAATATCAAGTTTAAGCTAAATTTATTCTACAAAACTATTTATAAAATAAAAGGAAAATTGTTTTTATTTATTTAATTTGATTTAATTTTATATTTTATGCTTGCACTTTAAATTTTAAATGATTCAAACTTTATCCAAAAATGAAAATAAACTTTAAGTCGACGTTAAAAAATAAAAAAATCAATAAAAAAGTAAATAAATGAATAAATAAATAAATGAATATAAAATAAAAAGAAAATGGTTTTTATTTATTTAATTTGATCTTATTTTATATTTTATGCTTGCACTTTAAATTTTAAGTGATTCAAACTTTATCAAAATAAATATATAAATAAATAAATAAACAAATAAATGAATAAGCGAATAAATAAATAAACGAATAAATGAATAAATAAATAAATGAATAAACGAATAAATAAATAAATAATAAATAAATAAATAATAAGTTTGACACATGGGCAATAAATATTAAAAAAAACATAAAATTGTAATTTTTGAAAGAATAACATGATTTGTAAAATTTTTATAATTTAAAAATAAAATGTAATAAATGTAATATACAAGTTTCCTATTAGCAGACTCTCCTGATTCGTTAAAGGTTCAATTTTCAGTTGGTCTCATTTCTACACACAATATTTTCGTCGCATAATCTAAGACCCCGCCCCACTGTGCTTAGCCTGAATTGTTGTTTGCTTGACACAAGTTGCAAATATGCAAATGTTGCTGCTGTTGTTGTTGCTGTTGCTGTTGCAGTTGTACGGGTGCACAGAATGACAGCAACAAACAGTGCTGCAAAATATTACGTATACGCCCTGTCACCTTGGCATTACGAGGCACAAACGACTGCCAAATGAACTTAAATTAGCCAACTGTCTCGTCAACCTGAGCTCGTTTTGCTTTTCGGGGCTCAATTATATTTCAATTAAGCTGTCAGGCAAGTTTGTTGCTTCTTTAATCAGCGCTGGAATTTCAAGTTTACTTTTTTTTTCTCTTTTTCTCTCAACTCGCAACTGAGCAAAGTCTCATTAATTTCGCATTTGGCTGCTGCAGAGCCTTGTAATTGGCTGGCAAACTAATTTGAATTCTCGTTTGATTTATGCCTGATCGATTTGTGTGGCTGTCTAACCGACAATCCCTCTTGCCCCTCTCCTCTCCTCTTCCCTCTCTGTCTGGTTGCTGCCTCTGCATTTAATAACAGTTTGGTAACTTTTGGCTGGGCTCCGCTTTTTGTTTTGGGACACCACAAAAAGTAGCAGGTTCAAAAGCGTCTAATGCATAATTAAAGGGGCCTTTAAAAGCCAATGCCAAAGGCTCCAATTAAACGTGACGCCCCCTTATACGCACATTTAATTACAGGTAATTGTCTTTCAATTAGGCATCGCGTGCTACAGGCCACGCCCACGCCCACCACAGCGCCTACTTCGTGGAGAATTTACAGTGAGTTACTTCGATTGAATAACGCAATTCCATTGATTCAAATTTGATTTAAATGTGTTTGATTCAATGTTTAAGCATTGTTTGAAAACTTGAGTAATTTGAGCATAATAAGACTTTTTTTAAGGAAAAGAAAAAGCATTGAGTTGGATTTTAAATGTATTTCAACAGAGTTATATTTTATTTACTTGCTCAATAATATTCCTAAAGTTTCTGAGAGCTCTTAGAAATAAATGTGACAATTTTAAATATTTTAGCTTCATGCAAACTTTAAGGCACAGAAACTGTCTCCAACTTTTGCCTCTTTACCACACTAAAACTTTCTATATACACTACTGACCAAAATAATAAGAGCACTCTTTTTTTTACTATACAAGCTATTGTAAGTCAAGTCTTCACAATAAAGAAAGTATATTTGGAAAGGTCGTTTAAATTCCGTTTGAATCTACTTTTTAAAATTTTTCACAAAAAATGTTTTGATGCAAAAAAATTCTTCAAACAATTCTAGGAGTGACTGGAAAAATTTTTTTTCAAAAATGTCTTCGCTTGTATTTATTAAAATTTTTTGAAAATTGCTTAAAAGGCACCTATTTGTCATTTTCATATAATAAGTGCCTCTTAGCAATTTTGAAAAAATTTTAAAAAATATGAGCGAATAGATTTTTGAAAATTTTTTTTTGCAGTCAGTCCTAAAATTGTTTGAAGAATTTTTTTGCGTTACAACATTTTTTGTAAAAAATCTACGAAAAAAGTTGTAAAAATGGGTACATAATGGGTTAAGGAAAGTTTTGCATCATTCAAACGGAACTTAAACGTCCTTTCCAAATATATTTTTTGTACTGTGAAGACTTGACTTACAATAGCTTGTATAGTTAAAAGAAAAAGAGTGTACTTATTATTTTGGTCAGTAGTGTACATATATGTATACTTAGTAGGACACATTAACGTAACTGACCGCAATGAAATCTGAGCGGAGAAACAGACACATTTGGTCAAGTGGCTGGCGTGAAAGCCACAGAAGCAACTGCAACTGTCCAAATCTCTACCTATTCTCTCTCTCTCTCTCTCTTTCTCGCTCTCTCTCTTTCTCTCTCTCTCTAGCTGGGGAATTGCAGCAGAGACTTGAGTTTGTCCAACTGCGGCTGAAAGGAAGCAATCAATAGTGTAATGGCAGACAAAAGCATTCGCTTTCGTAGTTTGCCTTTATCCTCTATCCGGACAGGAAAATTCAACGAAATTGCCGAGCAAAGAAATGCAAAAGTTGAGCACAAATGGAGTTGACTCTATGCTATTTGTCAAGCTATGGCAAACGACGATTTCCCTGCCCCTTCTGACCTTATTTTGAACCGGAACACATTAAATTTGCTGCCCTCTCCATGGAGTACAAAATAGTGGCGCAAATGTAAATAATGCGTTTTAATCAAAAGCACAACGGTGGGAAATCCATTAACGGCGTACGTGTTGCCCCAAAGTTATCCCCCAAATAGAAGGGGACATTTCTGTACTCCAATTCTCCCTTACCTTTTCTGTACTGCCCTTCTCCCTTACCTTTTCATGTCTCTTTTCACATAGGCTTAACTTTTCTCATGCTGCGCGCGTCATTTGCAGGCTGATTCACAAATTTCTTTAATGAGGCGACGACAACATTTTTAATTAGCACCTGTTCATGTTGCACGAATCCGTCTCGTAATCCCCATAAAATACTCCAACCCTGGCATTAATTTCTAGCCTCTTTGCTTTAATCTCTCTCCATGTTACACTGTGTGTCTTTTCGTCTTTCCGTTTTCTCTTTCTCTTAGGCACTTTTCCAGTTTGCTACCTCATGTTGAGTTGCTTTGTGGCACATTCCCTTGTCCCTTACACTCTTCTTCTTCACTCTTGGCTCAACCGCAGCAGTTACTCCACATTCCGCTTCCCCTTTCCTTTTCCCTTATCCCTTTTCTTATCCTTGAGCTTAGTCCTGATCCAATATCCTAATGCCTTTCAATGTTTGCATCGTTTTCCTCGACACTTGGTGTCTGTGTTGTAGTTTTCCTAGCTTCGGGTCCGTCTAAACGCGGTTAGTGGTTACCCTTCCTCTCCCCTCCCTTCCCTTTCTCCCCCTCTTTGTTGTTACTGCTGCAATAATATTTTGCAAGTGTTTCTAAACAAGCACAAAGTCATGTTTCAACAGCTGTAGTCTGGCTTCTGTTTTGCTCTTGTTTTTATTGTTATTAACTTCCCCCTTTTCCCTCTTTTCCCTCACATTTTCATACACTTTTCCTCCGCTTCCATCTGTTGTAATTGTTGTAGTCCCCGCTGTCGTTAGTTAAACTTTCACTGCACATTAAAGCAATTTGGCCAACATTTATAGACTGATTTAATAGAAGCCAAAAGGGGGATGGAAAACAGACCCCCCAACATATATCCACATGAAATGAGATATTTCCACACAAGTGAGCATGCACTTGGCTATAATTGTTTGTCTAAATGAGTGTCTCTCCCTTCCTATCAGGAGAACAACAATAATTATGGCCAACAGCCCCCAAAACCCATAGACAACACACATATGCAACACTCGACTCCAATTTGGGGGCTTCACTTTGCCAGCAAATTCAGTTTATGCTCTCGACTCTTGGCAGATACATTCAGATACATGTCCATGAAGTGAGCTAAGTGAATCCATGTGTCTGAATCCAAGTTCCTATGCCTTCCATTCGGGCCATTGC
>JBAMBL010000447.1:0-46243 GCA_037043405.1 Drosophila subquinaria | reverse complement strand
AGGGGGCGAGGGGTGGCACAGCAAATGTTGCAAATTTAAAATGAATCAATAAACTGAAGTTAAAGTTCCTTTTGCAGGACTTCGAATCGGACTAACAGCTGAGTCATTTATTTTATGAGGAATTTCTGTTAATATCCATCAGTTTGACTTCATCTCTGTCCGTGTGTGTGTGTGTGTGCGTGTGTGTGTGCACTTCATTTATTTTATGCGTTGTATCCCTTAAATGTGCATGTACTTGGTTAGTCACTCTCCCCTTCTCCCCCTCCGCCCCCTTTTCTGCCCCGCCCCTTCCCTTCGTTCCGCTGCATAAAATTTATTTCGTTTTTATTATCGTTTCATGCATGTCCCACCCCCTGGCAACCGCCCCGCAACTGCCGCCCTCGCACATATGCAACATGAGGCAACGAAAAAAATTCCGAGAAACGCCTGCAATTGACCTCCGCCCTCCGCCCTCGACCCCGCCCCCTTTGTTGCACGCTCGCGTCTCGGCCAAGAGTCTATAAAATGTTTTTCAAGGGACAACGAAGCCAAACAAAACAAAAGACAAGGAGAAAGAGAGAGAGGGAGGGAGAGAGGAGAGCAAAAACAAGGTGGCAAAAAAATAGTTGCGCCCTCTTGTAAAAATATGTAAACTTGCAACACATGAAGACTATCAAGAGTTGTTGTTGCAGCCTGAAAAATGTATACAAAAAATGCAACAACAATGGCTATAACAATGACAGAGAGCGGAGAGAAGAGAGAGAGAGAGGGAAAAAGAATTGCTGTCTATTTTAGTTGTTGGCGTAATTTTTTCACATTTTTCTCTGTTCTTTTTATTTTTTTCTTCCTTTTTTTGTATGCTTTGCGTTCAAATAATGTCATTTCGTAAATTGCTTCACTTTTCACCCCACATACAAAAACACACACACAGACAGTAGACACCCCCCTAACACACACACACACACACACACACACACACACATATAGACAACAATTCGAGCTCCCCTCGCTGGCATATTTTTTTAGGGCTTCCTTCGCATTTGCCGCTTTTATTGTGTTGGACTGGCGGAATGTTCATGTTGTTGTTGTTGTTGTTCATGTTGTTGTTGTTGTCGTCGTTAACAATTGGCCTTTTTAGTCGTCCCATCGTCCCTTCGTCCTTTCGTCCTTTTGTTTTGCCTCGTCTGGCCCAGCTTCTGATTCAATGTCCTTTTTGCCCCGCACGTCCTTTGGCCCCTTCAAACTTTGCCTTTGTTTGGCGCGAAAATCAATTAACGCGCTCAATGAGCTTCAAAAACTTTGCAGCACACAACCCCCAACACACACATACACACACCCTCACACACACACACACATGCTGAATACAAAGCCAATTTACAGTTAACCAAAATGTAAATGGCGTCAAGGGAGCCGCTTGTCCTTGTCCTGAACCTGTTCCTGTTCATGTCGCTGTCAATGTGGTTGCCAGCCACAAACTGAAACTCAAACTCAAACTGAAACTCAAACTGGAACTGAAACTGAAACTGAAACTGGAGGCTGCGCAAGTGTCAACTGTTTTGATAAGCTGTAAAATTTAATGTGCTGCAATGTCATAAAAATCTGTGGCACGGCCGCAAGCACAAAAATCAGATGAAGACATTAGGGGAAACGAGAAGTAATCTTTTAAGGGAAAGGGAAACAGTCAGCTTGTTAGTTAGGCACATTTATGACGGCTGAATTTGCATTTGATTTAACGCGTAAGCGCTTGGACTCTGTACTTTTAAAGTAAAGAGTCCATTAAGTTGTTAAAAAAAGAAACAAAATCTGACAAAAAGCTGAAGTCGTTCCGTTGAAGCAGCGGTGGGCACGCAGTGGCTCCGGGAGCAGCGACTGCTCCCAACTACTTTTCTGCCTATTCGGCGCTGTTGATGTTGTTGTAGTTGTTATTGTTGAGCTCCAGAATTCAGATTTCGTGCCCACCGCTGCTCTAAAGCTGCCTTTGCTCCTGCTGTTCACAGTGCTCTCTCCGTTATGTTCTGGTAAGTGGCGCCACAAAGACGCATAACCACGCGAGCGGACTAGTGACGATCGTGAACAAACTATCAAAATCTACAGTTCTTTTAAAAGAAAAGAGTTACAAGAGAACATTTTAAATCATATTTTTTTTCTTTTTTTTTTCGTATTAATCTTAATTTCTTTATTTCGATTCCTAGTGCTACAAGCTTACGCCTATTATATAAGGCACTAGTGACTATTACAATCATTAATTTTAAAATAATATTAAAATTAAACAATTTACAATTATTAAAATGTTGGAAATAGTAACAAATTATAATAATTTAAGCTTTAGTTTTCAGTTGTAAGATTAATTTTCACTTTTTTTTTACAATTTTCCAAAATCTATTGTGATGCATGAATTATAACTATTATTATTATTGTTTTTAATTAATTTAATTTATTTTATTTTATGTTTATATTTTATATATTTTCTTTTCATATTTTTATAGCGGAAAATTCTAAATATTCTTATTATTCAAAATTCTTAATTTTCAAAGAGAAATATTAACTTTAATGTACATACATATAATATATCAACTGAAAGGTATTGATGCGTAGATCATATATATGGGTCTATATATGATGTGGCTTCTTTGGTTCAAAATATATTTCGATTTGATTTTTATTTTCAATTTATATAATAAAAATCAACAAATAAGAGTTATTTGTCAATTTTTATAATAAAAATTGGGAATAAGAGTTGGGGCTTAATTTTTATATAAAAATTTAAAAATAATAATTGTTTTTGATTTTTATCATTTAAATTAATTTTAATAATTAAAAATAATTTTTTTTATAAAAATTGAAAATAAAAGTTTATCCTGTTTTCGAATTTGGCGTTCAAAAATAACATATGTCTGTTTTTTAAACTCATAACTATTATTCGCAGTCCCTGTTTTTAAGCATAGCAGATAAATCGTGTTTGTAAGATTGTATTTTTTACAAAATTTCTTTTCAAGTTGTCTCACATCACAGCAAAAGTATATGTGAAAATTATATGTAATATCTTGGTTGGGTTTTTAAATTACAGAGTCTCTCTCTAGTCGGGCTCACTCGACTTCTCATCTGTTTTAATCTAGTTCTCACTTGAGCAGTCGCAAGTGGCAATGTGCCAGTTGTCAGTTCGACAGCTGCAACTTTCCCCACGTGCCACGCAATTCCATATTCCACATTCAATGCGAGATCAATACAACAACAGACAACAGACAGCGGGAAAACAGGAAAACAGGAAGACAGGATAACAAC
Source organism: Drosophila subquinaria (assembly GCA_037043405.1). NCBI lineage: Eukaryota > Metazoa > Arthropoda > Insecta > Diptera > Drosophilidae > Drosophila > Drosophila subquinaria. The sequence goes on along the minus strand of JBAMBL010000447.1, from coordinate 42,982 downwards.
AGGACATTTATACATAATATTCCACACTTTTTTTCTATCGTTACTTTGTGGCGGCGCTAAAGCGATTTGGTAACGAGGTGGAGTACTTCCCTCTCCCCCCTCCCCCCTTCTTCTTGCCCCTTCCTCCTGCCACAGACTTAAGAAGACGCTCTTGTGGCGTGCTGATTTCTCAGGTGGTCGCTTTCGCACATGTATTTACATTCACAATGTGAATGCGACTGAATCATCGTTGAGTATACACTCAAAGTACTCCCTCTGCTCCCTTCAGTTCCCTTCCCTACCCTTCAGTTCCCTTCTTGCAACTCCCTTGGCTCTGCTTCTGTTTATTGACAAACGTTTCACTTAGTCGTGTGGCATGTGGCATGTGGCGAGTTGCAAGTTGCAGTTGCAAGTTGCAAGTTGTTCGTGTTCGCATGAACAAACATTGGTTGCATCTTTGATAAGTCAAACGAGTCCTGTCGATGTCGCTGTCGATGTCGAGACTTGTTCAACAATTAAAAGTTGCAGTCCGACGAGCACTTTGAGCCGTTTTCAAGTGGCCAACCACAGAGCATCGGCTGAGGCAAGTGGGGCAAGTGGTGCGAGTGGTGCAACCAACTTTAATTGCAATTGTCCAGCTCAAAGTAAGCACAATTGAACCAATCAAAACCAGTTGCAAACTTCGACAATTGCTTCTGATTTCATAGGCCAAGTGTTGAGGGGGGGAATTCCCTTTCAAAGTTGTCTGCTCTGTGTTCGATCTCTCCCAAACAACGAACTGACATTTATTGAACTAAACCCCCAGCTATAAGAAAAACTTTCAACATTTATCTTCACTTGCCTCCACTTGATTTTCAGTGGTTTTTCCCCCAAAAATTCCTGCGCCCTTCTCAAAATTTCCACTATTGCTGACATGTTGTGCGTGTGTGTGTGGAGTGTGTGTGTGTGTGTGTTTGTTGTGTGTGTGGTTTTTTCAACATTCTGTTTATAATTGTTTACGATTTGTGTTTTTTGAGCCATGAAATTAATTCCATTGCCTGTTTGCAAACAGTTTTAAAGCCCACTCACTTCCAAACTTTAAACTTGACCACAAAGTTTTTCATTAAGTGCCAAATGCCCTTTGACCTTTGTCAGGGTCGCACAATGCTTTCAAATGCCACGAGTAAAGTATTTAGGCAGCTGGGAAAATTTTGATAATAATCAGAATTTAGAATTGTTTAAGGCGGATCATTTAAGCCTAAAATTTAAGTTAGATCATTGGATTCTCTGATCATTTTTGAACTCAACTCAACTGTTTGAGCAACAGATCATTGCAAATCTATCACCTAAGGAGGTTTCACTATCTATTTCCCAAATGAATACCTCTTTAAAACTACACTAAAAAAAAAAAAAAAATTCTAAAATCAAAAACATTCCTCTTAAATATTTTGTTTTTGAAATAAGAATATTTTAAGACCAAATTACCAAAACTAAGAATATTAATCTTGAAAATCGTAAGTTCTTAATATAAGAATAAAATTCTCAAATTTAAATATTTTGTTCTTAATATAAGATCATTTTATAACCAAATTACTAAAGCTAAGAATATAATTCTAAAAAATCTTAAGTTATCTTGATAAATTAATAAGTTTTGTTCCAATGCTAAGATTTGTGGTCTTGAAAATATAATAATTTTTTATCTTAAAAGTAAGAACTTGGTCTTAATTGAAATGTTGCTTGAATTTTACTTAAATTTCATACAAATTTGAGTGAAATTCAAGCGAAAGCGATTTCTGTGGCACCCCCGAAGATGTGTTTTCTTACTTCAAGATTTTCATGTTCTCAACGAATTTTTTAGACCAAAGTTCTTAGTTCTGGGACCAAAATCTTAATTATAGATCCCTTTTTTTATCAGTGTACAAAATTCCAGCATTATTAACTTATGAAAAATATCTAATTTCTACTGTGCCCAGTTTTCCAACCGACTGATCAGATTTCCAGTGAAACGGAAGCAAAAGTTGATTCTATGAGGTAAATGAAAATTGGCATTCAACTATTTTTCTTGTGTGCCTGTGATTTTTAGCTCCAAAATGAAATTCTCTGTAAATGTAAATGTAGATTTTCAATTGAACCCTGAATATAACATTGTGCTCGTAGTCGTAAATAAGCGAATCGAATCAACGATGCGTGAGTTTGCACTACATTCTTGATGCACAGCCGCCTCTCTCTCTATATTTCCCTCCATTTCCACTTCCATCGCCATCGCCATCTCCATCATCATCAGGTGGCGTATCCATGCCAACTGGCTGGATGCAGTGCTTGTGCTTGTGCTTGAATCTGCCAGCAACCTGGCACTTGCATAGAAGTGCGTAGAGCCGTGGATTGTCCGCATGCATGAATGCTTCTTGACTCTCGGCTCAGTTCTCTCTGTTCTGTGTTCTGTGTTCTCTGGTTTCAGCTCTCGATATGCCAATTGCAAATTGCCAAAGTGTTTCACAGTCTGTCTGTTGGCCATGGCCAGAGTTGCCAGGGTAACAGGTAACATTAACAGACAGCAATCCCAATCCCAATTCCAATCCCAATGGCAATCAGCAGCAGGCAACGCTTGTTAACGGCTTCAAACTGTGACGTTTAACGTGCATTTGAATGGACTTTCAGTTATAGTCGAGTTATCATTGACTTTTAGGCGACTTTGCAGCAACCGAACATGGCTTAAAAATGCTCTCAGTGTGCACTATTTTGGCAGTGGAAAGTGCAGCTTCAACTGTAAATGGACTCGCCAAATTAGCTTAAAAGGCAGCAGCAACTTGATGGCTAAAACAAAAAAATACAAAAAAATGAAACTGAAAAAAATGCTGGCAAATTAATTTCAATGCTGTGCAATGTGTTTTATTTTATTTTCATTTATTTTTTCAGTGCCAGGCAAAAGTTTTGCAACTTGGCTCCATGGCGAAGGCAGCAGCGAGCAAATTCCGTTTGACAGTGAATAAAAATGCGCGCGTTGCGTCTGCGAAATGAAATTCATTTGGCGCCCAACGTACGCCAGTTTGGCGCCCATACAAATGCCGAGCTCCGAGCAGGAGAAAAAACAAGACGGGAGCATGTGGCAGAAGTTGAGGAGATAACTAGATGACAGTGCTACAGGCGAGCATACTCGACTGTCGAAGACCCCGTACCTACTTAGGAAAAGCAAACACTTTTTAAATTAAAATTTATATTTTCGATCAATCGTTTCTATGGTAGCTATATGATATAGTGGTCAGATTCCAACTAAATTTACTCTGGGACTATGGGACCATCCCATGTGCATATTCTGTCAATTTGGTTCAGATATCTCAAAGAACAAAAAAGTTTTTTATACTAAGACTTGATTTTCAACTGATTGTTCCTATGGGAGCTATGTGATATAATAGTTCGATTCCAATCAAATTTGATCAGTATGTATAGGACCATTTCATATGCATATTCTGTCAATTTGGCTTAAATATCTCAAACAACAAAAAAGTTTTTCATACTAGGACTAGATTTTCGACTGATTGTTCCTATGGCAGCTATATGATGCAGTAGTCCAATCCAAAATCTAAAACAAACTTGATCTGCGTGCAATATAGAAAAACCTACATACCAAGTTTGGAGTCTCTAGCTCTGATACTCTCTGAGATCTAGGCGCTATTATATCGACTCGGCTGTTGACGCTGATCAAGAATATATCTACTTTATGGGGTCTGCCACGCCTTCTTCTGCCTGTTACGCACATTTATTTTTTGGGTCAAAGTTAATAGACTCTGTACTTTTTTTAAGTACAGGGTCTAATAATGGAGTCGAAATGGAAGAGGAACGACAGGCGCTGGCAAAGTTTGGACTCGCTTTTGGGCCCTGTTCAGAAGTTTCAAGTTTATTAGCATGCCAGTGTTGCACAGCGCGGCACTAGTGTTGGTAAGTGCATGCACACGAAATCGAAATAATAATAAAAAAAAAGGAAGAGAGAAGAGAGAATCTCCTAGCACTTGACACTAGTAAAAGCGTTTGTCCATGAAGGCAAAGGTGAAAGCAAACGCAAAATGCATTTAAAGTTGCACAAAGCGAAAGGTTCAGGTCCTTCGTTCCTTCCTTCCTTTCTTCCTTTTATCCCTGTGTCTGCCTGCCGGGTCACGGCAAATGGCTTTTTTCGCTGCTTTTATGGTAGCACACGCCACAAAGTGGCTTAGAAAGTGAAATCCATGCTCGTGTCCTACACACAAAATGAATGAAACCGATTTAATTTTCGGTCTCCTTTGCCTTTCTCTCTCTCTCTCTCTCTCTCTCTCTGTCTCTCTACAATTGTGCAGCTGCTATTAGATTAGAGTGTTGCCTTTCATAACTGAAATTGGCTCTAATCATATTATTTATCAGCTGGCCTAATCAAAAGCACTTCAAACGCAACACAAATTGGCTAGAAATGAAATCAAAGACAAGATAGAAAGATGATAAAAGTGCTTTGAGTTGTTATAAATTAACTTGTCTCAATTTACTTTTTATTTTCCTTATTTATGAGTTATAACTACTGAACTTTAATTGTCAGCTGAGAAGTGTTTGGGCCTTAGTTTTATTGTGGCTTCGGTTTTCCTATGCTAATACCTCAAGTGTCTCGTCTTCAACTCAACTGTGAGGCAGGAAGTCATGACACTTTGAGCAATGGCTGCACAGTTGCTCGTCTGCCTCCTTGCCACATGCATCTCTGTCAGGACTCGTTGCAAGTGCTCTCCTTCTCTCTCTCTCTCCCTCTCTCTCTCCCTCCCTCTCTGGACTGGCGGATGAGCTTACGGCTATTGCAAATGTTGCGCAAAATATGGCGTCAGTCAAAAGTCAGACTGACGACAGCAAATAAATTGCATCTCAGGTTGCAATCCTCTTCCCAGTTGAGTTGAGCTAAGCTATACGCAACAACCGCCAAAGGTCAGTTGTCAAATAATTGCTCAGCTCCCCTGTCCTCTCCTCATCCAACTGCCCCTCGTCTCCCCTCGGTTGGCATTGAAGAAATTTAACTTTCAATTTGGTAAACCAGTTGGATTTACAACTATTTATATGGACTATTCCCTCCTTAAGGCAGCTTTCCTTCTCTCTCTCTCTCTCTCTCTCTTTCTCTCTCTCTCTCTCTCTTTCTCTCTCTCTCTCTCTACCTCCCTTTCTCTCCCTCCCATTCATAGTCGCAGCTCGAATGTATCCTAAATTAAGTTGTTATCCAGTTGGAAATATATGCAAATTGTTTTTGGCTCATGTCAGACATAAACTTTTTTTATGGCCAAGTGACATGGAACCCCAGTCTCAGTCTCTGTCCCAGCAACCCCTTCGACTCCCCTCCCCCAAACCCCTTCCCTCCTCCTCCCTTGCCATTTATCTAGCCAACACTTTCGTCTGGCGCCGCCACCAAAAAAACAAAACCAAATTCAGATGTGTGTGTTTGAGTGTGTGTGTGTGTGTGTGTGTGTGTGTTGATGATGACGACGTGTTCACGTTTATGCACACTTCGTGTATCCCGACATCAGATAAGTTCAGCTCCTCCTTCCTCCCTCCCTCCCTCACACCCTCCCTCCCTCTTTCCCTCTCTTCCACTTTCTCTCTCTTCGTCTCTCTAAAATAATTGCAAATCATAAATAAGTTGAGGCTTGACTTTAGCCTGCTCGACATTATTTAGTGGCAACAATGGCGACAAGCAGAGCCAGCAACCTCCCCCTCCCCCTCCCCCTCTGACACCCCTCCCCCTGCCCTAACCCAGTCGCTGTTCGAGTTCTGTCTCCCTCCCTCCCACTGCGCGTGCTCCCGTCGATTTGGCCGAGAGTGCAACCAACAGTTAATTAAGACATTCGAGTCGCCACTTTACCCCCTCCCTTCTTTGTTCCACTTTCCCCCACTCCCCTTCCTTTCTTCCTTCTCCCTTTCAGCTGCAGTTCGTCGCGTGTTTTGCCTTCCACTTGTTGTTGTTGTTGTTGTTGTTATTGCATTTCTGCTTAGAGAGTGTTCATACTCATATATATATATATTCATGTTCCACTTCTTCCCCCTCCCCTCTCCCCCTCCCCCACTCAGCTGTAAGTAATGCTTACAAGCTTCTAATTGAGCGTGCGAGGGTCGCTTCTAATTATCGCATGGCAGAAACGAACCGAAGCGAACTCAACGCAACTTAACGGTTTTCCATTTCGTGCCTTTGACGCCATTGTTGCCACTGCATTTACAGTTACTTAGCTCTCCTTTATTGTTGTTGTTGCTTCTGTTGTTGTTGTTGTTGTCCGCACTGTTGTTGGCGACATTGAGGCCAAAAGGGTTTCAGCCTCAGCCGAAACATAAATTAAGTTGTTGCGAATCTGGGAAACAGTTTAAAGTCGCGGGAGTTGCCAGACTTCGCGAGGATGGGGAGCGGGGAGAGGGGAAACTTGTGGAACAACCCGTGTGCTAACTACCTATCCATCTATCCACCGATCCATCCATCCATCCATTCAACCATCCATCCAAACGGCGAATCAACTTCATTACCGTATTTATGTATGTGTGTATGTGAGTGTGTGTGTGTGTATGTGTGTGTGTATATGTGAGCTAGAGTGTGTGTGCAAATTTCCTGTTCTGCTTTTTACGGCGGCACGTAATCAAATTAAGCAATTACAGCTATGCTCGCTGCCCTTCCCCCTACCCCTGTCTCCCTGTCCTTCCGTCCCCCTGTTCTCCTGTCTGTCCTGGAACCGCATCCACATCCACATCCCTTGATTACGGGGTAGCTCCGTGAGTTTCGTGTAACTTCAAGGGAAAATCAACAGTTCATCGGAAAATGGGCGAAGGGGGAAACGGAGGAATTGGCACCCGACAATCATAGCGGTAAACGTTCCTCTCTCTCTTCTTCCTCTTCTTCTTCTCCCAAATGTGTTTACTTAAGAGCTTCCTCAAGTCGAATCTTCACTATCTTTTAAGGTTATGATAATAATCGCTTGGTTTACGACCAATTAATCAACTCTGCATCAGATCCAGACCCAGAGGAAGACGTGTAAACCCGTTTCCATTGACTTATGTGGAGACCGCGCCCATTTCCAGCCCCCTTTGACCCTTTAACTTCCCCCTTTGGAGTAAACAAACATGGCGAACATAACTCAGAGCTGCTTTGAATTGGGATTCGGCTGTAACCGATATGTTTATGGGTCGCTTGGGTGCCTCGAATTAGATGGAACCATGTCGCCAATTAGCAATATTGAATTTGGGATGGGAAGGATGAAGGACAGAGGATGGGGGTTGGGGGTTAAGCCTAACGAATTCCCTCTTTATACTCGCAGTGGGTCAACGTGAAAGTGTTTACTCCTCTCGGTTCTCAGCTCCCTTCGCTAATCGCTTAGCTCATAAACCCTAAAAGCGCTCCTAATTATAACTGACCACGCTCAGTGCAACTCGGTTGCGTTTCCTCCATTTCCATTTCTGTTTCTGTTTTCATTTTCATTTTCATTTGTATTGAGTGAATGGCTGAATGGGGAAAACTCTGAATGGGAAAAGAGTCGAGAGACGGGACAAGGCAGACACTGTTGAAGACTCCCCCACTGACCTAATGGGCCATTTAGCCAATTGGGGTTAATGTCTGCAGCCAACAGAAAGGATCGAGGAGGGAGGGGGGAGAGTTAACGCCTTTCAACTGCGACTCACGAGTCATTGATGAATTTTTCAAAGGATTCGTGCGAACTCAGTTCCCAACTCGGAAAACATATGAACTCACTGACTGTCTGGCAACTGGGCAACTTTGGGACTTCAGGAGTTTCTTCTTCTATTCATGGGCTTCATCTCTTCATTCTCGCATTTTCATATTTTGCTATTTATGGGCAAACATTTTGGTCACGTCGATGGGACGTGAGATTTTTGGGTAACTTAGTCATGAAGTTGAAGTTGAAGTTGAACGAGTTGGAGTTGTGGGAAGGAAGGGAAGTGGGGAGGAACCTTTGTCTTAGGCTCTCCTAAACTGCATTCTCCTCCAGTCGAAATCTTCGGCTGTTCAGTCTTCAACTTGTTGTGTTAACTCGAGAGTTCCCTTCATCCTCTTCTCATTCATTCCTCCACTCGTGTTGATTGGAATTACGATACCATTTGAGCCCTGTAAGCTGCCGTGTCAGTGCGTGAGCCATCTCTGCTGACCAGGCCAACTGCAGCCGTCACTTACACAGCTTAGTCCTTGTCCAGCAGGACACAAACAACACAAATGACGCCAGAGCTCTCAATTGGTCTCTTCCCATCGTTGCATCGAGACTCCAATTGCAGGAGAGAAGAGGGTGGAGAGAAGGAGAGACACAGATACAGATACAGGGTGTCTTTGATTTCAATTTGTCACTGGTTTCAGCTCTAAACTGACATTCAGAGTCCAGCGATACTGCGATGTCATGTGGAACTCCATACTGCAATTGGAAGCCATTGAAACGGGCTGTCTGCATCTGAATCCGAGTCCCTCTTCCTGCCACTTCCACTAGTCTAAGGACTTGTTATGGTTACAGGGACTAATCGAGGGGTTGCTGTGACTTCCGCTTCCTCTTCTCATCCGCAATGACAGATTGCTCCATGGAAACTCGCATATTAATTGTGGGCAGGCCTCAAGAACCCGAAACAAAACTCGTTTTCAGCCTGACAACTTTTCTACTTCATCCCAAGTCTCATGTGGGAATTGACCTGACAGCAACTGTGTCTTGCATCCCTCTCTACCTGTCACTCTCTCTCTTTCTCTCCTGGGTTAAGTTTCAGTTTCAGTTCCATGTTCATCGCTTTGTTCTCCATCTGATGATTCATTTCAAATTGTCATATTACTGGTGATTCTACTGCCTCCATTGGATGCTGGCTGGTGTTCCAATCTCATCATTCATCATCTGTATCTGGGTACAGTGAGTCCTCTGACAACGACTCTTTATCAGCTAATGCGTCGCTTTATTGAGTTATGGAAATTTGCTGCGTTCATCGAGTTCCTTTCTCGCATAAAACAGGATATCGATGTGGATGAGGATATATATGATGATGAGGATGTAGATGAGGATGTAGATGGACTGCCTGTTTGGACTGACGGGCAACCGCAGACATATTTTCCAACTGACTTCATTGCGGGGCATCTGAATTCAAATATCGCCGCTAAAAAGCGTAACCATGTTGCCATCTCCCTCCCCCTCTCCCTCTCTCTGTCTCCCTCTCCCTCACTCGTCTCTGTTTGTGCAACAGCCGCATTCTGTCTATCATCAACAACATCGTCATCGTCATCATCGTCATTGTCATCCCCAATCCTCCCTTTGGTTCCCTTTTACGATCGAATGCTAATAAAGTCGGCGCCAAGTTGCATAATTCAATTACATCCGATGTAGACGCATAAAACTAAATCAAAGGAAAACAAAGCGACACGCTTCATTTACTTTAGTACAGCATCCACAGTCCTCTCAGTTACATCCCCAATCCCCAGTCCCCAATCCCCATTCCATCCTCATCCCATTCCCATCCCCTTTTCCAGAGTAGTGTCTGGTCCTATAGCTTTCTCAATCATACGAATTTGGCACTATTTTCAGTCTCTTCCCAGACAAATAATAAAAACAGTCAGCTAAGAAGTTCTTCTTATTCCTTTGTCCCCCTTCTTCCCTCTCCCCCTTTCTCCTCTTCTCCATATGGGCAGATCTTTCATATTGCGACGCTGTTTATCCTTTTGGCCCTTTGCCCATTCCCAATCCCATTCCCATCCCCATCTCCGACTTTGATGGCTTCTGCTGTTGGCAAGCAAAGTTTCCCGTCGCTTCCGACCACTTCCCCTCCCCCTCCCCTCCCTCCTCAGTTTGTGGCTCAAAGCATCAAACAATTTACCCGCCTGACTTTCGTGGCTCGCTGCGTGTCTGAAGTTCGTTCTGGCCAAAAGGAATAACGTTAAAAGTGATTGTCCTGAATGATGGCCATCCATTTCTCTCAGTGTAGCTCTCTTTCGACTTGGCCTTGGCCTCGGGCGTCTGTCCAACTTGTTGGCGCATTCTGAATTAGTGCCAAGGAGGATAAAGTGTTGGCCCATTATTATCCTTCGGACTTCATAACTTCACTCATAAAAATCTCGATTCTTCCGAGTCAAGTTGGATCTCAGTTCAGAGTAAGGATTAATTCTGATTAGAGATTGGAATGGGGGACACTAAAAGCGAATTGTGACGCATAAAACGAAGTGCAGTTTGGTATTTGCTTTGGGCCAATTTGCAGGCTGTTGGCCAATTGCAAGTGCTGCCAATGCTGCTCAAATAATTCTCCATTTAGCGATGCAATTAACCACTTGAAAATACGTGAGGAAATGGGAGCTGAGACAACTGGCAACTGGCCAAGGGACAAGAGGAACCTCCGACAGGGGAATAAATATCAAAATTAAAGGCATTTCAACTGCAACTTCTCTTTAGAAATCCCCCTCTCTCTTCTCTCTTTGCTCCCTCTTTACTGAATTTCCTGCTTCTTTCGGGACATCGGAAAAGGGCTGACAATAAAATGGAGAACGAATGAAGGAAATGCCCCAAAATGTGGCAGCAAATCGTTCAACACACAGACTGGAAGCGAAGGGAAGAAGGGAGGGAGGGAGGGAAGGAGGAGGAAAGTGTCCGACTTGGAGTTGCCTTTGTTGCGGACTGCTGCAGAGAGTTGCAGTCCTGGCCACAGCATCCAATGGACACGAGTTGGACACATCGGATACATCTTTTCTATTGTTGCACTTTTCACAAAATATATTTTATATTTGATCTGCGAATCTGCAACGATTTGTAAGACGGCATCGACTTGACAGCCATTCAGGGATAACTGAAGCCTCCGATAACTCTGCACGAGGATAACTCTGGAGTTGGCAACTCTTAGCTCTGTTCGTGTCTGTTGTGAATAGTTTTTCCCCTCAGCCTCTGTCTGGATTACTTTCACGTGGTAATTTGTCCGGCGGCAACAGGACACAAGTTTTTATAGCTTCGGAAAAAGGAGGAAGGAGTTTCGAAGGCGTGTCACGTGCCCATTTTGTTTACATGCCGCATTAAGAGGAATCCGTTTCGTTTTATTGCGATTTGATTCTATTTTCGTTTGGCTGTTGCCACAATACACACACACACACACACACACACACACACACACACACACACACACACACACAAACACACACACACTTATAAAAGGGGCAGCCACAGATCGAGTCTCACATATTTGTTTTTATGCTCTCTCGCATTCGCATTATTATCCTCTACTCCATTTCTCGGGTTACTTTTCAACCCTTCCATTCTCCATCCCTTTTCAGGGGGTTGGCGTGAACTTTGCCACTTGGCTGCAGCTTTTTCCGCTTAGCTGCTGCAACTGCTTAAGCGTCTATCATTCGTTGTTGTTGTTGTTGTTGTTGCTCCTGCTTATTGTTATCCTCCATTTGCGAGCTTACCACACACAATTTGTTGCACTTGGGGGTGTCTCTGTCCCTGTTAACCTTTCCTCCTCCCTGTTGTAGTTGTACTGGACTCATTATATGGAGCAGTGCTGATAAGTGCACGTCTTTGGGCTTAGTGTTGTTGTGGTTATGCTAGCTGTGCTTTCTTATCTGCTATCAGTTATCAGGCTATCGGTTAACGGTTGCTGTTGTTGTTAAAGCCCCCAAACACCCCTTTTTTCCTAAGCTTACACTGATAAAAAAAAAGGATTTGAAATCCAGATTTTGGTCTCAGAACAAACAATTTTGGTCTAAAAAATGCGTCGAGAACATGAAAATTAACATGAAAGTTCTTATTTTTAAGACCACAAATCTTAGTATAAGAAAGTATAAAACTAATTATTTTTTTAGATTATATCTTAACCAAAAAGTTTTGAATACTCAAGACTAAAAATCTCAAATAAAGATTGAGCTTCTTAGCATTTTAAAAAGAATGAAGTAAGTTTTAGTTAACTTGAGGTCTAGTAATATCGATAGGACACTAAACAACAAGAGTTGCCAATCTCTATCATCAGTCTCTAATGTCATCTTTGAGACGCCAGAACCAGTTGTGAATTCTAAGTCTCAAAAAGTGTATTGTTGTTAAGAGAAAAAGATCTAAGATTTGTATTCTTATATTTGGAACTTAAGATTTTTTAGAATTTTATTCTTCTATTAAGAACTTACGATTTTCAAGATTAATTATCTTAGTTTTAGTAGTTTGCTCTTAAAATATTCTTATTTCAAGAGCAATATATTTAAGATGAATGTTCTTGACTTTAGAAAGTGGTGTTTTTTTTCAGTGTAAGACCCAGTTTAATCGCCTGGTTGCCACTGCAATCTGCCATCTTCCCAGCCACAAATCACGCCACACAGTTGCACGTGTAAATGTCATAAACGATGTCAAAGATTGAGCCAAAAAGGGTTTTTCAGCGGCACAGCGTGAAAATTTTCAATTATTTTGAAAAAGTTAAGGTCTGATTTCCAATTTCTTTCGATGCTTTGGCGTTAATTAAAAGTCCAAAGTGTCCGCCCCGCTGAGGCCTGTCACAAAATTTTAAAAAGTCTTGGAATTTTGTTTAATTTTTTTTTTTTTTTTCATTTTTTAGTAAATAGAACTTTTTGGTAATGAGGCGTATTTGAGAGGCGTTTGTTGCCACTGGACAATGTAATTGCGAACTAATCAACCTTTTTTAATTGAATTTCTGCAGCTGGCAAAGGTCTCCCTACCCCTCCCCCATCCCCTTCTCCCCCTCCTGACAAATCAAAAAAAGTTATTTCATTAAAAAATTTTAATTGACATTCGTTCTTCTGGCAAATTAAGCTTTGTGTCGTTCAAATATTTCCTTGGCGCCCATCTGTCAGCCTGTTGGCCAGCTACGTTGGCCAGCTACGTTGGCCAAATAACTTTCTGGCCCAAATGAATCAAACTGACAGTTTGCCTCCATTTATATATATCTTTTATTTTTTGTGCAACGTTTTCTTTTTATTTTTACTTTTTTTAGATATTTTGATGTAATTACTGCGACAAGTTGCCCAATTTGCTTAGTTCGGGGCCAACTTTCATCGAGTTCATTTCATTTAATTAGTTTGCAGAATGTTTCTCTTTACTCGGCTTCTGCTTCTTTCTCTTCTTCTGCTACTACTTCTTCTTCTTCTGATTGTTGTTGGTGTTTTTGGCAGTAAGCAGGAAATTGCTTCATTTCGACGGCTTTTGAGTGACAAATTGAATTTGTAGCAGCACAACAAATAGGGCTACTTGTCACAGTCATACACACACTCACACACACACATAAACATACATAAGTGTGTGTATAAACTGGTTTAGGCCAGCATTGTCCGTGTTTTCCGATCCAATGAATCGCAGCTTTCGGAATAGGCTCCAAACACAGATTTCATAGTAACAAATTCGAAAACAATTTTTTTCCTTTTTCTCAATTCATATTAAGTAAAATTAAATAACTAACAAAATATGTGATTTTTTTCTAAAAGTTAATGTAACTATGATCTTTTTTTTTATATATTTTTGAAATAATTTTAAAAAATTGTTTACTTTTTTTATTATTTTATTTTATGTCAAATTAGATAACTAAAATACATTAACATGAAGTTTATCTAAAAATATACTTATGTCAACCTTTTTATTTTAAAAAAATTTTTAAAATATTTTACATTTTTTTTAAGTCATATTAAGTCAAATTTAATAACTACTAAAAAATAATTATATTTTTTACATTTTTTCTACAAATAGTTTTGAATTTTTTTTTACTATTTTCTAAAGTCATATTAAGTCCAAATAAGTAAGTACTAATTTTAATTTACATCAAGTTTTTCCAAAAATAAATTTATCTTCCTTTTTTATTTTTTGTAAAAATAATAATTTTAAAATCTTTTTTACTTTTTTCTTAAGTAATTTTAAGTAAAATTCAATAACTACTAAAATATTTTTACATGAAGCATTTTTAAAAATAAATTTATGCTCCTCTTTTATATTTTAAAAAAAATTTTAAAATCCTTTTCCTTTTTTCTTAAGTCATTTTTAGTCAAATTTAATAATTACTTAAAAATAGTTACATGAAGCTTTCCGAAAAATATATTTTGAGAATTGTATAAATTTATGTTTATTCTTTTGCTTTTTCTCAAAAATAATTTTGATATTTTGTTTTACTTTTTTATAAAGTCATATTAAGTCATAAAAAGTAAGTACAATTTATTATTTACGTCATTTTATTAAATATATACTTTTTCCCCTATTAATTAATTAAGTTTAATATTGTAAGAGTTTATTTTTTTTTGCTTTCGTAATTTTTTTAAGTAGTTTTCTTTAAAAAAAATTTGATAACATATACTTTGCACAAAAATACATTTAGTCTTCTTTGCGTTGTATATTTAATCAAATTGCAGTTCGAATTCGCATTGATTGCCACAAACTGAGTTAGTCATTCAGTCAGTTGGTCAATTATTCATTCAGTCATTCAGTCAGTTGGTCAATTAAAATTGCAACTCGAGCTAAACTCAATACCCAAAAACAATTCTCGTTTTGCATTAAATGACAAACTATTTGAGTAAATTTAATCAAATAAATTAAATTTGATATGAAACTAAAGCTCAAACAAATACAATTATTAAATACGACTGCTCGATTTAAGCCTAGACCGTAATTAGCCATTGATATTCCCAGAGGGACGTCCAATAATCTGGTTAGCATAAAATAAACGCAATCATTGCTGTCATGGCATAACATATCAGATAATTATCAATAACATATCAGATAATTATCAAATTATGTGATATGTTTATGAGCTAATCGGTATCATCAATAACAAAAGCCCCTCTCTCTTATTCTCTTTCGCTCTGTCTCTCTCTCTCTCTCTCTCTAACTCTGTCTCTTGCCTAAAGATATACTTTTTTTTCGGGCTGGCCATTTGGAAAAAATGCGCAACAGTTGCATGAAGGGGCAACAACAACAGCAACAACCAGCAAACAATTGTCCTTTCTGCTGTTGCCAATCACCCCTTAACACCCAATCCCCCCCCCCTTGCTGCCTTATCCTGCCTTGCCACATGTGGCAACCGGCATTATTCGAACCCCACTGCGCATGTGCCCACAGAATTGAAGCACGAGTTCAACTTCGTTGGTTTTACCTTCGGCTTTTGCTCGGTATTTTGTCGAGCTATCGTCGAGTTCCTGTTCGTCCTGTCGCCAGTCGCACACAGCTTTCCGGTGCAGACAGTCGACGAACGTCGAGCAACGCGCGGCAGTTTGTTAAGCAACTTAAACTCGAACTTCAACTCGAAGTCGCAACTCGAAGTCGCAACTCGTGAAGTGACGAATTTGAAACTCGCGTCCGTCCAAATGCCACAAATGTAGTTCCTGCTGCCACAAGCCGCAATCATTAATAAACCCAAAACGTTGCAGCTCGTCGCGTTTTCGTCGGAACGTGCTCGTTGTTGCCACTGCTATCAGCAGCATCATTATCATTAACAACAACAGCAGCAACAGCAACAACAACAGCAGCAACAACAACAGCAAGTTTACGTTCCGTTCGCGCTGTTTGTGGCTTCTCGCGCGTGCTGTGGCAAGGACATACCGCCAGAAACAGCAACAGAAACAGAAACAGAACCTGGCCAGAACCCAACCTGATCTGGCCCCATGACTGAGCCATGTTGACAGGCTTAAATGGAGCTTTGAGCGCTTAAATTTCAAGGCGCTTTGCTCATTACACCCGCCCAGAGAATTGTGCGTACAGTGAAATAATATATGAAATAAAAAAAAATAAAAAAAAATAAAAAGTGTCGTGCGAATTCATTTTCAGCTGGCAGGCAACCAAAAGGATTAAACACGCCCCCAAATCAAGTGTGCCTCTTTTTGCGCTCTCACTGTCTGTTCAATCGTGTGTGTGCGTGTTTGTGCTTGTTTGTGCGTGTCTGTGCGTGTTAACCGGCCATAAGGCTGTGGCCAAGAGAGCTGTGTCGAATTGCCAATGAAAGGATTAAAAGCATAACATTTCATATCAGTTGACAGTTTGCAGAACGCAGGACGAAGGACGAGGGACGAGGGAGGAAGGACGAAGGATACAGGCCGCCTGACAGCTCTTAAGCTGATTGCGTTTTGATAAGTAAGCATTTAATGTGTTTGGCTAAACACTTTTTTCAACACTCCACACACACTCAACACACTCCACACACTCGTCACACACACTCAACACAACACCAGTAAATCGACCCGTGACTAACGATAGACGACAGAGGACGAAGGACAGTGGACAGAGGACAGTGTACAGTGGACACTGGACAGACGACAGACGACAGTCAACACACGACCCACTTCAAAGTGAAACTAAATAAATATTTTCAGATTTTCCAATTCTCTGCTGGACCTCTGTGCCGCACTACACTGCGAGAAAAGCTAGCCAAGAGTAGAGTTTTAGAAAACTGAGCCCTGAAAAATTTCTAAAAAACTAATTATTAATAATGCCTTTTTATGGGGCATTAGATTTTCAAAATATTTTAAAATATTGTTTTATTTGTTTTATTTTTTGAAATGAAATTTTAATCTTTTTATGAGAACTTGATATTATTCGAATATTCGGCAACGTAGAGTTTTAAGAATCCAAATGACTATTTTTGTGTGCGGAATTTTAACCCCAATGAATGTCCAAGAGACGATTATTATCAGGCCTTTTTCGGTTTTCACTTTTTACTTTTTAGCATTTGGTGATATGCATTTATTCCCTTTGAATTTAGACTAAGTGTTTGAAAATTATTGTTTTTCGCTTTATCGGACTTAATCTCATCAACTCAAAGAGATATTAAACCGCTGAGTATAGCAGAAATGGGATTAGAGTAGATTAAAGAAATTCAATTCCTACAAATTTTATCGAAAGTGAAATTCGGTACAGGCCTGAATATCTGATTTTTAACTATTTTAAATAGAATTGAACTTTTTTTTTGAAAACTATGTATTATTTGAATAGTCGACAACGTAGAGTTTTAAGAATCCAAATGGGCTTTTTTGTGTGCGGGATTCAAAGCGCAAAAATTATAAAAAAAAAAAAAAAAAAAATACAGGGGTGCCACAGAAATCGCTTTCGCTTGAATTTAACATAAATTTCATACAATTTTATCGCTTTCGCTTGAATTTGACTTAAGTTTGTATGAAATGTATGTCAAATTCAAGCGAAAGCGATTCCTGTGGCACCCCTGATAAGTTTTCTACATTTTTTCAAATATGAATTTATCTGTTTTTGCGATTCAATATGAAATACAAAACTTTAAATGCAAATATGCCTTACATCCGCTCGATCTCTAAAAGCGCTCTATTTTTTTATGATGTGAATAATTTTGATTGAACGATTAACTTAAAAACTTAAATGTGTTTAATGTATATATTTAACTGATAATTGTGACGACTGTTCAACATATCGATAAAGAATCGTGTGTTTTATTAAAAGAAAAGCTGAAAATGATATAGAAAAATTGGAATGAAAGCTCCCAACATTTGGACTTAAAAGGTTTTGTGCGTACAGTTTTTCAAATTGTTGAAAAGCCCAAAAAAGTTACATATATTTTTGTTGTAAAGAGAGCTTATAATTCCATCAAAAGCCAAATCAAAAGTTTGACCAGTTATCCGCTTAGGTGACCCTAAAATTTTAGCAGTGCATGTTGTGTGCGAAGTGTCTGACACTAATTGCAATGTGCGACAGATCAAAAGCTTGTTTTAAACACCAAAAAGAAGGCAATAAAAATAAATTGAAAACTGTCAATGGAAATGTACTTTTTAAAGAAAGATTTATAGCATGATAGACCATTTAAAAGTCGAGTGCGTGTATGCCCTATGGCCCATTTAGAGCGTACAGGGTATGCTGAGCAACCTATTAGGCATAAGCGAAAGTAAATGACCACAAAATCCGTTCAAATCAAAAGCGACAGGAACAACAACAACAACCAGAAACACTTGAGTAAGCGTAAAAGTTATGCAAATCTTAAGTTGCGCTTGGACAGTTTCCCTCTCTCTCTCGCTCTCTCTCTCTCCTTCCTTGTCACGCTAACGCTTCAGACACGCCATGTTGGAATGGCGAACGTTGATGGAATGTCTAAGTGCTTGGCCAGGACCTAAATGGGCATGGGCATAATGGCCAGGACAACAATGGCCGGCCAAAGTGAAACTAAATGTTGCCCCAAAATGTATGCTACACATTATTCTTTTTCTTTGCTCCTAAGTGAACGCCTCCTGATTATGACCTCAAATGGAAAAAAATATGCATAGATTAGGCACGCTTTTAGCGCCTTACTTTTCGACACGACTTTCGACTCGATGTTTCAATTAGCTACACCCAATAAAAAACTTAAAGAGGCCATCACAGTAGGGAGAGTAAAAGAGAATATCCATAATATGAATATTGTCATTGTCTGGCTTTGTTATTTGAGCTGAGATTTTGCTTGGCAACTTGGCGAAAATATCATTTTAATAACCGAAATGACAGTCATAATAAATCAATGATTATTGCCCCATTGTCCTCGAGATTACCGAGCTCACATTTCACAGCTTTAAAATGGGTCGTTGAGTCGAGTTGCTCGACATTTTTATGGCATTCGCCAGATACAGATACATATAGTATAAAAGCTGTAGGGATGTGGGCGGTTGGAGGTTAGAGGTGTGTCCTCCTCGCTGAGCTGCGAATACTGTCACATTGTCTTGGCCATAACCATAAATATTCCATACACACACAGACAATAGACAGACAGACAGACAGACAACAGACAGACAGACTGCAGACAGACGAGTGCGCAGCGTTTTTGAGTTATCGAAAAGTACTCATAAACCATAATTGAGACTGTTTCTTCATGTGAAATGATTGCATTTGATGCGAAACGAGAAACGAGAAACGAGAAATGCAAATTGCATTTTAAGCACCTTTCAATAAACGTTTATTATTCAACATTTTTCTACAACAATTGTGTTAGGGATTGACATTCGTTATTCAATTTAATTGTAATCTCGCTTTGGCTATATTTATTATTTTGAATTTTAATTGTAATTTGAATTTGAATTTGTAAAAATATTTGAATGCAAGAAAATTCTTCAAACAATTCTAAGAGTGACTGCAAAAAAAAATTTTCAAAAATATTTTTGCTAGTTTTTTTTTATAATTTTTTGAAAATCCTTAAAATGACTATTTATCCTCCTTTTCATACAAAAAGTGACATTCTAGCAATTTTCAAAATATTATTAAAAATACTAAGAAAAATATTTTTTAAAATTTTTTTTTGCAGTTACTCTTAGAATTGCTTGAATTTTCTTGTATCAAAATATTTTTTGTAAAAATCGAGGAAAAAAAAAAAAAAAATACACTTTTACATAAATTCTAAATATTCCATTAGTACTTAATGGGTTAAAGAAATTTTTTGTGTCATTCAAATGGAAAAGAAATGATAAGATTATTTTAAGAAATTTGCATCAAATCTTTTGTGCTAAAAGTATATTTTATTTGAGTAACTTCAACCACATATACTTATTTCACTGGGTGTACTATTATCACCTATCATCCTACTTAAACGCAACAAGATCGGACAAATAGAAACGTGGTAATGGCTGATTTAAGCTTTCAAGCAATGTAAGTGCCTAAAAGCATGCAATAAAAAATATTTTGAGTTTATTTAAATAAGTAACGGGTATTCCAAAGGCAGGAGCTCGACAATAGCTTTTTCTACTTGTTTTTTTTTTGTATTTGTAATTTAATTGGAGAACTGTTCAATTTAAGTGCAATTGCAAAATTCAAACGCATTTTGCAGCCTTCAATAATTGCAGCATGTTCATAGAAATTTTCACAAATTGTCAATTAGATTGCAACAAAAAGTGCAACCACAGCGGAACCAGCCTCAGTTCCAGTTCTATCCCCATTTCCATTCCCCATTCCTTCCTCTGTCCCAATCTCCTCTCTCATTTTCCATGAAATAACGATATTTACTGCACATGTGCGACGCACAAAGCACAAATTGTCCCTCTCCTGCCCTTTTGTTTTATCCACATCCACATCACATATGCCCTTCATCCGCTTCTCATCCCCCCTCAAACCCCAAATGTCGCTCTATGCTAAAATGAAACGAAATCGCAATAATGGCCTCTGCTTTCTGCCTTCGGCTTTCCCCCCCAAAAGTCCATTGCCCTGGTCCCAAATGTAAATTAATTGCCTGTACAAATTAGCCAACTCGACGAACATTTCGTACATTAGGCCCAGCACAAATTGTTCACAGCAATGGACTCTATAAAAGTACGCATATCTCCCTAATTTTTCCGCACTAAATAATTGCACCCAGTTGGTTATAATCGTTTTCCCAGCTAACAATATATGCGTACCAAAGGCATTTACTATAAATGAACAACACAAATTCTAACTTAATCCTGGATAATAGTTTCCAATAAAAGCTTTATTAGATTACATGTGATAATAAAAATATTTTGAATTTAGTTGTGAATTTGTCAAAGTTAATTAATTAAAGCTTTCATGTGCTTTCAAAGCCGTTATCCATATATGTTAAGCTTGAAAAGAGCTTTTTATAAAAATGAAAAAATTGTTTTAGAAAAACTATAAGAAAGAAGTTTCTTGAGCTTAAAGCTTTCAAGAGCTTTAAAAGTCAGGGGAGACCATTTGATTGGTGAAACAATAAAAAACAATCAGCTAAATAGCATTAAACAAGCTAAAAGCATTAAATTGACTGCAAAGCTGTTTATTAATGTGAATTTCAGTGAAGTAAAATATTTGTTTATTTTTGTGTTTGTTCAATTTGTTCAAGTTTTTCTTAGCTATTAGTTATTTGAAGAGCTTTCATGTGCTTTCAAAGCGGTTTGACACACATGTTAAAGATGAAAAGAGCTTTTTATTAATTGTAGTCAAATCCCAAAAAATTTATTTAAATAACTATCTTAACTTTAAGTGAGCATAAAGCTTTCATGTGCTTTAAAATCAAGACCATTGTATTTAAAAAACAATAAGTGGACACTTATACTTGAGTATTAAGCTGTTTAATTCAGCTAGATGCCTTCAAAGTATCTCTGTACATTACATTTTTTTTATACAAAATAAAAATGTTATTTTAAAAAATAGATAATTATCTGTTAATCAACTTTGAACCATCACAAATCTTTTATTTGCCTTCAAAGTTATTTATTAATGTGAATTACTTTTTCTTTTTTATTTTTGTGCTGTCAACTAAGAAATTTGTTAAACATTTGCTTAGCTAATAGTTATTTGAAAAGCTTTCATGTGCTTTCAAAGCTGGACTTTCCCCTGGCAAATCCGTTGAGCTGAATAATATTACAAACTCATGGAATATACCTTTTTAATTGCATAAATTAGGTACAGGTATATAGCCAGCATTTTGACCAGGCCAGGTAAACAGATGCAAATGTCGCTCGTTATTTTTAATCAGCCATCAAAATATACATATAGCCGGCAATTTATCTAGGCCACTGTGGGAGTGCCAAATATTTTCCACTTACTCGAATTTTAATTTTCATATCTTTTTTTTCTCTTTTTTGCTGTATTTACGGGCATTTAATGAAGTCCCTGTTGTTGTTTGGTTGTTTGGTTGTTTGGTTGTTTGGTTGTTTGTTGTCTGACTTTTGGTCGTTTGTGTGTTATTGAAACTGGCGAATAGTTGAAATGTTGTTGCGGACAGACATTAAAGTTAATGAGGCAACTGCGGCAGCATTTTCACCGGGGGCACAAATCTATAGAACAACAACAACTGTGGCAGCTGCAACACTATAGGGACAGAGAAGGGGGCAACTATTTGGCTATATAGTATATATAGTAAATGAGCAAAGTGCCTGGGGGCATTGCAATGGCATTGAGTTTACTTTGAACAGCAGGAAAGTCTCGAATTACACAAATAGATTTCGGGCGGCAGTTTAATAACCACGGCAATGTCCCGCTTTATTTATGCCCGAATCTGTTGCCAGTTTATCATCATCAGCAGCAGCAGCAACAACAACAACAATAACTGGGCTAATACAGCCTCCCTCTCTCTCCTTCATCCCTTGCCCAACTTGTCTGCAATTGAAGCAAAAGCAATGCCTTGAGGCTCTTGGCAACATGGCAGAGCAATTGGAAGAAGTCTAGAAAATGCCAAATGGGAAATGGGCGCAAAAACTCTGACTGGCATTTAAAGCCGCCTTTTTTGCGAGGGTACACTGATAAAAAATAAGGATCTAAAATCAAGATTTTGGTCTCAGAACTAAGAACTTTGGTCTAAGAAAAGCGTAGAGAGCATGAAAATCTTGAAGTAAGAAAACACATCCTGATTCTAAGAATATTTCAATTAAGACCAAGTTCTTATTTATAAGATCATAAATTCTTATATTTTCAAGACCACAAATCTTAGTATAATAATAAAACTAATTGTTTTTTAAAGATTTTATCTTTAGCCAAAAAGTTTTGAATACCCAAGACAAAAAATCTCAAATAAAGATTAAGCTTCTTAACATTTTAAAAAGAATCAAGTAAGTTTTAGTTAACTTGAGGTCTAGTAATATCGATAGGACACTAAACAACAAGAGTTGCCAATCTCTATCATCAGTCTCTAATGTCATCTTTGAGACGCCAGAACCAGTTGTGAATTCTAAGTCCCAAAAAGTGTGTTGTTGTTAAGAGAAAAAGATCTAAGATTTGTATTCTTATATTTGGAACTTAAGATTTTTTAGAATAATATTCTTAGTTTAAGTAATTTGGTTTTAAAATGGTCTTACATTAAGAACAAAATATTTAAGTTTGAGTAATTTATTCTTAAATTAAGAACTTACGATTTTCAAGATTAATATTCTTAGTTTTAGTAATTTGGTCTTATTTAAGATGAATGTTTTTGATTTAAGAAAGTGGTCTGTTTTTTCAGTGTAGAGACAAGACCAAAAGAGCGAAAGAGGCAGAGAGAGAGAGAGCGACAGAGGGTGGAGTGTGGCCCCGAGGGGGGCAATTGAAACAACAACGAGGCGGAAATAAAATATTAACTTTGCTCAACTCCAAACTCAAACTCACGATTCAATTAGAAACGAAAGCCATTTTATAATTGAAACGAGTCCCGTCACGCCCCCAGGCAGCGAGTACGCCCACAAAGGGATATGAATAGACAGCAGCCCAGCAATAATGAACATCAATAAATATGGCCAATCGAAAGGGGCAAGAGGAGAGCACAAAAATATGATGATGATGGCAATAATGCAACGGGGAGAAAGATGATTATTCATTAGACTGCGAATCGTGTAATTGAAAAGTTCTATTTGTTTCATTTCCATCAAGTTTTCGTCATCTTGTTGCCAAAATACAAAACTCGTCGCTCAATTTGTCACTCTGGGAGGGGCGTGGGGGCGTGGCAGCTGGGATGACTGTCTGACAGTTGATGCGAGTGACTAAGCGGAAAATGTTCAGCAATGTGTCTGCAATTCAAACAATTCCAAGTTCTCAGTTCCCTTACCTCGATCTGATTATGATTGAGTTGATGTCTTTAATGTGTTATCGATGACGGGCTCCAACTTCTCTCCTTCTCCCTCTCTCTCTCTGAGTGATTGCCGCTTCAGTACGTGCTGAATTCAGGGGTGAATTCAGTGCGATGAAGGAACTTTTCCCCTCTGGCTGTTGACTGCTTCCTGCTGCTTTTCTGTTTGTCTGCTGCTCCATTTAAATCAGTTACATTCCTCGCCAAGTAAACAAACACACACACACACACACACACACACATGTGCTTTTACATTTTGTTATTTGTCTTTTGAATTATTAATGAATTCGTTGAATGTCCTCTGAATGTTGAATGCCTCCGACTGCAATTGACGTCCTGATCATCAGGCTCTTAATCAAGTGAGAAGCAGCCTCCATCCGAGATAAGTTTAATTAAAATCCCAGTCACATTCCTCGGCTGGACTTTAAATAGTTTTCCTCGAGCAGTGGGAAAACTGTGAAAACTGTTCATGAAAAGCCAAAACCAAAAGAAGGCAACAAACTTTTCAGATTTCGATTTTTATTGCGGCCAAAAAAGTCGGGGAAAAAAACTTGAGATTGCCATGGAGATGGGAGAGGGGTAAAAACAAGGGGGGGGTGGGTTGGTTAAAGTGCAAGCAGGTGAAATTGGAGGTTGGTTTCTTGGCAACAATTTCATATTAAAGGCACTTTTGAATTGCCGTTCCTCCGAATCCGAATCCGAATCCGAATCTGTTTCCATTTCCATTTCCATACAAACTGTTGACTTTTCACCTGGTTCTGTTTCTGCTTCTGCTTGGAATTCCATTCAAGTTGCTGCACGCAACCAGGAGAAGGGTGCAACCAGGAGGAGGGTGCAATCAGGAGGGAAGGGTCCAACTATGAGAGGGGTGCAACCACTTGAACCACAAAATCCACACAAAACATTTTTGCCAGCCAAAAGTTGTTCGTTGTTCGTTGTTTGTCTGTGCGTTCGTTCTCCCACTCCCAATGCCCACTGTACAGCATTATTTATGCCAGAGCAACATTCAAATATTAGCTCGAATTTATTAAAACATCAACTCATGTGAGTTTGGAATTTAGAGATTGGAGAATGGAAGGAGAATCCCTCCCACAAATAGAAGGAGGTGCGATTCCCTAAGCTGTTAATCTTTTTTCCACTTTGTAATTACTTTGGCAGTCGGAAAAGTTTTGAGAATTTGAAGCGCACATTTGGAAATTGTTTTCGAAACAAGAAGAAATAAAGCCACTCAACCACACATAGACAGACGGACAGACAGACAGCCAGCAGCAACTTCCACATTTGGTTGAGACTCAACTAAATCACTTTCTATTCAACAGGACTCTTTAACGAGCAGACGACACAAAAAGGACAACGGGACAACGAGGACACGTGCTCAACACCAACACCAGCAACAACAACAACAACAACGACAACAACAACAACTGGATGCAACCACTGACCAGCGGGCGAGACGTTGCCAACGTGACGATCCACACAATCAGCAGCAACAGCAGCAACCAGTTGGTCAAGAGAGGGGAGAAAGAGGAGGGAACTGGAGCAGAGAGGGAGGGCCAATAAAAAAGCTAACGAAATGCTGATGTCGCTGGCAGTCGACAGGCGATTCCAGCAACAACACCACCTCCAACAGCAGCAGCAACACCAGCAACAACAGCAACAACAGTCGCAACCGCAACAAAAACACAACTGGCAAAGTTGAACTCAGTTCGCCAGAGAACGAGAAAGAGGCAGCAGCAGAGAGAGACAGAGAGAGAGAGAGATAGAGAGAGGAGAAGAGACAGAGACAGAGACAGAAGGGGGAGGGAAAGAGGCGGCAGTTGAGGCTAAAAAGTTCAAAATTTGGCAGACAGAATCCTCGTCGCCTTGTGGCAGAATCGTATCCGGATGCGGAACTGGAACTGGATCTGGAACTGACTCTGGAACTGTTGGCAGCAGATGTCGAGGCTGTTGTTGAATTTGAATTTGATTTGAACGCTTCTCTGGGAGTCAACTGGCAACCGAATCAAAGTTGTGCCCCCCCAACGGAAGCGTCTTCCCAAAACTCATTTCCCACTCTTCAGTCTGCATTCTGCAAAAACGAAAGGCTTCAATGAATCCACACTGAAATTGGCTGGCTTAGAGAAAGGGGGTAACTCAATCCCCTCCAGAGATGACAAGTTATTAAGTGCACGTCTGGAACCGCAGTAATCCCGCCCAGACTAGACTCCAAGAGGACTCTCACCCACTTCCACTCATCATGGCATTCTTCAGGAGTGTGCTTCTGCTCCTCGTCTCCATTTTGACTTGGAAGACGCCTTTGGTCAGCGGATACCTCAACATCTTCATTAGCCACCACGAGGTGATGAAACTGATGGGTAAGTAACCAATTCAACATGGCAGATATAACCCCAAGTAGTCCTATCTCTGGGAGGGAAAACATATTTCGATTTGAAAATAAATTGTTGCAACTTGCGCTGAAGACACGCCCCTTAGACGAATCCCCTCCCCACAGTTATGATTAATAGTTGGAGGGCAAAGTGCGACAGGACAAATTCATTGTTTCTTAAGAGGAAAACAAACAGAGCATGTCTGGGAGGGAGGGGGAGGGGAGTGGGGAGTAGGGGAGAGAGGCCAAGGCGTAGGCCACGTCCTGGTCATTAATAGTTCCCAAATAATTGTTGTTGACCATGACGACGACGACGACGACGACGACCACAAAAGTTGCGCGAAAACACGACGAAAACAAATCCAAACACAAATCGATTTCCGGCTGGAGTCACCCTCTCTTCCTCTCTTCCCCTCTCCCTGTCTCTCCCTGTCACCTTCACCGCCTTGTTGACAGCTGCAAGTAGCTGCTCCTTCCCCTCCTCCCACCCACTTCCCTTCCCTTCCTCCTACTCCACTGCTAACGACTTCACAGTCCAGTGAAACATTTTGTTGTTTGCTTTGCTGTTTTTCCGTTTGTTGCTCCACGCGAGTTCTCATTATTGATGGCGCCAACCATTCAAGTGCCTCCAGGTCGACCTTGTGCCAGCCCCTGCCCACAATCCCCTTCCCCATTCCCACTTCAAGTCCTACAAAATAGTTAGTGTAATAGGCATTCATTCGACGTGCCAGGCCGGAATGATGTCGTGCTCCTCCTCACATTGATTAATGGTGCTCGACTCCGAAATGTGAACCGAGGCTGTTCCCATTACACAGAAAAGAAAATCCGGGATATTTAGCCCGAATTCAATCCGAAACGATGTCAGAAGTGGGGTAATCTCGGATATTCTTAAACCAAGTATGAAATACTTGATTTTTTCAATCCCGAATTCAATCCTGAAATTTTTAAATTCAGTCTAAAAAAATTGCAATAATTGAAATGTTTTTCGTTACTTTTTTTTTAAACATATTTTGTTTTTTTAAAGATATTTTTTTTTAAATTTTTTTTTTATTGATTGTTTTTTTAAATTTATTTTTAACATTTTTTTATTTTTACCTTTTTTTTTTTAATTGACGGGAGAATAGAACCCAGATTTTTTTCAAACTGGAGCCGGCGACTCTAACCATTGAGCCACCGGACCGGTTGAAATGAGAGAGGCCGAGAGAGAATTCTCCTCTCGCGCTCAGCAAATGTGTATTTTCCCATTTTAATCCCGACACAGGCTTGATTATTCAGCATAATCCTATGTTACTTAAAAAATGCGAGCTTAAATAAAGTATTTTATACTTGATTTTAGAATGGCTTCTTTTTTTTTCTGTGTACGTCTCCCTCCTCCTCCTCTGACTGCCTGTGCCTGTGACCACTCCATCATTCCATCATTCGTTCGTTTTCCGGCACTTAAATGTAATTGGAGCAAAATGCTTCCATCTCATTATGCAGCCGGGTTAGACTCCTTCAAATAGTCGCTGAATCAGGGCACTTCAATTAGTTAACAGCCTTAAATTAATCCACACAAGTGCTGTACAAATCCGAGATTCCAGATTGATGAATGAGTCGGTAATCGGTAATCGGAGCTGCCAACTAGTTATTGGGTCAGTCAGCAACCAAGTCTCCCTCCTCCACAGTTTCTTCATCTCTGCTTTTTCTCTGTAATCTCTTTACAGTTTTGTTGTCTCTGCACTTTTGCAATCGATCGCTTTTGAGCCATAAACACTTCACAAAGCGCACAGCTGTCTGCTCGATAGATTTCCAGTCCCAATCGGATTTCATTAGCGACAACTCATATTCCAATTCCTCTCTCTATTTTCTGTCCTTTCCTATCCATTGCTTCATCTTTAGCCCACCCATCGAGCTCGTTATGTTTTTAACAACCAGTTAAAAGTCCCGCCCCATTAAATTACCCACCCTTGGGGCGTTTTTTTATTCAGTTGAAAATTATCAAGCAGCGTGAAACTTAACAAAACTGACCCATTGGACGTGCTCATCAAGCACTTTACTCATTCCTTTCCCTTTCCCTGTCACGGTCACATGCCGTTGCATGATTAGCTTTGGGGGTTCCACACCAGTGTTGCCAACTCTTTGGGTCATAAAAAAGCTAAACTAGCCTTTGAAAAAAGTTTGAAAAAGCCAGACAATTCTGTTGGCAGCTAAAAAATAAAAACTAGAGTAGTAAAACGATATTTTTTATTGATTTAATCGAGTGTTTTTGGTTCCGCACAACAATCCAAATGGTCAATTGGTGACAGATATACAGTGAATCACTAATGTCTTCATACAGCATAAATTTGTCAAATTTGCGTATAATAAAGATGTTTTTATGCGGGTTTTTTATATTAATCTTTTATTCAATTAAATCTCGTTCTAATAATGCAAAAATTTCATTAAACCATTAAATACCCATCAAAAATTTTGAATTTTAAAAAAAGTCAAATTTTCAACTATTTTCCTCGACTTTTTTGAAAAAGAGTGATTGCAAAAAAAATTTTTCAAAAATATTTTTGCTAGTATTTTTTACAATTTTTTGAAAATTCTAAAAATTACAATTTTAACCCCTTTTTCCTCGTTTTCACACAAAAAGTATCTTTTTGCATTTTTCAAAAAATTATAAAAAATACTACCAAAAATATTTTTGAAAAAAAAAATTTTGCAGTCACTCTTAGAATTGTTTGAATAAAGTTAAAAAATAGACTTTAGCAAAAAATTCATATTTTTCCAAGGGTACTTAATGGGTTAAAGAAATTTGTGTATCATTCAAACGGAATTTAAATGAAAAGAAGATTAAATTAAGAAATAATCTGCAACAAATCCTTTTTATTATACAAACATTTGTCAAAGTTAGGGAGTATGAAGACATTCATTCACTCTTACATCGCGATCGATTCATAAATTGTGAAATACCTCGTTCGTAATGGTATAAAACTCGATTCAATTGATTTCATAGCTAAAATCGATCAAATTTAATGCCTATTTTGCCATTTAAATGGAAAAAATACTACAAAGTATTTAAGTGTGGCATTGTATAACATAAAAATACATGAAGTTGCCAGATGTTTTTAAAAAGCTAAAATTACGCCAATTTCGCTTGGAATGTAGCTATAATTCCCTCTACCCGCTACATTTTACATTTTATCCCGCTTTTGCCAGTTGCAACCCACTAAATCTTTCGGGAAAATAGCTAAATTGGCAACACTGGTTGCACACCCTTACGACACCATTCCCAACCCCAAAATTCTCTTTTAAAACTGTCTGCTATCTGTCTCTCTCCAAATAACATCACTTGCTTTCATTTACTCAATTGCTTGTCCTGATTTACGCTATGAATTCTGTATGAAAAAGTCCTTTTAATTATGTTCCCTTCTACCATTTAACGTATATTGTAAACTGTAAATATAATTTCAACGATTTTGCTTTCCTGCTTTTAACCATACTCATATGTCGCTCAACTTTGTGCTGTGCTAAAGTGACGACAACATTAAAATTAAACAATTTTGTGCGCTTTTGTGCAAAATGTTACGCTCTGCTTTCCTTTCCATTTCGTTACGTTGTCCTAGTAACAAGCAATTTTCATCTTCGTGTTGCCAGCGACACCATCAGTCAGGGCGGACTTTTCTCCACTTTTCCCCCATTTTCCAGCAGTCGACTGGCCCATCAGGAAATCGCTGTGCAGAAGCGCGTAAAAATGCAATTTCAACAAGTTTCACTTTGATGTGCACATTTCTTGGGTCCCCTTTGGAAAGAAACGCTCTCTCTACTCCCCCTTTTCTCGCAGTGTTCGTAAACACCGGCAAATTTGCCTTTAAATTAAAAGTAAATGCAAAAGAAAATTATTTTTAATGAATAGAAAACAGTTGGAGCAGTAAAAAAAACGCCATAACTAGGGATCGAAACTGTTTCCTTTTCCCAGCTGTTTCATTCTTACTTTCTTAAATTCCAAACTTGACTCTGATTCCAACTTGAAAAGACTGTGAGGTGTGACATAGATACACAGAAAAAAAAATCCGGGATATTTAGCCCGAATTCAATCCGAAACGATGTCAGAAGTGGGGTAATCTCGGATTTTCTTAAACCAAGTATGAAATACTTGATTTTTTCAATCCCGAATTCAATCCTGAAATTCTTAAATTCAGGCTAAACATCTTTTATTAATTATAATGTTTGTCGTTACATTTAAACTTTTTTTTAAAGATTTTTTTTAAACGTTTTTTTTAGCGTTTATTTTTAACATTTTTTTTTAAATAGATATTTTTTTAAAACGTTTTTTTTGTAAAATTTGTTTTGTTACCATTTTTTTATTTTTACCTTTTTTTACCTTTTTTATTAATTGACGGGGGAATTAGAACCCAGATTTTTTTCAAACTGGAGTCGGCGGCTCTAACCATTGACCCACCGGACCGGTTGAAATGAGAGAGGCCGAGAGAGAATTTTCCTCTCGCGCTCAGCAAATGTGAATTTTCCCATTTTAATCCCGATACAGGCTTGATTACTCAGCTTAATCCTGAATACATACTTCAAAAATGCGAGCTTAATTTAAGTATTTTATGCTTGATTTTAGAATGGCATTTTCTTTTCTGTGTAGAGTAAGAAAGAAAGAGAGAGAGAGTTCAAAAGGTAGCAAGATAACTACAGTTAATGCGCGTTGCAATCCCTCTAATGACACTAATTATCCTCTTAATCTTTTTTACAAATTATGTGCCGGCTTTGTCAAAACACGACACGACAGTTTTATCCCAGGGAAAACCTTGCTCCCAACCCGTTTCCCGAATTCATGTTATCTTTGTGGCTGCAGCGTCACGTATGTGCGACAATTGCAGGTAGTGGTAATTAGGGTGCAACAGGGTGTTCAAGAAACTCACTCTGAGCCCAGACTCAGACTCATAAAAGGAGGCAGAAGTTTTTGCCAGGCGACGGCAAAGTTGGCGCTTGGCAATGATATTAAAGATATGATAGACAGCCAAAGTTCGACAAAAGAAAGGACTTGCAGCCGTAACCAGATGGAGTGTGGTTCTTTGAAAGAGGAAATATTAAAGGTTCTTGCTTTAAGCCGGGAGCACACTGGCTGCTGAAAACAGAACTTATAGCCGAGCTAAACAGCTCGAAAAAGCTGAAATCTGAGCTGGTTTATCAGTTTAGTTATGAAATTTTTCGATTCTATATATGAATGTCGAAAAATATTACTCAAAATACGTAAATTCGGAAAAAAAATTAGGCATCCAAAATTAGGAATGGAAAAAGTAGGAATCCAAAATACGAATCCGAAATTATTCCTAATTTTATTAGGAATCCAAAATAAGGAAGACAAAAATTAAAAAGACAAAAATTGGAAAAAAAAAAATTAGGGAAACAAAAATTGGGAAGACCCGAAATCAAAAATATTTTATTAATTAAATTATTAAAATATAAATTATCGAACCATTTATTTCAAAATCAGGACTTGGATGTCAATAGGGTCTACTTTTACATATACATTCAAAATTCAATAATTTGATCATTTTATAAATTTTTTTCAACAAAAAACAACCCAACGTTCTGGCACAGAGCTATTTGAAGAATGTATAAAACTATTCAAAAGAATTTACCCAATGACAGGAAAACCAAAGATATTTTTCCCAATTTTTTTTCCTTATTTTTTTCCTAATATTTGTACTCTGAATATTTTTCATATTTGAAATTCCTAATTTATGATTCCTAATTTTTTTTTCCCAATTTTAAATTCCTAAAATTTTATTATTGGTTTTTTTTTTTCTTATTTTTTAAAAATCCTAAAAAAAGTTTCGGAATTCGTATGAGCTACCGAATTTATCAGCTGGCCTATAAGCTCAGCTGTAAGTTCAGCTTTCAGCCGCCAGTGTGCGCCTGGCCTAAAACTCGCTAAAGAGGTCAATCGACAAGTTGCAAGTCCTTTTTAAGAGTGAATCACATCCGTTTCGAATCAGAATCAGAGTAAGAACTGAATTAATTAAGCTTGTCACAAGTGCATTTCGCTTTCAATTTGCCCTACCTGTTTCGCTTCCTCTACCTTTTATCGTTGTTGTCCTAGGACAGACAAGCCCAGAACAGAACAGAACACGAGTTTGGGGTTAAGTGACATTGTCCTTTTCGTGTGTTTGTGCATATTTAATGTGAGTCACTTTGTGGTTACGTTTGTTTGTGTTTTTTATGTTTAGACTACCTTAAAGTATGAATTAAACAGAGACCAAGAAGGCAGTTGCAGCTTTTCTTGTTCGCCATTGCTGTGCAGTTTGTCAGCGGCAAACGGAAGCGAAAGTAGCACAGTTTGAGAGCAGCTTGAAGCTCTGGCAGCTCAGCGGGGTGCATAACAATTTCGGATAAAAAAACAAAATGAAACTGTTAAGGAAAACGGCAGAGGACAGGGGTGAGGGAAGGACCTAGAAGAGCCACGGATGAAAGCCAAGGAAAAATGCTTTTTCTTGTTCTGTAATTGGATTTGAAATTGTTTTAAGAATCGAGCGAGCGAACGAGCGAACGAACGAACGAACGAACGCTTTCTACCCAATCTTAAACGCATACGCGTTCTGCTTCAAGCCGGAAATACAACATTCAACATCCGGCACAGACAATAGACACATAGACAGAAGAAGAAGGTCTGGGCCTGGCAGTAAAGTTGAAGAGAGTAAACAGCATTTGCGACTTTCAATGCAAACTAAGGCCAAGACAAGCGCTGAGGCGGCTTAGCCTAAACCCGGGGAGTAAATGATGCAACATAAAGCAGCAGACTAGGAATAAGTTAAGGGAGAAGGGCAGAGATGGTGTGAGACAACAATGAAAGCGGATAAAGAAATTTAATTTCACGTCTTTTTAACTCGAACATCTTCAGCTCGAAGGGAAGTTGCCAAGTTGGGGAAGTTGGGCATTATAATGCTCCCTTAGCTAGTTAGAGCTATTATGACTTGGATGATGATGACGTAAAAGTCTCGCCCTTAATCGAGTTAGACTACACTTGACACCTTTTAATATTTGTTTGCACCCCATCGAAGAAGGTAACCTGAGAGCCAAAGCCAATTGACGACCCCTGAATTGGCGACGGATTCCAATTCCATTATTGCTGTGACTCGGAATTTTGTTTGCCCTCGTGTCGAGAAAATCAATTTCCGTTCAAGGTGCACAGATGGAGACTGGTGCCGTCAATTTGCGGGCAAAGTCAACAGAGAATGCACAAAGTTTCGCACACTGTAGCGGAAAATACTCAGGATTAAACTATTTTGTGGGGGGCGGGAAATATGTGTAACAAAGCAAATTGTTGAATTAACTTTGGCTGTACACTAAAAAAAAGAACACTTTCTAAAATCCAGAGCATTCATCTTAAATATATTGTTCTTTAAATAAGAATATTTTAAGACCAAACTACTAAAACTAAGAATATTAATCTTGAAAATCTTGAAATGCAAAAAAATTCTTCAAACATTTCTAAGAGTGACTGCAAAAAAAATGTTCAAAAATATTTTTGTAAGTATTTTTAAAAATTGTTTGAAAGTCCTAAAAATTACTATTTTAGCCCCTTTTAATACTTTTTCCTCCTTTTCATACAAAAAGTGTCATTTTAGCAATTTTCAAAAAATTTTAAAAAATACTTGCAAAAATATTTTTGAAAAATTTTTTTTGCAGTTACTCTTAGAAATGTTTGAAAAATTTTTTTGTGTCAAAATATTTTTTTGTAAAAAATCGGGGGAAAAGTAGAAAAAAACACTTTTACAAAAGTTCTAAATTTTCCATGGATACTTAATAAG
Source organism: Drosophila subquinaria (assembly GCA_037043405.1). Classification (NCBI taxonomy): domain Eukaryota; kingdom Metazoa; phylum Arthropoda; class Insecta; order Diptera; family Drosophilidae; genus Drosophila; species Drosophila subquinaria. The sequence continues at coordinate 9,457 of JBAMBL010000447.1, read as the reverse complement.
TTAAAGAAATTTTTGTGTCATTCAAACGGAAATTAAATGATAAGATTATTTTAAGAAATCGGCATCAAATCTTTTGTGTTAAAAGTATATTTTTTCTTAATAACTTCATCCACATATGTATACTTATTTCAATGGGTGTAGTTCTGGGACCAAAATCTTGATTCTAGATCCTTTTTTTTATCAGTGTACGTTTATGGATCTCATTGTGCTTAATCCTTATCCATTGCAGGCCTGGAGGCGGACCTGTTCTATGTGCACGAGGGCGCCATCAACACATACGCGATGCACTTCACGGTGCCCGTGCCCGCCGATGTCCACGAGCTGGAGTTCTCCTGGCAGAGTCTCATCGCCTATCCGGTAAGACACGAGACGACCACACTCTCTCTCTCTCTCTCTTAACTGCTCTGTAATCACTTGCAATTTGCAGCTGCGCTACACAATCAGCATTGAGTACGCCAATGACCAGGATGCACTCGGCACTCCAACGCTGAGCATTCCCCACAAGGGTCTCGTGCCGCAGGAGATCGAGTCGTTCCTGGTCTATCTGCCCTGCACGGGCAATGCCTCGTTGCAGCTGCCCGTCAATGTCAACATGGTGGTCCAAGGACCTCCTCGCTTCAACGACACACGACTCCACTTCAAACGCACCAAGATCTGTGCCAAGGGTAAGCTTACAATCTCTGTCTGTCCGCTGTCCGCTGTCAATTGTCAGACTGTTCATCATTGTCATTTGTCATCTGTCGTTTTCCATAGGCATTTCACCGGAGCCCAACCAGTCGCCCGCCCCCGCCCACGCCCCCTCGCAGGGCCCGGCTTTGATGAGCGCCGCCGCCTGTGCTCTGGGCCTGGTCCTGGCCGTGGGCCTTGTGGCCAGCATGATGTATGTGCGCGCTCGCAAACAGCTACGGCAGGACTCGCTGCAGTAAGTCCAGTTCCAGTTGCAGTTCAGTTGCTTGGCGCCCATCGTCTGATGGCGCCCATCAATTCAATTATCCCACTGCACTATGGGTCGAATGGACCCTTTTGCTGATATAAATTGTAAAGTTTTTAGGATACCAATCTCGATCGAATTTGGAAATAGTTTTGATAAAACGGGCAAGACACTGCCCATCACCGCCCCTAAAAAATATATATAATTTAAAAAAAAACTATTTTTTTTTATTTATATTGAAAACGCTTGTTTTTTTTATACATTCTTGGTATACAGTCGAACTTCCCTAATTCGAACTTCCCTAACTCGAATTTTCTCTTACACGAACAAAATCGAGTGGCAATAGCGAGCAAATTTCATTCAATTCTGCTTGCCTAACTCGAAGTCTCCTTAACTCGAACTTTTTTCTCGGATAATGGTGATTCGAGTAAGGGAAGATCGACTGTATTTCATATTCAGGGCCATTTTTTTAATGTACATATAAGTTTTATTAACAAATTTGACATTAATTTCTATATATTTTACGTCAAATAATGTTTTTTATTTCATATTTTGGATTTTATTTCCGGAGAGTAGATAGGCTGTAACTAAAAAAGATATGTTTTATTGTTTTCTGTGTATCAAAATATTAAGAACATCGATATACCTTTAAATAACGTACAACAGAGTCTACTTCATCAGTTTTTTAAACTTACTGTTATAAGTTCAGAAGAAATTACTCTACAACATGTATATAGTCACTTGGCTGACAAGTGCCGACATTTTTTTAAAACTCTTCCCAAATAATTATTTTCGAAAGCGTCACTTTATGGACACTTACTGCAGACAACAGGAACAATATTAACAGCACAGATCTACCAACATAAAGAACAAACCACAATGATCACTATTCATCATAATTTGTAATAAAAAATTTTAATTTAAAAAAACTAGAGCCACTTGAACTTCAAACAAAATATTTGCACAATTTATGAGCTGCATGTTTAACGGCTGTTAACTTAACAGCAGAATGCAAAGTTAACATTTCTGGTATGCAACATTACAGTTCGTTGTATTCCTAATAGGAATGTACGAAAAGTTTGTTCATTTGAATAATTTGTTACAAAACTAGTTTGTATCAGAAAAATGTCCATTTGACCCATAGTGCACTGCTCATTACATCAACTCTTTAACTACTTTCTCTCCCTTTTTAGCACCAGTTTCACCACCGCCGGCTATGGCAGCCATCAGAACGTGTTCATTCGCCTGGATCCGCTCGGACGACCGCCGAGTGCCACCGGCTCCTATGCGACCATCGCCAGTCTCAACAAATATCCATCCGACTCGAAAAAGTCGTGCAGCCTTTTCGATCGTAAGTCAGCACTGCCTTCCAAACCTCTCAACTCTCAACTAATCAACTTCTCTCTCAACTCTCTACAGGTTTTAGAGGCTCGCCCACGCCCACACCGTATGCCACCGCCCTGCTGCCCATGGGCGACCAGACGGGGGAGACCATTTACTCGAAGCCCGAATCGGTGTGTCCCTCGAGAATATCCTACTACGCCTCCTCGCAGCTGACCCAGGTGAGTCCGAGTCCAAGTCTCAACCCCCTGGGGTTGATTTGCACCCCTCAGGTAAATCAAAGCCTTTGATATGTTGCGACACGTGGCAGCCACAAATGGAAATGAATCCCGTTGAAGTTCAGGCCGTTGTCATGGCCACCAGACTTCAACTGGCTTCGATTCCAATTTGTTATCCCCAGTCTATGATTGCTCCCCAGGCTATATCCACAGCCCAAAACTCAACGCAGATAAAAATTAAATTCTAATTTATATTTACGAGCTGATAAAGCTCCTGCCGAGCGTTAAACTCGAAACAAGAGCCATTCATAAATATGGGACTACTCTGCTCTCCTCCATCCAGTAGAGATTGCCACCTGCCGAGGGTTGCTTTGGGGGGCAACTCTGGAGCTGGGGCAAGTTTTGCGTGGCACTCACGTACTTCATGGCACGAGGAAAGCGACCCACAAACACAGTGAATTATGTAGATACGAGTGAGTGTCTGAGTGGAGTGAGTGTGAGTGAGTGCGAGTGTGAGTGCTAGTGAATGAATGGGGCAGCGTGTGAGTCTGTTTAGATAAGCAGAATGTGCTGCACAGTTCCAGACAGCAGCATCCATGTCTGTGTCTCTACACAGAAAAAAAATGCCATTCTAAAATCAAGTATTTAATTGTAAGTAATTTAAGCTCGCATTTTTTAAGTATGTATTCAGGATTAAGCTGAATAATCAAGCCTGTATCGGGATTAAAATGGGAAAATTCACATTTGCTCAGCGAGAGGAAAATTCTCTCTCGGCCTCTCTCATTTCAACCGGTCCGGTGGCTCAATGGTTAGAGTCGCAGACTCCAGTTTGAAAAAAATCTGGGTTCGATGATTACCCCCGTAAATTAAAAAGAAAAAAATGGTGAAAATAAAAAAATAAAATTTTAAAAAAATATCTGTTAAAAAAAAGAAAATGTTAAAAAATAACGTTTAAAAAAAAACGTTAAAAAAAAATAATATTAAAAAAAAACGTTAAAAAAAAAATAATTAAAAAAAAAAGGTTAAAAAAAAAGTTAAAAAAAAAATTTATTAAAAAAAGTTTAAATGTAACGAAAAATTAATAAATAAACATTAATAAACATTTTTTATCCTGAATTTAAGAATTTCAGGATTGAATTCGGGATTGAAAAAATCAAGTATTTCATACTTGGTTTAAGAAAATCCGAGATTACTCCACTTCTAATATCGTTTTGGATTTAATTCGGGCTAAAAATCCCAGATTTTTTTTTCTGTGTATCTTCATCCTTGCCACTGGCGATTGCAATGCCAAATACTCACTGGCTGGAAATAAGGAAACCAGATTAAAATGGAACCACAATTGAGGAGCAGTTATCAAACCTCAAGAATAAACAGTAGACGAATCCCTTAAATTAATGTTTAAGTTTTAACACAGTGTTCCCTCTTTACCATCTTTCACTTTCCCCTCCTCTTCTTCCCTTTTAGCTTTCCCTCTGCTTCTTTTTCTACACAAATTTAACTTCTTGGTCTTGGCAAATCTGTCGCAAATTAGAATAAATTATTTAGCAGCTTCTTTTCTTCTGTTTTTCCTGGTAAACAGTTCACAGACCCAAGCGATGCCATCGTTTATTTTTCTCCTAGACAACGCGACAACTTCCACTCCCCTTTTTCCACTCCCCCTTTTCCACTCTTCCCTCTTCCATCTCATGATTGTTTGGCCCATTTTCGTCACCATCTTCTAACGCAATTTCCATCGACGCTTAATTAAATATTCAATTTCCATAGAGACTTCTTTGGATTTTTATTTGATGCTGATTTCTTAACATTTTTTCGACTCCTTTGGCCCCTTCAGAATTATTTCTCCCTCTTCACATTTCAGCTGTTTGTTTAGACTTCAATTTTATACTCATTATGGCAACTGTTTCGCAGCAATGCACACTGGACGGAAAGCCCGATTTTTTGGCATAAAGTCTAATCCTGAAGGTAGAGAGTTGAAACTTCGTACAGTTGTTAGTAATAGTGTGTGAAGTAACTGTTTAAAATTTGAAACAGATTGGGCCACGCCCACTCAAGCCGCCCCTATAAGATGGAGTTGTGAAGTAGTAAATTTTTTATTTTAAGCTCTCAGATTTCATTTTTAATGAACTGCTTCTCAAAATTGATCACAAAATAATATTTAAATTTATTTTACTATAATATATGAACAAAAAAAAAAAAAAATTTTCAAAAAAATTTTAAAATTTTCATTATTATAAATCTGCAACATCTTATGAGTATGAAAAACATCTAATAAGTATTAATACCCTAGATGCCATTTTACTTTGCAAATGTGTAGCATGTCTTTCAAAGCCCAGTTTAATTAAAGATTTGAAGAAAAGCCACTGTAAATGCTTAATTTTCGAATTGAAAACATTTCGGCCACATTTTGGCAAATATTTTCGCACGTAATTGTGAAAACTTTTGGCTTTTTGATTAATTTTGGCTCTCGTGCTTAGGTCATCATCATCCAATCCGACTTGACCGAAAATCCACTCAGATATTGCCTCTTTTGCCCTCTTGTTGCTCCATGCTTCGAGCAACTGAAAACTGCTGAAGACAAAAGTAGCTGCAATACATTCAATGTTCCGGAAAACGCGCAAATTTGCGCAATGATAATTATTATTCTCTTAAACTGTATATTTTCATTCAAAACGTGACATATTTACTTTTTCGCACAGACAGGCGGGGAACTAGTTCTACTCCACAATTCACGAACACTGGATTCAACTTTTCAACATAAATCGGGTTAACAACACAAGACACATAAGCAACAAATAACACATATTAAACAATTTTTACTTAGGATTAATATTAAACATACCTTGCTCTTCAATATCCATTTTAGATATAATTTAAAAATAATAACTGTTCAAAATTAGACGACTTGAAACTTTAAAAACTTTCGCACGTGTCAAAAGTAAACAAAGCGCTGATATAAAGTTTGACTTTGACGCCCTGGTACAACACCAGGGTCGCAACTCTACTTGTTTAAATTATCGATTAAGTGTGTTTGGAATATCTATTTTCAATATATAATATCAAAATCACAAAAGCTTTTCATTACTTTTTGGACTTTATGCCAAAAAATCGGGCTTTCCGTCCAGTGTGCAATGGCCCGAATGGAAGGCATAGGAACTTGGATTCAGACACATGGATTCACTTAGCTCACTTCATGGACATGTATCTGAATGTATCTGCCAAGAGTCGAGAGCATAAACTGAATTTGCTGGCAAAGTGAAGCCCCCAAATTGGAGTCGAGTGTTGCATATGTGTGTTGTCTATGGGTTTTGGGGGCTGTTGGCCATAATTATTGTTGTTCTCCTGATAGGAAGGGAGAGACACTCATTTAGACAAACAATTATAGCCAAGTGCATGCTCACTTGTGTGGAAATATCTCATTTCATGTGGATATATGTTGGGGGGTCTGTTTTCCATCCCCCTTTTGGCTTCTATTAAATCAGTCTATAAATGTTGGCCAAATTGCTTTAATGTGCAGTGAAAGTTTAACTAACGACAGCGGGGACTACAACAATTACAACAGATGGAAGCGGAGGAAAAGTGTATGAAAATGTGAGGGAAAAGAGGGAAAAGGGGGAAGTTAATAACAATAAAAACAAGAGCAAAACAGAAGCCAGACTACAGCTGTTGAAACATGACTTTGTGCTTGTTTAGAAACACTTGCAAAATATTATTGCAGCAGCAACAACAATGTGGGAAGGGAAGGGAAGAGGAGAGGGAGGAAACCGCGGTTAGACGGACCCGAAGCTAGGAAAACTACACACACACACACACACACCAAGTGCCGAGGAAAACGATGCAAACATTGAAAGGCATTAGGATATTGGATCAGGACTAAGCTCAGGGATAAGAAAAGGGATACGAAAAGGAGAGGGAAAATGGAATGTGGAGTAACTGCTGCGGTTGAGCCAAGAGTGAAGGAGAAGAGAAAGTAAGGGACAAGGGAATGTGCCACAAAGCAACTCAACATGAGGTAGCAAACTGGAAAAGTGCCTAAAGAGAAAGAGAAAACGGAAAGACGAAAGAGGAAAAGACACACAGTGTAACATGGAGAGAGATTAAAGCAAAGGGGCTAGAAAATAATGCCAGGGCTGGAGTATTTTATGGGGATTACGAGACATGAACAGGTGCTAATTAAAAATGTTGTCGTCGCCTCATTAAAGAAATTTGTGAATCAACCTGCAAATGACGCGCGCAGCATGAGAAAAGTTAAGCCTATGCCTGAAAAGGCACATGAAAAGGTAGGGGAGAAGGGCAGTACTGAAAAGGTAAGGGAGAAGGGCAGTACAGAAAAGGTAAGGGAGAGGGGCAGTACAGAAATGTCCCCTTCTTTTGGGGGGTAACTTTGGGGCAACACGTACGCCGTTAATGGATTTCCCACCGTTGTGCTTTTGATTACATTACATTTGCGCCACAACTTTGTACTCCATGGAGAGGGCAGCAAATTTAATGTGTTCCGGTTTAAAATAAGGTCAGAAGGGGCATTGAAATCGTCGTTTGCCATAGCTTGACAAATAGCATAGAGTCAACTCGATTTGTGCTCAACTTTTGCATTTCTTTGCTCTGCAATTTCGTTGAATTTTCCTGTCCGGATAAAGGATAAAGGCAAACTACGAAAGCGAATGCTTTTGTCTGCCATTACACTATTGATTGCTTCTTTTCAGCCGCAGTTGGACAAACTCAAGTCTCTGCTGCAATTCCCCAGCTAGAGAGAGAGAGAAAGAGAGAGAGAGCGAGAAAGAGAGAGAGAGAGAGAGAGAGAATAGGTAGAGATTTGGACCGTTGCAGTTGCTTCTGCGGCTTTCACGCCAGCCACTTGACCAAATGTGTCTGTTTCTCCACTCAGATTTCATTGCGGTCAGTTACGTTAATGTGTCCTACTAAGTATACATATATGTACACTACTGACCAAAATAATAGGTACACTCTTTTTCTTAATTATACAAGCTATATTAAGTCAAGTCTTCACAGTACAAAAAATATATTTGGAAAGGACGTTTAAATTCCGTTTGAATGATGCAAAACTTTCCTTAACCCATTATGTACCCATTTTTACAACTTTTTTCGTAGATTTTTTACAAAAAATGTTTTAACGCAAAAAAATTCTTCAAACAATTTTAGGACTGACTGCAAAAAAAAATTTTCAAAAATCTATTCGCTCATATTTTTTAAAATTTGTTCAAAATTGCTAAGAGGCACTTATTATATGAAAATGACGAATAGGTGCCTTTTAAGCAATTTTCAAAAAATTTTAATAAATACAAGCGAAGACATTTTTGAAAAAAAATTTTTGCAGTCACTCCTAGAATTGTTTGAAGAATTTTTTTGCATCAAAACATTTTTTGTAAAAAATTTTAAAAAGTAGATTCAAACGGAATTTAAACGACCTTTCCAAATATACTTTCTTTATTGTGAAGACTTGACTTACAATAGCTTGTATAGTAAAAAAAAGAGTGTACTTATTATTTTGGTCAGTAATGTATTTAGAAAGTTTTAGTGTGGTAAAGAGGCAAAAGTTGGAGACAGTTTCTGTGCCTTAAAGTTTGCATGAAGCTAAAATATTTAAAATTGTCACATTTATTTCTAAGAGCTCTCAGAAACTTTAGGAATATTAATGAGCAAGTAAATAAAATATAGATCTGTTGAAATACATTTAAATCCAACTCAATGCTTTTTCTTTTCCTTAAAAAAATGTCTTATTATGCTCAAATTACTCAAGTTTTCAAACAATGCTTAAACATTGAATCAAACACATTTCAATCAAACTTTTATCAATGGAATTGCGTTATTCAATCGAAGTAACTCACTGTAAATTCTCCACGAAGTAGGCGCTGTGGTGGGCGTGGGCGTGGCCTGTAGCACGCGATGCTTAATTGAAAGACAATTATCTGTAATTAAATGTGCGTATAAGGGGGCGTCACGTTTAATTGGAGCCTTTGGCATTGGCTTTTAAAGGCCCCTTTAATTATGCATTAGACGCTTTTGAACCTGCTACTTTTTGTGGTGTCCCAAAACAAAAAGCGGAGCCCAGCCAAAAGTTACCAAACTGTTATTAAATGCCGAGGCAGCAGCCAGACAGAGAGGGAAGAGGAGAGGAGAGGGGGAAGAGGGATTGTCGGTTAGACAGCCACACAAATCGATCAGGCATAAATCAAACGAGAATTCAAATTAGTTTGCCAGCCAATTAGAAGGCTCTGCAGCAGCCAAATGCGAAATTAATGAGACTTTGCTCAGTTTCCAGTTGAGAGAGAAAAAGAAGAAAAAAAAAAAACTTGAAATTCCAGCGCTGATTAAAGAAGCGACAAACTTGCCTGACAGTTTAATTGAAATATAATTGAGCCCCGAAAAGCAAAACGAGCTCAGGTTGACGAGACAGTTGGCTAATTTAAGTTCATTTGGCAGTCGTTTGTGCCTCGTAATGCCAAGGTGACAGGGCGTATACGTAATATTTTGCAGCACTGTTTGTTGCTGTCATTCTGTGCACCCGTACAACTGCAACAACAACAGCAACATTTACATATTTGCAACTTGTGTCAAGCAAACAACAATTCAGACTATGCACAGTGGGGCGGAGTCAAAGATTATGCGACGAAAATAATGTATGTAGAAATTAGACCAACTGAAAATTGAACATTTGAGAAATCAGGGAAGTCTGCTGATAGGAAACTTGAATATTAGATTTTATAAATTTTTAGTTATAATTATTAATACGTTAGAAATCAAGTTATTGTTTCAACTTAATATAAAATTAGAATTTTAGCTTTTTTAAATATTTATTGACATGGGCAATAACTTAAAACTTATTTTTTTAGTTAATTTATTTATTAATTTATTTTTTATTTATTTATTTATTTATTCTTTTATTCATTTATTCATTTATTCATTTATTTATTTATTCATTTATTCATTTATTCATTTGTTTATTTATTTA
>JBAMBL010000445.1:0-17880 GCA_037043405.1 Drosophila subquinaria | reverse complement strand
TAACGTATGCGGAATGAAATACGAACAAAATTGAACATGTTCTCAATAAGTTACCATAATCGACAGCGCAAAACAAAACTCACTATAATTAATGGTACTATTTTAGCATGCATAACAACAAAAATTAGCTTTCTAGATAATGCACAGTCGCGGTAATGTCTCTGAGTAAAGCAGAGCGCCAAAAATTTATTTGCACATATTGGGCAAATAACCCATCTTAGCCGAAAAATTAAATTTTTTATTTCTTTTCTGCTATGGGCTTTAAGAAAACTTTTATTTATAAGATAATTTCGGATGTTCAGAATGCTAATAAAATAGATAGAGCTCCTGAATCTAGAAAAAAATGTCCATTATAGCAGTCTTAAATTAGAGCCAAATAAAAGGCTGAATTTGTGGGTCGCACATATAAATCGAATCGTGCGTTTGCCAAAAAATACAATGTGAGCGACAAAACGGTGAAAAAGTATTTAAAAGACATGGGAGAGATGATATGTTCTAAAAAAACCGTTCCTAAAGTCACAGAATTACAGAGAGAGACAATTAAACTTCGGCTGCGTGCGCTTTCTAGAAATTTGTTTTCTGCAAGCTGTTCAAGGGTTTGCATAATGGCTAATGATACGTATTTCACAGTGGAGGGTCATGAGTGGACTCCGAAATATTACTTAAGGCTTCCTAATACTTAAACACCCGAAAATGTCACTCAAATTACATAAACAAAGGTTTTATTGTGGCTGGCCATAAACATGCGTGGAATCAGTGATCCTGTCTTTTTTAAGGCAGGATTGCCATTGAATTCGCAAAATTACAAGGACAATTTTCTTCCGGCGCTTAAAAAATTTATTGATAAGTATTATGCGAATGATAATACGGTGTTTTTCCCGACTTAGCATCTCCTCATTATGCTAGAACAACTCTAAAGGCTCTTGACCACTTAATCACTGAGTTGCCTGCCTAAGCTGCAAAACCCTAAAATTGTGCCTCAGTTAAAGCCCTTGGAAAATTTTTGGTCAAATTTGAAAATAAATGTTTAGAGTAAGGAATATAAGCCAAAAAACTTCGACTGTTTGATATTAAAAATCAAAAGAGAGCTTGCTAAAATAGGAACAAAGGGAATTTAGGAGGCTATGCGCAAGGTACCCGAAAAAATAAAGAAGGCAGATCGCTATGATCATGAATATTTTATGAAAAAATAGCTTATAGTCTAATAAAAAACATATGAAAAATTTAAGTTGGTCGGACTTGAAATACATTTTTTATTTGTACTACAACAGTTGTTCGTATTTCATTCCGCATACGTTAGCATGACCTTCAGACTTGTCACACATTTCTCCCTGTCTTCTGCTCCCTCTCTCTCTCTCTCTCGATCTTCCCTCTCAATCCTTCTCTCTCTCTCACTCTCTCTGTCTTCTCGCTCTCCCTCCCATTCTCTATCTATCTTTGAATTCAATTTCCAACGCACATTTACGACTATTTAATAGTAATTTGTCATAATTTGCATAACGTTTAAAAGCGCTTAGCAAATAAATAATAATAATAATGAAAAAAAAAACAAGAAACCAGCAACCAGCAACAACAAACAAATATCAAATGCCAACACAACTAGCCAGCAATAACAACAACAGCAATAATAACAATAAAAGCAAATAAAAAAACATTAAAATCAATTAAATTGTTGCATGCAAAATGCTGTCAAGTTGAAGTCGACAAAAACGGGGAGGGGGGGTAAACTAAGAGGGGGAGGGGGAGGGGCAGGGGCAGGGGGCTTCTCTTGACACTTGGGCGTGCTGTCAAGGGTAGCGAGTCTCGAAGCTTAAACAACTGGACTACGTCTCTATCTACGCTTTATGTGTGCTTAAATAAATTATTAAAATTTTAATTTTTGATTTTTTTCTAGTCAATTTTCAATTTGTTGCCCGTTTGTTGTCGTTGTTGTAGCCACTTGCCAGCAGAGATGTTGTTATGGTTGTTGCAATTTATAAAATTATTACACTGCAACAACTGCGAGTGTTAACAGTTAAGAGTGCAACATTAAACAATAAATTTGCAACTGGATTGTGGAGTAAAGTTTTATTGCCAAATATCTAAAGCTTAACAACCTTATCCGACGAAAGATCAGCGAAAACTAAGCTAAAAAGATTCCTGAAAATACGATTGAAATCGCACCGAAATCTCACTTTCAATATCACATATACCACAAATATTATATAAAGTTAAGCTATTGCTTTGTTTATTTTGACAGATTCAGAAAGAGAGAAAAAAGTTGAGAGAGATATCAATGCTCAGTACAACTTGTGGATATTTGATCACGATTTTCAATCACGATGTAAGGAAGAATATTAAAAAAAGCATAAAAAATTGTTTGAGATACCCTTCAAAACAAATAAAATCTATGCAAGCTATACATATATTAAAATAACGGATCTTTAAAGCAGAGGGACTGACAAACATATATCAGAATATATTGTATTATATGTATGTATATACTTTATGGGGACTGCCTTGCCTGGGAAAGGCTAAAGTCGAGCTCCCGACTTTAGGATATCCGTTACTTATTTTAATGAATTTAAAAAAAATGTATTGCATGCTTTTAGGCACTTACATTGCTTGAAACCTAAATCAACCGTTATTACCGTGCTAATTGATCGATCTTGTTGCGATTAAGTAGGATGATAGCTTATAATAATAGATAACGTTAATTACCAAAAAATACGTTATATTATAAAAGCTGTGTGTGTGGTGGGTTTTAGCGATTTGCGGAGGCAGAAAGGGGTGTGACAAACATTTAAAACAAATTTGATCTGCTTGAGGCTTAAAGCAGTCTGTGCAGATTGTCTGAGATCAAGGATCTCACACGGACGGGCGGACAGATGGACGGACGAACAAACAGACGGGCGGACAGACAGACGGACGGACAGACGGACATGGCTAAATCGACTCGGCTGTTGATTGTTACGTACATTTCAACGAATACAAAATACCCTTTTACTTATTTTCTAAGCACCGGGTATAAAAATATATACTTAATATCGCCAGTAAGGGTAAAGATAAAGAATTGAAGTTGGCAAAAAAGAGGCTTAGCCAGAGAAGAGACTTAAAAAAGAGAGAAAATAAACACATTCGACAGTTAAAAATGTAGTTTGCATTTTTATCACAGCATGAGTTCAAAGCAATGTTTAATTTATTAATTACAGGGTACTTCATTGTCACCTATTCAAACTAAAATAAGCTAAAGAGCAAGGTAGCGAGAGAGAGAGAGAGAGAAAGAGAGGGAAAAGTTCTCAATGCACTCTTATGTCGTGTAACCCCGAAGCAACTTTCTGTCACCTCAAAGCTTTGCGAAAAGCCTTTCGCAGTTGCATTAAGAGAGAGAGATAGAGAGAGCGAGAGAGAGAGTGGAAGTGGGAGCAGTGCTGCCAGAATCTTCGAAGCAAAAATTTCTAGATTTGGAAAAAAAAGCTGCTAAAAATAGCTACAAATTATGTGAAGATTGCCAAAAAAAAATGATAAATCATTAAAATTTTCGTTTTCAACAAATATAGTTGTTTTAAAAAAAACAAGATCTATATCAAAAAGGAACATGATTTCATATGTTAATCAAAATTAAGAGTACTTATAATGCTATCTAACTCGTCAACTTCACTTAAGTTAGACTATAGACCATACCTGTTAAAGTATTTGAAGTTCCATATGTTTAAATTTTACTTCTATTCTAATTATAAAAATTTAAATTTTGGGTAAATCCATAAATTTTGCTTATAAACTTCTGGCATTTAAGCCCAATCACAAATTGTTTTAAAAGTTGCCAGATCTAGCAACTAAATAGCTAAACTGGCAGCACTGAGTGGGAGTGGAGACTAATTCTCTAGAGGTTTGTGTCATTCACTCACCGCAATCGTCGCTGTCGCTGTCGTCGATGGTGCTCGCCTGATCCCCGCTGATGCTGCTGCCCGTGCCGCCCAGCAACATGCCGCTTGCAACATTCCCATTGTTGTTGTTGTGGTTGTTGCTGTTGTTGTTGTTGTTGTTGTTGTTGTTGCTACTCCCACTATTATTGTTGTTATTAGTATGGTTGTTATTGTTGTTGTTGTTGTTGCCACCTGCGAGGGAATGTAGCACCAGCGGCGAACGCGATCGCTCATCATGCCCCCCCTCCACCACCACATGCCCCCCCGCCGCAGCGGCGGCGGCAGCGGCAGCGGCAGCGGCGGCAGCAGCGACAAGGGGCACATTGGCGCCATGTCGATGCAGTGCCTCAATTCGTTCGCGCTCCAACTGCAGCTGATGATGATGCGAATGCGGATGCGGATGATGGGCAAGTGGATGTTGCGGATGCGTATGTGGGTTTAATGATTGCTGTTGTTGTACTTGCTAAAACGAGAGGGAAATAAGGCAATGCAATTAATTATATATTTATCACAACAACTATACCCTGTAATAATTTGAGATTGTAAATTAACTGAGCTCATTGTAAACATTAAAAATAAAATGTCGTTTCTTGAATACCTCCGTTTTTTAATTTTTAATTTAACATCTTTATACTCTCAGTTTCAATTTGAATTTATATTAAATTGATATTAGTTTAATTGCGCTTTTCGTTACTTAATTTCATTTCAATTTTATAAATTCATTTGCTCAACTGTACTTAGTTGACATTAATTAAATAAATAAATAAAAAAAAATATAGTATTAGGAGCTTTATCTGAGCTACAGCCTGTAAAATATTGAACTATCTCATTGATACCCTGTAAGAGTATTACTATACCCTCTGAAAATACTGTAAGCTGTGGTGCACTGTAATAATTAAACATACTAATTGTTGTCCTATAAATATAAATGAGCTCTGCCCTATGATATTTAAAAACATGCTCTTCGAGTCATAAATATTCACTGATAATTGAGCTAACCAAATCATAACCAGAAACCATTTAGATAAAGCTGAGATAACTCATAATATATATTTAAATCTAAATTTTCGTAATTTAAAACATATAATATTTTAATTTCACAGAGCTGACGAAGGTATCAATCAAAACGTCAAATTCACTTTAATTAAATCGAGTCCACGAACTTTTTTTGTATTCAACCCATGCAAGGCATTGCATTAAATATCTCTAACCTAGTCTGGCATTCAAAGCATAAACCAAAAAAGACAAAGCTTAACTTAATCAAGTTAATATAAACAGCTAATTAGCCGAACTATTTCATACACTGATAAAAAAAAGAATCTAAAATCAAGATTTTGGTCTCAGAACTAAGAACATTGGTCTAAAAAATGCGTCGAGAACATGAAAATCTTGAAGTAAGAAAACACATCTTGATTCTAAGAACATTTTAATTAAGACCAAGTTCTTATTTTTAAGACCATAAATTCTTATATTTTCAAGACCACAAATCTTATTATAAGAATAAAACTTATTATTTTTTTAAGATTATGTGTTCTTATTTGAGGACCAAAAAGTTTTGAATACTCAAGACAAAAAATCTCAAATGAAGATTAAGCTTCTCAACATCTTAAGAAGAATAAAGTAATTTTTAGTTAACTTGAGGTCTAGTAATGTCCATATGACACTAAACAACAAAAAAAACACACTTGCAGAACGCAAGGAGCATGGCTCGGTATACAGCTGTTTCAAGAGATGCCAATCTCTATCATCAGTACCGTTGTGCTGACTTGACCAGCGATCCAACCCTAATGTCATCTTTGAGCAGCCAGAACCAGTTGTGAATTATTGGTCTCAAGAAGTGAATAAATTATAAGATTTTTGTTCTTATTTTAAGAGAAAAAGATCTAAGATCTAAGATTTTTATTCTTATATTAAGAAGTTAACCTTTTTTAGAATAATATTCTTAGTTTTAGTAATTTGGTCTCAAAATGGTCTTATATTGAGAACAAAATATTTAAAATTGAGAATTGTATTCTTATATTAAGAACTTACGATTTTCAAGAATAATATTCTTAGTTTTAGTAATTTGGTCTTAAAATATTCTTATTTCAAGACCAAAATTTTTAAGATGAATGTTCTTGATTTTAGAAAGTGGTCTTTTTTTTCAGTGTAGGTATATCATATTGTTATTCCCAGTTAACGAATATCAGCTTTAAGAATAAAGAATAAAAGTTAACTAGGCAAAAAAAAATAGAACAGAAAAGAAAACTCAAAAGCCATTTAACCAAAACTGCGTTCCGTTAAAATATTAGAGGCGTTTGATTTGAGCCTTGCTTAAATTTGATTTATTTACTTCTCTCAATTGTTTTCCAATTTTTTCACTTTTACTTTATACTTTTACTTTATAAGCAATTTAAAATCGTTGATAGTAAAATATGTATTAAAAAAAGTCTATTTTATTGAAAAACATTTGCTTGTAGCGAGCATATTTAAATTTGAAGAATGAACCGATTTACAGCCTGGTTTCTTAGTTGTTGCCTTGTCATTGCGTGGAAAACGTTATCCTAACCAACTGTGTGACTTACCGTATTCCAGGCAGACGATGCATGCGAATCCTTGGCCAAAGGCGGCGATCCATCGCGATTCGTTTGCCGGGCAAATCGATGAAGATGCGCATGAGGATGTTGCTGCTGTTGTTGTTGCTGTTGTTGCTGCTGCTGTTGCTGCTGTTGTTGCAACACGGCATAATGGCTGGGCGGGAAGTGGGCCAATAGTGGTGCCACATGGTGATACTGCTCCCGCTCCCGCTCCCTTTCTCGTTCCCTCTCACGCTCGAAGCGCAGCAACTGTTGCTGCTGGGCGAGATAATGTTGCAAGGCAGCCTGTTGTTGCGACTGTTGTTGCTGTTGTTGCTGCTGCTGCTGCTGCTGTTGCTGGTGATGCTGCTGCTGTTGCTGCTGCTGTCCCTGTCCCTGCTGAGGATCACGGCTCGTTGGCGGCGCATAGCAATCCTCGGACGGACTGACCGAACTGCGTCCAGCGGCTGCGGCCGCCATCGCAGCAGCAGCAGCAGCAGCGGCTGCGGCGGCAGCGCTGCCGGCCAAAATGTCGGTGATCATGAAACGGGAACGCGGCGCCTGCGTCGATGTTGTTGGCGATGGCGTCAGGCTGCCCGGAGTGTCCCCAACGGCAGCGCGTAGTTGTGGACATTTCCGGTGGCATTGTGGTCATGTGTGTGTTGCAGCTTCACTCTCTCTCTCTCTCTCTCTCTCTCTCTCACTCTCTCTCACTTACTGTCACTCTCACTCACACTCTGTTTAGAGCTTTTGCCGACGGCACAAAATCAAAAAACCAAAAACCGAAAAAAAAATTGTTTTAAGAATTCGCAAAAAAATATTTTATTTGCTCGAATTTGTTGCACGTTTAACGGGATGTTTATAATTAGCTTGTTTGCTTCTTCTTGTTAGGTTTGTGCCTTATTTTGAACACGCGTTTCGTTGTCGTTGTTGCTTGTGTCTTTGTTCGTTGAGCCGAGCTCAAACAAAAGCCGTGAGACAACCGCTCGCCTTTGGCTTTCAACCGAAACTGAGACAAACAGCGGCCAAAAGCGAACGCAACAACCGCTGCTGCTGCTGTTGCCGCTGCTTCTTTTTCCTCTTCCTCTTCGTCTTCGTCTTCTTCCGCTAGCTGTTCAAGTGGGGAAAACAGACAACAACAATAACAATAATAACTATAAGCTGTCGAGAGCCTATGCACGCACCTGTCGTCATCTCGCTCACACACACCCGCGTCCGCTCAGCGCTCTCAGCAGTGGTGAGTTTCGTGAAGTGCGCGCATCTCCTTCTCCTTCTGCTTGTTGTTGTTGTTGTTGCTGCTGTCATCTATTGCCTGCATTTATTGGTCGTAATTGGCAGCAATTGACATTCATTAGGTTTCAATACGCTCTCCCTCTCTCACTTGGCTCTTACTCTCTCGCTCTCTCGCGGGCTGTGACGTGCAAGTGTGGTGAGTTTGTACGAGCCTCTTGGCAATGGCCGCGACTGTGAGAACATAACGGTGAGTGGCGTTTGCCATAAACATTTTATGGTTGCACACACACAACAATCATCACAATTTGTATAGCAAATTGCCGCTGCTGTCGTCGCTGCTTTTGTTCAGTGGATGCTGCAACCCTGCAACAACAAGAACAACAACAACAACAACTACGACAACAGCCTCAGCGTCTGTAAGCTCCGCCCCCTTAAACTGGTTACATACACACACACATAGACTCACAGAGAGACAACTTACGCACTCCAGCGCTTTCGCTCTAACGCAAGCTGTGCTCGTTATGCTTAAGTGGAAGGCAGCATAGGCTCTCAATTGTATATGTGTGTGTTTGTTTGCTGTGGGTGTGCGTGTGTTGGTGTCTTTTGTTATTTTTGCGCTTGTTAACACTTTTTGTTTGGCATTTAAACAGTAAATTGGCAGCAGTTAAATGATGCCCTCTCGCTATAGCGCTCGCTCGCTTGCTCTCGTCAACTGTCGCTATGACTCTCTCTCTCTCGTCTTTTTGCTCTCTCTCGTACTATAACGTATTTGTATTTGTATGTAGTTTTGCGTGTAGTTGTTGCTTAGTATCGATGTCAATTTGCTGCCTAATGTGCAAGTGAATGACTCTGGCAACTGAAACGGGTGGCAATCGGGTAACGGGATGGCGGGTTAGAGTTTATAAACCTGACCTGCCATCCAGGTGGGGTGCGGCGGTAAAAGACGGCCCTAGTTGGGGCTGTGCCTTGGCAGACGCTTGGGGCGGATGCTGCTGCCATTGTTCTCATTGTTGTTGTTGTTGTTGTTGTTGTTGTTGTTGCTGCTGTTGCTGCTGCTGTTGTTGTATGTATGCATAAATACACACACACACACACATTCTTTTAAAAATGGCTTCATTACAAATGACAGCAATTAGCTTTACTGTTGTTTCTTCTTGTACTTATGGATGTAGATATGTCCATACATATAGATGTACATATGTATCTGTGTACTCGTTTTTATCTGCATACATTTTATGTGTGTGTATTCAGCAATGTCTGTCTGCAACTTTGTTATTTCTGCTGTTCAAGCAAAACTTGATGGAATTAATGAGTGTGGCGCAGCAACCAATAAGAAAGATACAGTATGTGATGTAATTGTTATGCCAAGGAAAACATGCTCATCATTTATATTCAATTTATAATTTAAAATGAACCCTTCCTGGTCTTTTATATATTTTTTACATATTATAATAGGTGATAATAGTTCTTAAAATAAGTCTAAAAAATTAATAAATAATGCGTTCCATTGGGCCAAACTATTTTTAAGAATTAAAAGAAATTATTTGAATATTTTTTCTTTGACAAAGCAATTACTTGACATACTTTAGGCGCGATCGAATAAGATATGGGCATTTCCACAGAAATGTCAACCGAGGCTAAAAACGAAAAATTCATCAAAAACTCACATCTCGTGAAATTTCCTTCCAAAAATGTATTCAAGTTATTTATTTAAGCAATATTCGCTAGATGAAATTCAATAGGATGAACATATAGATTCTACATTTTAATAAATTCACTTTTTCTATATTTTTGCCCATTTCCTTAAAAATTGATTTCCAAAATGGACCGTTTGTATTCTATCGATTACACTTAGAAGGATAGTAAGATTGTAACATAAACCATTTTAACACATAGAAATATATTGAAATTTTAATTTGCAACAAGTTTTTCGAGCGGTTTCGATACATCATTTAAAAAAAGAGAGACAGAATCAAGAATCAATCACAGAATTCTGTGGAATATTTTGTCACGTGCGACAGTGACTCAAATCAAATTTAAGAAAAAGATACTTAATATTTTTAAATCAAACTAAATGCATTTTTTAGATAAATGAATGCATTACATTTCAAAATAAATTGAATCAAAATATTCGTTCACGTTTTGCCGAAATTAGTGTTAGAGCTGGTCGCCGAAAAAACGACTTCTTCTGAGTCGCGTGCGAATGTCTTGGTTATTTTAAATTATCTTGAAAACGAAAAATTTCCCAAAATCAACCTAAGCATCAATTATAGTGCTAATCAAGACCTATAAGTTTCCCCTTTTGTCAAAACAAAATAATGTTTTGGCATATGTTTTATTTCACTTTGAATGCGTACGAATGTCGCATTCGACATTAGAGAATTACCCATATACTAAAAACAATATACAGTTATAATCAAGGCCACAAACCTCAAAAATGTTCATGAAGGATTTGTTAAATGGAGACTTCGGTTCCGTTCCCGGATCGGTTTCATGAGTTCCTGTAAGCAAAAATTTTGGTTCGAGCCACAGAAAATTATGTTACTGTCAAAAAATTTCTTTGCATATTAAAATCAAAACTAAAATTTAAAAATCTAAATTAAAATACAAAACTAATAACCAACTATCAGAGATCGCAAACAAGACTTATGAGTCGGAAAAAAATCAAAACAGTTCAAAACTTTGGGTTTTAAGTTATCTTTAACTTGTTTTTTAGGTGGTTATAATATAAATTGAAAATAAATCATGCTTTTAAAATTGTATCTAAAAGTTACACCATAACTCTTGTTTTAAACTTTCAAAATAACAATTAAAAACAAAACTCTTTCAATTTTTTATTATTTATGCATTTTTTTATGTATGAAAAACCGTGATTAACCTTTATAAATGAAACGTCTACTAAACGGTTTTTTTTACGGTTTCAGTTACGGTTTCAATCTGTTTTAGCTGGTTAAAGGTTACGGTTTCGGCTGGGGTTTTAATCCCTGATTAATACTAAATAAATAATAATACTAAATAAAAAGTTAAACTTAATTATATACTGAATATTTAATAATAGCACGATATAAAAATACATACAATTAAAGTAATAATATTATTCCGATTTTTTTTTTGTCTTGAAAATCGCGAGAAGAATTATATTCCCTAAAATTCAGAAATATTTTTTTATATTAAAATAAAAATCTTTGAATTTGCGGGCAACCTTCAGTTATGTAAAAATCCATCGGTAAATCGTGTTGTTTGTTATATAAATTTTTTTTTGAGAACAGGAAATACGATGCAAACATTTTAATGAGTCTTGAAAATTACATTTACATTATATCCATAAAGAAATCTAAGAGTCACATTTACTCGATACACAATTTGGATTTATGTACATTACTAATATAATCTATATGTCTTCACATTTAATACAAAGTATCTACCCCATTATTAATCAATTACGACATACAGTAGCGGACAAAGAAATCCGGAGACAACAAAAGAGCGGTTTTTGGATGTTATTGGGTGCAAAAAAATTCTTCGAACAATTCTAAGAGTCAAAACAAAAATTCAAAAAATCATAAAAAATACTAGCAAAGAGAAGAATTTTTTTTGCATCTTAACATTTTTTGTTTGAGCCCGAGGAATAAAGTTTAAAAAGCAAACTTTACAAAATTTCAAATTTTCAATGGGTAAATAATGGGTTAATTAAAGTTTTGTATCATTCAAACGGCTCCTAGGTTTCATACGTTTTTCCTATGGTCGAATAAATAAAAACTAAAAAAATGGATCTCAAAGGATCTCAAAGGAGACTATGTTGAGAAATGAAATGTTAATTTATCAGAAAAACAAAGTCACGAACTTATTAGCCCGCCCTCGTCCATTTAATATCAGGGAGCAGCTCGACCAGTATAGGGTGAATTATCCTTCTATGTATTCTCATTTTGTTGCTTTTATTCTCCATCATTTTCTGTTCACATATTTTTTAACATCTATCATTACATCATAATTCCTTTTTGATCTATTATATTTTACACCAATAACTAAGAAATTTTTATCATTTACTTTGAATGGAAAGGTCAAATCTAAAATTTCCCACTCTGTGTAGATATTTCTTAATTTAAGCACGACTTTTACCGTTAACCTGCCGCCATCTTGTGTCTGTTTCACCCAGTCTGAATCTAACGGCACTTACGCTCTATTCCACATGTTTGCGAGGCGAAAAAAGAATATAAGAAAGCTCATTAAAAAATGAATGAGAAAGGCAAAAGAAATGTAAGAGAAATGTACACAAATTATTTGAAAAGATATTAAAAGTGACAAACGACAAGTTGTGTGTGTGTGTGTGTAGTGTGTGTGTGTGTGGTCAGTGATTGCTTGAACTCATTAGCAACAGCCATAAAATGTGAGCAGGAAGAAAGGGAGGAAGAGAGTGGGTGTCAAGGGGGTTGGGGCAAGAGGGATGCTTGGTTAGTTGTGTGTAAATTTCACACTGTTGGCCAAGTTATTTTAATTAGGCACTTGGCACTTACTCAAAAGCCATGGGCCAAAGCATTACAGCTCAATTTGCCACCCCCGCAGTTAACAGGGGAGGGGAGCGAGAGGCCAGGGGAGGGGCAACCCCCTCGGGATGCGCTTAAGTGGCTTTAGCATCATGTTGGGTTGAATGTTGGGTGTTGGGTGTTTAATGCTGGCAATGGCTTTGAAGGTGTCGTAATTGCACTCAGCACTCGTCAGATGCTCGATAAAGGAAGAGTCGGGCTGGGGAAGGGGAGAACGAAATGCAGGAGGCAAAGGAAACGGAGGAGAAGGAGAGAAGGAAGCATGGGGAAGTCAAGGGGGAATGTTTCAACGCAAACAAATTAAAAAGCACTTAACAGATGAACAGATGAGGAGATCAGAAGATGAGAGATGAGAGCGAGGATTGGCAGCACCTCCTGGCTCCTGCGAGGCGCCGTCGTCGCTCCCCTTGCCCCATGCGTTGCCTCGCCCAAAGATCATTTAAGATCTCTGTCAACGCTGCGAGCTGTGTACATACATATCTACATATATCTGTGCAGCCTCGACATTGAGCTCGTAAATTTCCGAGACTTTTGGCCGTGGCGTGTGGCGTCAGTCAAACCGAATTCAAATTGCCCAAGTTAACATCCTGTTGGCGGCTCTCTGTTTGGTCATCTCGCATCTCGAGTCGAGTTGAGTCGAGTTGATTCGAGCTTCTTAATTGAGGTTTAACACAACATTTACCGCTTTTCGCTAATCGCCTTGATGCCGCCGACGACGCTGACGACGACGACGACTGGGTGTGGCAGTCCCCGACATCGACTCCGTCTCCGACTTCGTCTCAGCTTAGCTCCAGCTCTAAATGCCCCTTGGCCTGCCCCTGCCTTAACCCTAAACCGCCCTCTATGTGATTTCATTCATAAAAATCGCGCTCTCTCTTTCCATTTTCCTGTTTTGTCTGTGTTTATACCCGTTACCCGTAGACTAAGGGTATATTGTATTCATTGCAATGTATGTAACATAAAATATAAAAAAATCCGGAAAATTTAGCCCGAATTCAATCCAAAACGATGTCAGAAGTGGGGTCATCTCGGATTTTCTTAAACCAAGTATGAAATACTTGATTTTTTCAATCCCGAATTCAATCCTGAAATTCTTAAATGCAGTCAAAAAAATTTTTATTAATTATACTGCGGTGCCACAGAAATCTCACCTGAAAAATGACATAAATTTCATACAAATTTACGTCAAATTCAAGTGAAAGAGATTTCTGTGGCACCCCAGATAATGTTTTTCGATACATTTAAAATTTTTTTTTTAATTTTTTTTTAAGATTTTTTTTTTAAAATTTTTTTTTTCTAAACGTTTTTCTTATACGTTTTTTTTTTAAATAATTTTATTTCTTAATAGATATTTTTTTTCAAATTCTTTCTTTTAATATATTTTTATTTTTACCTCTTTTTTTTAATTGACGGGGGGAATCGAACCCAGATTTTTTTCAAACTGGAGTCGGCGACTCTAACCATTGAGCCAACGGACCTGTTGAATTGAGAGAGGCCGATACAGGCTTGATTATTCAGCTTAATCCTGAATACATACTTAAAAAATGCAGGCTTAAATCAAGTATTTTAGGCTTGATTTTAGAATGCCTTTTTTTTTCTAGCACCTTAGACTCTTTTTGGTGGTGAACATTACGTTTGATGAATATCAGTCCTTCAAACGAATATCAGTTTTCAAACAATGCGAGCACCTGAATGTACGCAGAACTTTTTATACAAACTTCGTTTAAAATTCATTGACAATATGGTTACGTTTTTAAATTGAGTAAGGGGTATCTGATAGTCAGAGACTCAACTATAGTGCTCCTACTTGTTTTTGTTTTGGATTTCGGCTTAATAACAACACGTCATGTCATTTCATTTTCGGCCAGGCTCTCAGACACCTCCGCACTCCCCTCTAGCCCCTCAACACCCCCTCATACCTCAATTCCTGATACCCATTGAGAAATGTTCATCACGCAATGTCGCGTCCGCGTCTGCGGCTCTTTTCATCAATTTTGTTGTTGTTGTTGTTGTTTTTCTTATTATTAATGTTGTTGTTATTCTTTCTTGTTGTTGTTGTTGTTGTTCTCGTTATTATTGCTGCCGGGCCTCTTATTGTATTTATATTAAATAATATTGACGTTTGCCCATTATTGACCCTCGTTAGAAACAAATACGCACCAAATTAAATTTATGATTTTTTTAATGATTTTTGATAGTTTGTCCTTTTTTTTCGATTTCTTGGCTGTCTGTTTTGCGCTGGTTTATTGTTTTGAGTGTTACTATTTGTACATACGTAAGTATACATATATAGCTGAAATTTATTTAGCTGAAATTTAAATTCTCGTTATTTCAGTGAGTTTACTTGAAAAAGAAAAAAAAGTACTTAAAAATAATGCTTGAAATACGAATAACACAGTTGTATGTATGTATATTTTGTGTTATTTATGTTAGACTAACGTTTAAATACTAGTTTCATTTCATTATTAAAACAAATCTGCATTTTTTTTCAAAACTTCTAAACATAAATTTAAAACAAAATGTCGCTAAAAATAAAATGATTTTGTTCAATTAGAGCAAACGCATTTTTATATTCATTTATCAATTCTTTCTTTAGAAAATCTCCAAAGTACGAAATAAGCTGATTGATGAGGACTTTAAGTACTATTACCATTGGATAGTTCCATTTGTGATGCTTTTCTGGTGATCCTGTGAAACAAATATGACGTCTTTTGGATCTGATAGCAAGCCACAACTTATAGTAGAAGTCTTAAAACTTTCTTATATCGAGAGTCCACTATATACATACATACTTTATCATGGTGGGTGGAGCATCATGCTATGGGCATGTTTTTCAGCTTCAGGTGTTGGTCCAATAAATAAAATCATGAACCAAAGGTTTGCCACAGTCTGTAAATATTTTAGCAATACAATTCCACATTATTCCGAGCAGAAAATGCCGTGAAAGTTAAACACTCAACACTGAAATATACGAAATCAATAATAATAATAATAATTCATATAATACTTAAATATAAAACTTCATTTAGAAGTTCACCTTAGGGAAGTTCAACTGTACAAACCATTTGAGATATTTGAAAATTAACAAAGTTCACAAAAAATAAAATGAAATTTAATTTAGTTAATAGATGTTAGTTAATAGTTACTAAATGCCATAAATAAAGCGCATGTTAAATCAACAACAAACGCAACATTAACTTCACTTTGGAGTTAAAATCAATGAACATACGCGCATTTTTTAAAATTTTTTGTTTAGTTTTTTTAAGTTTGTTTGAGGAGAATTATTTATGCGTGCGTTGGAGGCGATTCGATTGTGTGTTATCGCTAGTTATATATCACGATGACAAAACAAAGAGCGCGACTAACAATGTCCAAGACAAAATGGTACAAACCTTAACAGCAATAACAACAATAGACCACGAAGCGAGCGTCAAACGAGAGTATCGTAAAACTATCGTATTCGAGCTCAAAGGTGATACGAGAGGCGAAAGTATCGTCAAATTATCGCATTCGAGCTTGAATATGATATACCCACTGCACCACGAAGCGAGTGTCAAGCGAGAGTTCGTAAAACTATCGTATTCGAGCTCAAAGGTGATAAGAAAGGCGAAAGTATCGTCAAATTATCGCATTCGAGCTTGAATACGATACATGAATAGGGGGAAAAATTATATTAACGAAAAGTAAACAACAGATGCTGTTGTTGTTGTTTTGTTTGCTTTCGTTTTCTGCACGTTTTACCGAGCGACGCACAGAAAGAAAACCAACAACATAACATACGTGCGTTCGTTTCTTTTGGGGAGCAACGCAAGAGAAAAAAACCAACAACATTCGTTTGTTTTTCGTTCCTTTTTCAATTGTCCGTTATTCCTACTTCCTACGTTTTGTTCGCATGCCTTCCGTTCCTCGCACTTTTTACTGACCGGCAATCGACGCAGACGTTTTTAGTGAAGTTAAAAGTGTTTCATCACATAAATAAATTTGACGGTAAGTAGTTAATCTATTAGTTTATATTAATAATGTGCACCATCAAAATATTGAGTGATTATTGTTAAATCACTATATGCAACAGCCTCAACAACAAAATGTTTAATTTTGTGCGTACTTGTCATTGAACAACTCAATAATTTGAAGGTGCTCTTTATACATTGTGAACGCTGCTGTGATGTGTTTTCATATTTATATTTTTTATAATTAAAGTGTGGATGGAACTCACAACATAAACATAAAGGAAGTATACGTTTCAATATATTTAATTAATATATTCATATATTCTAAGCAACCATTTTGTAATTTTTGTTATGGCCCCAAAACGTAAAAGTCGCCGTTACATATGCGAAGCAAAGCATATTCAAAAAAATGCAGAGAGTAGAAAAGTTAGTGATAGCAGCTCAGATGAGATACCGCCCAATAATTTTTTTATTAATGATTTAAATAATTCATGCCTAGTTGAAGATTCTAGTTCAAGCGATTTTAATACACGTTTAGCTCAGTGGTTTTCCGCAAATAATGTTAGCACAAGACCTTCGAATGAGTTGTTAAAGTTATTGTCCGAAAAAATTCCAGGGCTGCCACAAGATGTCCGATCATTAAAGTGTACTCCAAGAGGGATTATTAAAAGAGTTGTAATGCCAGGAAGCTATGTACACTACGGTGTTAAAGATGCCTTAACAGACTTTTTCAGCAATTTTTGCTATGAATCTAACAGCTTAAGCTTAAATTTTAATGTGGACGGACTTCCGTTGTTCAAAAGCTCACGCGAACAGACATGGCCCATTTTATTTAATATAAATGGCACTAAGCCAATATTAGTAGCTGGTTTATATGTTGGCAATTCAAAGCCTAACGATCCAAATGATTACTTAGAGGAATTAGTGAGCGAATTAATAGATTTGATTAGGGATGGAATAGTGTACCAGGACAGAAAACTAAACATTAGTGTTAGAGCTTTTATTTGTGATGCCCCAGCCCGTGCATTTATCTTGGGTGTTAAACATCACTCTGGGTTTTATTCGTGCAATCAATGCACTCAAAAAGGCAAAAGCTTTCAAAGGCGTATAATATTCGAAAAGTCAGATAGCCTCCCTCGAAGTAATAGTAGTTTTAGAAATCGCCTACAGCCAGAGCATCACAACATTCAGGATAAATTAGTATTAGAAAGTTTGCCAATAGATATGGTTAGTCAGTTTGCCTTGGACTATATGCACATAGCTTGCCTTGGGATTATGAAAACCTTATTAGTTGCATTAGTAAGAGTAAGAGGTCATAGATTTTCTTTGAATCGGCCATCTATAAGCACAATTAACACAAAATTAATTTCATTTCGTAATTATATGCCTAGGGAATTTAATAGAAAACCAAGATCTCTTGATGAGCTTGAAAGATATAAAGCGACTGAGTTCCGAACATTTATTTTATATACAGGACCCATTGTGTTTAAAAACATTCTAGACTCCGACCGATATAATCACTTTTTATTGTTCAGCTTAGGCATGAGACTTCTTCTCCATAGTGAAAATTGCATCACTAAAAACCAACTCGCTTCCAGTTTGCTAAATAATTTTGTAGAACAAGTTCCATCATTATATTCATTTTCTATGCTTACTTTTAATTTTCATTGCTTAACGCACTTAAGCAAACAAT
>JBAMBL010000444.1:17500-47057 GCA_037043405.1 Drosophila subquinaria | reverse complement strand
GCTAGCAATTGTAAGATCTTTACTGATCGCAATCTTCGTGGAGAGTCTTTTTTGACTCTTTTTAATGTTAAAAAAAAGATTAATCTCCTGTGTGATTTAAAAAAGAGTCATAAATGATCCATGTGTATGCCTAAAATGAGATTACAATAACAAAATATACAGCGAACTTGAATTGATCATGTTACGGACCGAAATGTGATTGCTTTGATTCTTTCTATGAGCGCATATTTCGAACAGTTTGCTGAAGCAAATGAGATTAACAACAACAAAATACAGAGCCATCTCAAAACGATCAGGTTGTTGACCGAAATGTGTTTGCTTTGTTTTGCATATTTTGAACACTTTCGCTCCCTTCGTTGGAATTTTTACTGCAATATTTTGAATTTTGCTTAGCGTTTGACGGTGCAACTGGAAATGTAACTGTTTAATCTCTTTACTTCTTTTGCATTTCGTCAAATCTGAAGTGTTTGCTTTTAAGTTGTCGGTTTAGTACCTAATTGTCTGACGGTCAAGTAAGTCGCTGCTGTTTTTTTAAGAATAAAACACAAAATTTTATGTTAATGTTATGTTATGTTTTCACGCCTCTTCTGAGTCATGTCGTTCAGTGATTTTCATTATGAGCCAAGCTCCGATTTGCAGTCATGTAAGTATTAAAAGTATTTTTTTTTTTAATATAAACTTATGTTTCTTTTCAGTGGAAAACGTTCCACAGCCCACTGCTGCAAGTTCTCATTTGCAGTCTTGTAAGTATTAAAAGAAATTTTTTTTTTATATAAACTTATGTTTCTTTTCAGTGGAAAACGTTCCAAAACCTAATTTTTTGCAGCTCATTTGGGAGGAGCTCACATCATTGAGAAAGGAAGTCACTAAACCGAGCGCTGAGCGATTGTTCGTGGTTACGACCATTAAGAGTACGTACATATATTTTCATAAATTCTTCAGTACATTTAACTAACAACTTTTCTTTTATTAGACGTTTGCTATATAAAATTCTTGGCAACGGACAAGGTTATGAATGGGGTACTCCAAAAGCATTTTGTACATGCTGGCGACCGCGTTGCGGCAAAAAGAAAACGTACAAATTAAATTATTAAATTAAAAAGCTGTAATATTAAGAATTAAATAAATTGAATAAAATTATTGAATAAATACAAAATGATAATAATTATTTTTTTAGCAGCAAACAATTGGGAATAAGATCCAATTATGACTCGTAACTGACTCTCAAGTGCGACTCAAATAAGACTCGAAGGTGACTCTCAAATGACTCTCAAATATGACTCAAATGTTATTCACAAACGACTCTCAATTGCGACTCTTTTAAGACTCAAATGTGACTCAAATGTGATTCACAAATGACTCTCAAATAAAAAGATTTGCTCAGAACTAAGACTCCAAACTGAGTCTAAACTGATCAAAAAATAGAGTCATAAATGACTCTTCCAAAGGAGTCTTTGCTAGGGTACCGTTTTCTCACAGGAAACAATCATTTGAGATTCGAAAAAGCGCTCATTTAGATTCATTTTAATCAGTCAAAAGACTCTTTTAAGACTCTTATGTGATTCGAAATGCTTACTGGGATGTTGCATATAAACTAACACACACACACTAACACACACAGCAGCCATTGTGTGCAATGTTGCGTGCATCTGAGTCTGAAACTGAACGAATGTGAATGTGAATAAGTGTGAGTGTGAGTGTGAATGTGAGTCTATTTTGAATCGTTCGTTCGTGGGTTGTTTGTTTGCGTGCCATGTCGCACTGACCCTTTGATTTATCAAATGAAATTGTTAATTTGCAGCCAAAGCCAATTTAAGTTGCACATGTGGCACAGCCGCAGCAAAGTTGCAACAACAACAGCAACAACAGCAACAGAAATAAACAATAATTGACTACAACAACAACAACATGAAGTGCAGTTAATGCAGTTTCAATTTCAATTTCAATTTGCTGCCTTTCAATCCGCTGATGATGTCGGCTTAAACTTTTGGCTATAACTCGTTGCGTTGCCGGCCACAAAACGAAATTTTCAATTAAATTCTGCGTTGGGCCAATTAATCGATTTCGATTTCGATTTAAATTTTAATTTAAATCAATTGCCGATTGCAGATTTGTTATTGTTAATTCTAGCAAAATGCATTTGTTTTACTTGTGGCTTAGTGCGTGTGTGTGTGTGTGTGTGTGTGTTTAATATAGAGTTCAATATCAGACACAAAAATGCATTTACCATAACCAGATTTATGGCGATTTTAATTGGCATTGATTGCAAAATAACAATTGCATTTAATAACACACACAACACACGCACAACACACACAACACGCAGACACACACACAACACGCACACGTAAGTATATTCAATAGAAGTTTATCATAAAACATTACTCAATCAAAGTTGCTTGCATAATTCTCCTATTCTCTCTTTTGTAAACAATTAGCTTTCTGAGAATTGAAACTGAGAATTCTGAATTCTGTTGCTTAACAATAAGTTGGACTCCTGTTATCAGTTGCATAACTAAGAATTTTCCACATATGTGATTTGGACACAACTGAAGTTGTTTAATTAAATTGCAATAAAAACGAAATTTACTGGCAAAAACCTAGTTTAACGTCATTAAAATAAATGAATGCAGAATGAATTTTTGAGAGATTTAATATGGGTCAGTTTGATGATAATTTTGATAGTTTTTGGTCAGGTTGATAAGGCCGTTGTTTTTTATTTTAAAAATAATAATAATAATAAATTGTCATTTTTATTTTACAAATTTTTTTCCTACGCGTTTCGGCGACATTCTTGGCCTTCTTCTGGGAGTCTGTTAACATAAAATCATATATATGTGTTTACATTGCATGAACACTAATACACATTAGTGGTTCACTGTAACAAGAAACACTTGAGCTTATGTCTTGCATATTTTTATAGCTTGGATATTTAAGAATGTCGTCCCAAAAAGGTTTTTGAAATTCAAAATACTTAAGGAGATATGGCCGTTTTTGTCCAGCAATGTTTTTCGAGCTGGCGGCACTGATTGCGCCCGTAGTTCTGAACCGATTTTGATAAAACAAAATGAAATCGACGCAGAATTGTCACCAATATGGCACCTAAGTCAATCATAATTTTAAACATTTGTTTACTATTTTTTTTTTACACTAAACTAAAAAAAAATTTGCCCAAAATCAATTTTTCATTTTTCAATGGCCCTCATTTTGTAAAAAACAAACGCAAAATTATGATTGAGGCAGGGGCTTGAATTACACCTGTACTGTTTCAATGATTTCAAATGATTCGTAGTGGAGTTATTCGTGCTGCCATCAGCATACCTTTTTTTTCGACATCCAACTTTGAAGGCCGACAACATTTTGAACAGGCCTCGTACAGAGAAAAAACAATTTTTTTATTTAATTCAACATGTTCTTAATACAATTAAGAAAACATAATTTAAATAACTATTTCCGTTTTCAAATAAGATTTTTTTTAAAAAAGGTCCAAAAACAGCGTTACAAGCAACAATACCCCCTTAAAATACATATACCGGGGTGCCACTGAAATCGCTTTCGCTTGAATTTCACTTAAATTTGTATGAAATTTAAGTGGATTTCATGCGAAAGCGATTTCTGTGGCACTTCTGATATATTCAAAAACTTAGCGGCTAACAATTGTGTTGTGTGGTGTCATCGTTATTGCACTTCTGGTTCATCGTCATTAGTTTTTTATTAGTTAACTTGGTTTTAATATAATTGTTTACACCTTTACTATTGCGTTTGTTTCAAGTCTTCCTTATGGTTTATCGTGTTCTTGTTTTTTATTAAAATTTTTATTGAAAGTAAAAAGGAAAACTTGATTCCATTTCCCTTAGTTGAAATGAAATGTTGTGTTAGTTGTGAGTTTCAATTTCCATAGAGGCAATTTCGTTTAACGACATTACACATCGTTATCAG
This sequence comes from Drosophila subquinaria, assembly GCA_037043405.1. NCBI lineage: Eukaryota > Metazoa > Arthropoda > Insecta > Diptera > Drosophilidae > Drosophila > Drosophila subquinaria. Next base: position 43,118 of record JBAMBL010000444.1, on the reverse strand, counting down.
AGCCTGGAGTCATATTAACTCAAATGCGAGTCCGTGAATCTTTCCGTCGACGGTTCAACGTAACGTAACGCAACGTGTGACAAGCCACATTTCAGATTTCAGATTTCAGTCCAAAGAGAGTCTTTTGTTTGACGCCAAATTCAATTAACGCTTCTCGCACATGTTGGCCCACAGCCAATTTACAGTTAACCAGCATTTGAATGACTTTCGAGGCAAGAGGCAGAGGGAGGGGAGTGGCAGAGGGAGGACTGGGGCTCCCTTTTGATAAGCCATAAAATGTAATGCGACATCATGGTCGTAAAATCTGCCGACGACAATAACAACAACAACAGCAACAACAACAACAACTCAATGAAGTTGCCACATACAATATAAAGTCATAAAACGGAAGTCCGGGGAAGAGGAAGCGGAAGAGGAAAGAGGCATAAAGCAGGCAAAATAAATATGCATGATGTATGACAGAGAGACAGAGAGGCGAGTTGTATAGACTAGTATTCTTTCTATTTGCCAAAAGAATACTTGAAATTCCATAGGAAAATGGCACAGGGAACAGGGAACAGGGAGCATGGAATTCACCCCTGAAAGTATGCAGCAAAATCGTCAAGTGCTGATAGGGAAGGTATTTCCACAGGTGTTGCCAGCAGCTGATTTAAATTATTCGCATGTTTGGCTTTTAGCCGTGGCCTCTGCATAAATTCCCCAGCTGGGCAATGGCTTTTCCAACCAGCTAACCAGTTACCAGAGTCCAGCGACCGCAAGCTGACCGTAAGCAATTGGCCAAGATAAGATGTAATGGCTTTTCATGGCACGGCCCTCATGGTTATCTAGAGGAATTACGAGCTCTGTCTGTCTGTCCAGCCAGAGTCTGACCAGAGTCAGAGCCAACAGAGCAACAGCTTTAAGTTGCCGACCAAGTCAATGACACTTGGCCAAGTGCAATGCCAAAGCAGCCACCCACTTAACGTGGCCAATACTCCATGTTCTCGTAACAAGTTGCCAGTTTAATGGCCGCTGAATGATTTAGCAGAATACTCTGAGTCTCCGAATTTAGCCAAGTAAGTGCGCTGTTCTGTTGCCAAGTTGCCAATACCAATACCAATTCCAATACCAAAACCAACAACCAAAAAGGAGTTCCAGTTTTAACGGCTGTGCATTTCCCACGTGTCTCAGGCCACGTTTGAATCATTTTGATTCATTTGAGCTGCACACGGCCGCCATTTACATTTACATTCAAACATTTTGGATCAATACCACAACGCATAATGGCAAATAAACTGCACCCCACATCCTCCTACACCCCACACCCGCTGCTGCATTAGGGGTGCTCAATTTGTAGCATTTTTATTGTGCTGTGCAAGCGAAACGCGGCAAACTCCCTTTCGATTCAGCCGAGTCAATTGACTCGAGTCCACACGGCATTTGTGGGCTGATATCTCAGGTGCTCGGTTTCGCACATGTATTTACATTATCAATGCAGCAGAAACAGAGGGAGAAACAGGGAGAGAAACAGAGAGAGAAACAGAGAGAGAAACAGAAGGAGAAACCAGCCAAAACAGCCAACAATCCACAGGATATTTGGGTCTGACTTTGCCTCAACAGTTTGCTCGTCAAGTCCTTGTTCAGGGCCAACACACACACACACACACACCCACACACACACACACACACACACACATATATTACTTGCATCTTTGATGAGCTGCAAGGTCCTCGAGGGCAGCACTTGGAAACTTCTCCCACAATTAAAAGTATCAAAGTTGCACTTTGAAGTGCACTTTACATGCTAAAACACACACACACACACGCACACACACACAGATACACACACACACATTCTCAGTCTCATTCTCTGTCTCATTGCCAACCAGGCAACAATTCAATCGAAGTTCAGAGTTGGCTGCTTAAGTGACAAAACCACAAATTTTAATTGCCACATTGCTCAAAGAGACACAACAATTGGCCAATCAAATATTTGGCAAAACTTTGTCGTGGTCTTGAGACTGAAATTGTTGGTTAAGAAAGTGCGTTAGACTTGTCGGCTTTAAACTGGTTATTCACTTGTATTTATATTAGCCTCTAAAAAAGCAGATGGGGTATTCAACTTGGAGGAAATTATTGAAACAGAAACTGTATTTCTGACCATCCAAAAATTTCTATTGGAATTGCTTAACGTTTTAAGATAAAGATTATTAATTTGGCTTTTATTACGAGTGTAATTAAAAATTTTGTTAATTTGATGTGGACATTTTAAATGAAATTAATAACTATGGGTATTTCCAGCATGGAGAATGCGACATTTGTTCGTCTTTAATTGAAAAAAAAAAATGGCAAAAGTTGAAATTTTCAAAAATGTTTTCTCACGTGTTTATTGCATTTTATCTACACTATACATATTTATTATAAAAGGTCAGCTTTAAAGACTTCTCGTTTTCGAATTATTTATAGAAAGCAATGCATCGCGAACGCGACTAAAAATGGAAGTCATGTTTGACTTCATCTTAAAAAATGAAAAGTCTGCGAATTGTTGCAAGTAATTTGGAAGAAAATACTCTTAAACCATAAAAAGTAATTTAGCTTTCCATTTTAGAAATAATTTTGATATGTTACTATCATTTTATTTATTTTACAAGTTTTATTTGTAATTTGTAACGCGACATCGCGAACGCGACAAGATTTCTACATAGTTTGTGCCAAGAATTTGTTCATCAAATTTTATTTGATATATCGAAAACAGCTTGTAAAACTCGTTTTAAATTAAACTTTCAATATATTGCAATGTATTAAAATGGTTCATGTTACAATCTTACCATTTTACTTAGTGTAATCGAAAGAATGCAAACGGTTTTGGAAATCAATTTTAAAGAAAATGGTCAAAAATATCGAAAAAGTGAATATATTCCAATATATAATCTATATGTTCATCCTATTGAATTTCTTCTAGCGTCTATTGATTAAATAAATAACTTGAATACATTTTAGGAAGAAAATTTTACAAGATGTAAGTTTTTTTTGATCAATTTTACGTTTTTGGGCGAGGTGGACCTTTTTCTGGAAATGCCCATATATAAAATAATGAGGCTAACTTAAATTTAATTTATAATCCATAATTTTAAACCTTAAATCTTGAATCTTAATTCTAAACCTTATCAAATCTTAACCGATTTCCATGTGGAATAACTTGATGTTCATATTCTGATGCTAACTTGTATACAGTAACTAAATTGTCAATTAATTCTACAAAATTGAGTACTTTTTTTTACTAATCTCAAGGAACACATGTTGCTATAAGTAGAATAACAATTGTACATTAATAAACTCTACTTTAAAGAGGATTCTACTTTATTCCACAGTTTCACACACAAATGAAATTGGAATTTCACAAAGAAACTCTTAACTTTCCCTCTTTCTCTTTTTTTAACTGCTTTCTCTTGCCACACAATAAACTTTATTCCGTTCCCCATTCACACCTTTTCTTTTTGCGGCTTTTCATCAATGTTGTGGGAAATATGTCTGGGGCTTTTCCTCCTCCTCCCCCTCCGTGCAGTTGTTTGTCGATTTCCCCTCCAGTTTTTTTCTTTTCCGTCCGTCTTTTAACAACAATTATTTTCAATTTGAGATCTGCTAGGCATGAAATTAATTTCGTTTGCTTTCTCAGTCCCCGTCTCAATAGGAGAACAAATACACGTAGGAGCTCTAATCCCTTGCCACACAGAAAACACAAAGAACTGGGCTGGGAAAGTGGGGAAAATGGGGAAAAATGGGGAAAAGTGTTGGCGTGCACTGAAATCAATCTTTGTTGACATTTGTAGGCTGCTCTTAACCTTCACACTGTTCATAATTGAAGGCTCTATTGTTGAACCAAACAAAAGGCAAACTTGGCCACAACAATTGAGTTTCTTCCCTTCGGTTTGAACTTGCCACTTATCGCCGGACGGAATGAATGGCTACGAATGTAACGAATACGCAAGTGAGTGCACTCGTCTATATTTGTATATATTATCCTAATTCATCTCATCTGGCTGGCATCTTTTTATTATGCGATTCATTTTCATCCACTTTATTTCAAGTTTATCTAAATTTGAGAGCCCCTGAATTTCCTGCCCCTTTTTCTGCACTCCATAAAATACGATTACTAATCGCTTTGTCTACTCTGTGTTTTGTTTGCCTTGGTTCTGGCTCTTTTTCTGGTCTCTTGGTCTGTTCTCTGTTCTCGTCTGGTCTGGTCTGGTCTGGTCTGGTTTTCTCTGGCTGCGGGCCCTTTTTGCAATCTCTTAGTCATCCCCCCATCCTCAACCCCACTCCCACTGAAGGACACGCCCACTGCACAAGAATTTGCCAGCTCATCATTTGTGCAACGCTGTGTAATTAAAGGCGCTCCAAAAAGCTCCAGCTCGACCACAGAGTGAGTGAAAGAGACAGAGAGAGAGTCCAATCCCAAGCCCAAGTCCCAAGCTCAGCCCCAAGGCACACTACCAAAAAGGACTTGAGTGAGTTGCTTAGTCCTGTGTATCCTGGCCATGTCTTTAACTGTGTGTGTGTGTGTGTGGCGCCTTTTCATGTTGATTATGCTAATTTCAAGTTGACTCTGAACACGAACACGAACACGAAATCCTAGTGAACATGTTATGCCATGTTCAACAGCAGCAACTACACTGCAGAAAAATAATCAGTCAACATAAAAACACTTTGATTTAAAAATATTTATTTATTTATTTATTTATCAGGCTAAAAGCAGCCGACACAACCATTAATTTGAAATTAAACATTAAAATAAAAAATATATATATTTAATTTACAAATTAAATTAAAATTTAAATTAAAATCTTCACAATATTAATGTTAAATTATGACTAAAGGCGATTAGAATGTTAATTATTCAGCATTAAAATAAGCGATAAATGTTAGTCTTTAAATTACGAAAATTCTTGTAGAAACCCAATAGTCAAAATATTAGCTGAAGTTAATAGAAAAACTGAACTTTTAATGCAAACTTTGGAAAATTTTAAAACAGAAAAAAAATGTTAAAATTGTATAAAAAAAAATTCGTCTTGTTTAATTTGTTAAAAAAATTAAAAAGGTCTATTTACAACAGCGGTGGGCACGCAGTGGCTCCGGGAGCAGCGACTGCTCCCAACTATTTTCCGGCCTATTCGTTACCGTGAAGTCGTACAAAAGACTCGCTGTGGATGTTGTTGTAGTTGTTATAGTTGTGCTCCTGAATTCAGATTTCGTGCCAACCGCTGATTTACAGTAGAAAAAAAAAAAAAAATTATTTTCAATGTTTCGAATTTTAGATAAATGCCTAAAAAGATATAAAACTTAAGTGAAGTCTGTCTTAAATTGTCTAACATTTTTTAATTAATGCATTATTCAAAACTAATGAATTTATTTAGTATCCCCAGATTCTTATATTTTAATTCTTAATTTAATGATTTTTTTATTCTTTCAGTTAATTTAAAGTTGTTTTTTATTACAATTAATTTATTTCGTATTATGTTTCTTAAATGTATTTTAATTTTTATAAATTCATTTGGTCAACTATATTTAGTTGACAATAAATAAATAAATTAAATAAATAAATTAAATATATAAAATAAATAAAATAAATAAAATAAATAAAATAAATAAAATAAATAAAATAAATAAAATAAATAAAATAAATAAAACAAATAAAATAAATAAATAAATAAATAAAATAAATAAAATAAATAAAATAAATTAAATTAAATAAATAAAATAAATAAAATAAATAAAATAAATAAAATAAATAAAATAAATAAAATAAATAAAATAAATAAAATAAATAAAATAAATAAAATAAATAAAATAAATAAAATAAATAAAATAAATAAAATAAATAAAATAAATAAAATAAATAAAATAAATAAAATAAATAAAATAAATAAAATAAATAAAATAAATAAAATAAATAAAATAAATAAAATAAATAAAATAAATAAAATAAATAAAATAAATAAAATAAATAAAATAAATAAAATAAATAAAATAAATAAAATAAATAAAATAAATAAAATAAATAAAATAAATAAAATAAATAAAATAGATAAAATAAATAAAATAAATAAAATAAATAAAATAAATAAAATAAATAAAATAAATAAAATAAATAAAATAAATAAAATAAATAAAATAAATAAAATAAATAAAATAAATAAAATAAATAAAATAAATAAAATAAATAAAATAAATAAAATAAATAAAATAAATAAAATAAATAAAATAAATAAAATAAATAAAATAAATAAAATAAATAAAATAAATTAAATTAAATGAATTAAATAAATTAAATAAATTAAATAAATTAAATAATTTAAATAATTTAAATAAATTAAATAAATAAAAAAAATAAATAAATAAACATTTGTAGCACGAGATCATCGAACTTTTGACACCGTTCGGAAATGAATTTGTCCCTGACTCTCATATCTATATGCACAGTGTAGAGCAGTAACTGGAGAAGTAACTGGAGCAGAGGCAGAAGGTGAAGGTGGCGGAGCAACTGAAGCAGCAGCAGGAGCAGGAGCAGCTGTAGACCTGTCAGCCGCATAAATCCGTCCAGAGGACACCGAGCCATTCACAAAGGTTTGTCGCTGTCGATGTCGCCGTTGCCGTCTTTTGCCTTTGCTTTGGCAACATCCGCTTCACTTCCGTCGCACTTCCACTTCCGCCACACACACACACACACACCAACACACACCTACACTCACACACACACACATAATGCCGCTTGCCACTTTAATGAAAAATGCTGCATAATTCCAATCTTGACGCAAACGCCTCACACTCCGGATTCCTTTGGCTGTACTACTATAATTAAGGTCTTTGCGAAGTGAAAGCCATGTTAAGAGCCCGTGCTGGCCATTAACTCCACACTTCGATGGCTAAGCACAAAGTGCGACACTCGCACAATGAATACTCCAAAATCCAATGGAGAGTGCAGGATTAAGTGAAGAGAAATGGAGATGGAGATGGAAATGGAGATGAAGAGCGGCTGTGAATTGTGCACAGCTGACAGTTTTGAAAAATGAATGCTCCGCACGGGCTGTGTGGGCGGTGTGGGCGTGGCCGCCTTGGAAGCCATAAAGCAGCGGAAGTCGCGCCGCGCCGCAAATGTGGCGGAAAATATGGCGTCAGTCAAAAGTCAGCGCAACGCAGCGCGTTTAATGCGCGCGACAGCAAATAAATTGCATTTTGGGTGCAGCGAATCTCCCAGCTACCAAACTGTCTTCCCTCCACTTCCCCTCCCTTCCCCCCTCTGCTCTCCTGCCATTTTTATGTGCAGGTAAAAGGCTAAGTAGAAAACAAAAAAGATATTGCTGAAAAGCAATTTCAATGCACTTTGCACCGCCCGCTGCGAACTCAAACGAAAGGTGCGAAAAGCGAAATGCGAAAAGTGAGAAATGCCAACATAAAAAGCAGTAAAATAAAAAAGAAAAGAGATGCAAGAAAAATGGAATTTATCAGTGTGAAAAGCTAATAAAGCAGCTGACAATGAGACGCATTCAATATTAACAATAAGAATGCGAGTGATTTTCTTTTTAAAGATATTCATAAAAAAATAATATAAAAATATTCATAAATGTAAAGTCAGTGGGAGAGGGTAAAATGGAGCAAACCTGACTGAGGTAGACCCTGTATTTTGGCATGGGGTTGGTTAAGTTGTCACTTTGCACTTTATTATTGATTATTTATTTTTACCTTGATTAAACCTTTCTACATTTCAAGTACAGGGTCTAAGTATGCAATTGAATTGCAAATATATTCATCAAATATTATAAAAATATTCATAAATGTAAAATCAGTAGGAGAGGAGCAAACATGACTGAGGTAGACCCTGTAGTTTGGCATTAAATTGTCACTTTGGAGCTTATTATTGATTATTTTTTTTTACCTTGACAAACCCTTTCTACATTCCAAGTACAGGGTCTTAAAATGCAATTAAATTGCAAAAATATTCATAAATGTAAAATCAGTAGGAGAAGGTAAAATAGAGCAAACCTGACTGAGGTAGACCCTGTATTTTGGCATGGGGAGGCGTTAAGTTGTCACTTTGGAGCTTATTTAGGAGTATTACTTTGACAAACTTAAAAGAATCTTTTTACATTCCAAGTACAGGGTCGTGAAATGCAATTGAATTGCAATAAAGTATAAAGTGCAGTCATGGAGTATTTTTATTAAATTACGAGTTGTTGTCAGTTCACTTTAATTGCTATGACAGCCAGACAACTGACTCCCTTTACTCCTCTGCCATCCTCATTTTCCTTCCCTCCTTTCTTCCCTCCCTCCCCGCTGTCCCTACACAGTTGTCTCTGTTAAAATTAAGTTGTTATCCAGTTGGAAATATATGCAAATTGTTTTTGGCTCATGTCAGACATAAACTTTTTTTATGGCCAAGTGACATGGAACCCCAGTCTCTGTCCCGCAGCAACCCCTTGACACCCCTCCACCCTCCCCCCATCCCTTTCCTCCTGCCATTTATCTAGCCAACACTTTCGTCTGGCGCCGCCACCAAAAAAACAAAACCAAATTCAGATGTGTGTGAGTGTTTGAGTGTGTGTGTGTGAGTGTGTGTGTGTGTGTTGATGATGACGACGTGTTCACGTTTATGCACACTTCGTGTATCCCGGAATCAGATAAGTTCAGCTCCTCCTTCCTCTTCCCTTTCCCCTCTCTTCCACTTTCTCTCTCTTCCTCTCTCTAAAATAATTGCAAATCATAAATAAGTTGAGGCTTGACTTTAGCCCGCTCGACATTATTTAGTGGCAACAATGGCGACAAGCAGAGGCAGCAACCTCCCCCTCCAACACCCCTCCACCCACCCAGTCACTGTTCTAGTTCTGTCTCCCTCCCTCCCACTGCGCGTGCTCCCGTCGATTTGGCCGAGAGTGCAACTAACAGTTAATTAAGACATTCGAGTCGCCGCTTTACCCACTCTACCCCCTCCCTCCTCCTTCCTTTCCTTCCTCCTCCCTTTCTGCTGCAGTTCGTCGCGTGTTTTGCCTTCCACTTGTTGTTGTTGTTGTTGTTATTGCATTTCTGCTATAGAGTGTTTATACCCATATATATATTCATGTTCCATTTCTTCCCCCTCCCCTCCACCCCCCTCTCAGCTGTAAGTAATACTTACAAGCTTCTAATTGAGCGTGCGAGGGTCGCTTCTAATTATCGCACGAAAGAGAAACGAACCGAAGCGAACTCAACGCAACTTAACGGTTTTCCATTTCGTGCCTTTGACGCCATTGTTGCCACTGCATTTACAGTTACTTAGCTCTCCTTGTTGTTGTTGCTTCTGTTGTTGTTGTTGTTGTTGTTGTTGTTGTCCGCACTGTTGTTGGCGACATTGGGGCCAAAAGGGTTTCAGCCTCGGCCGAAACATAAATTAAGTTGTTGCGAATCTGGGAAACAGTTTAAAGTCGCGGGAGTTGCCAGACTGCGCGAGGATGGGAGCGGAGAGAGGGGAAACTTGTGGAACAACCCGTGTGCCAACTGCCTATCCATCTATCCATCTATCCACCGATCCATCCATCCATCCATCCATACATCCAAACGGCGAATCAACTTCATTACCGTATGTATGTATGTGTGTGTGTGTGTGTTAGTGTGTGTGTGTATGAGTGAGTGTGTGTGTGTGTGTGTGTGTATATGTGAGCTAGAGTGTGTGTGCAAATTTCCTGTTCTGCTTTTTACGGCGGCACGTAATCAAATTAAGCAATTACAGCTCTGCTCGCTGCCCTTCCCCCTTCCCCTGTCTCCCTGTCCTTCCGTCCCCCCGTCCTTCCATCCTCCTGTCCCTCTGTCCTGGAACCGCATCCACATCCCTTGATTACGGGGTAGCTCCGTGAGTTTCGTGTAACTTCAAGGGAAAATCAACAGTTCATGGGAAATTGGGGAGAAGGGGTAAACGGAGGAATTGGCACCCGACAATCATAACAGTAAACGTTCCTCTGCTTCTTCTTCTCCCTCTTCTCCTTCTTCCACTTCTCCCAAATGTGTTTAAGAACTTAAGAACTTCCTCAAGTCGAATCTTCACTATCTCAGAGTTATGATAATAATCGCTTGGTTTACGACCAACTAATCAACTGTACATCAGATCCAGATCCAGACCCAGAGGAAGACATGGAAACCCGTTGACTTATGGATATTTATCAGCCGTGACCAGAGACCGCGCCCATTTCCAGCCCCCTTTGACCCTTTAACTTCCCCTTTGGAGTGGACAAACATGGCGAACATAACTCAGAGCTGCTTTGAATTGGGATTCGGCTGTAACCGAAATGTTTATGGGTCGCTTGGGTGCCTCGAATTCGATGGAACCATGTCGCCAATTAGCAATATTGAATTTGGGCAGGGGAGGATAAAGGACAGAGGATGGAGGTGGGAGGAGACAATCCGTTCGGTGTTAAGCTTAAGGCCTTTCCTCTCTATACACGCATTGGGTCAACGCGAAAGTGTTTACTCCTCTCTACTCTCTCTCTCTCTCTCTCTCTCTCTCTCTCGCCGCTAATCGCTTGGCTCATAAGACCCTAAACGCGCTCCTAATTATAACTGACCACGCAGCATTGCAACTCGGTTGCGTTTCCTCCATTTCCACTTCTACTTCTGTTTCTGTTTCTGTTTCCATTTTCATTTTCATTTGTATTGAGTGAATGGCTGAATGGGGAAAACTCTGAATGGGAAAAGAGTCGAGAGACGGGACAAGGCAGACACTGTTGAAGACTCCCCCACTGACCTAATGGGCCATTTAGCCAATTGGGGTTAATGTCTGAGGAGGAAGGGGGAGAGTTAACGCCTTTTTACTGCGACTCACGAGTCATTGATGAATTTTTCAAAGGTTTCGTGCGAACTCAGCTCTCAACTCGGAAAACATATGAACTCACTGACTGTCTGGCAACTGGGCAACTTTGGGACTTCAGGAGATTCTTCTTCTATTCGTGGGCTTCATCTCTTCATTCTCCCATTTTCATATTTTGCTATTTATGGGCAAACATTTTGGTCACGTCGATGGGACGTGCGTATTTTTGGGTAACTTAGTCATGAAGTTGAAGTTGAAGTTGAACGAGTTGGAGTTGTGGGAAGGAAGGGAAGTGGGGAGGAACCTTTGTCTTAGGCTCTCCTAAACTGCAATCTCCTCCAGTCGAAATCTTCGCCTGTTCAGTCTTCAACTTGTTGTGTTAACTCGAGAGTTCCCTCATCCTCATCCTCCTCATCCCTTCTGTCCATTCCTCCACTCGTGTTGATTGGAATTACGATACCATTTGAGCCCCATTTAAGCTGCCGTGTCAGTGCGTGAGCCATCTCTGCTGACCAGGCCAACTGCAGCCGTCACTTACACAGCTTAGTCCTTGTCCAACAGGACACAAACAACACGAATGACGCCAGAGCTCTCAATTGGTCTCTGCCCATCGTTGCATCGAGACTCCAATTGCAGGACAGAAGAGGGGAGAGAGGAGAGAGGGGGGAATACAGATACAGGGTGTCTTTGATTTCAATTTGTCAATGGTTTCAGTTTTAAACTGACATTCAGAGTCCAGCTGAGATACTGCGATGTCATGTGGAATATCAAACTGTAATTGGAAGCCACTGAAACGGGCTGTCTGCATCCGAATCCGAGTCTCTCCTCCTGCCACATCCACTTCCACTTGTCTAAGGACTTGTTATGGTTACAGGGACTAATCGAGGGGTTGGTGCGACTTCCGCTTCCACTTCCAATCCGCAATGACAGATTGCTCCATGGAAACTCGCATATTAATTGTGGACAGGTCTCAAGAACCCGAAACAAAACTCGTTTTCATCTCGACAACTTCTCTACTCCATCGCAAGTCTCATGTGGGAATTGACCCGACAGCAACTGTGTCTTGCATCCCTCTCTATACGTCACCCTCTCTCTCTCTCTCTCTCTCTCATTCTCTTCTGGGTTAAGTTTCAGTTTCAGTTGCTTCTTCAGTCAGATTCATCGTGTTCATCGCTTTGTTCATATTGTCATATTACTGGTGATTCCACTGACTCCAATGGATGCTGACTGGTGTTCCTATCTCATCATTCATCATCTGTATCTGGGTACAGTGAGTCCTCTGACAACGACTCTTTATCAGCTAATGCTTCGCTTTATTGAGTTATGGAAATTTGCTGCGTTCATTGAGTTCCTTTCTCGCATAAAACAGGATATCGACGAGGATATAGATGAGGATGTAGATGAGGATATAGATGAGGATGTAGATGGACTGCCTGTTCGGACTGACGGGCAACCACACACATATTTTCCAACTCACTTCATCCAAATTCAAATATCGCCGCTAAAAAGCGTAACCATGTTGCCATCTCCCTCCCTCTCTCTGTCTGCCTCACTCGCCTCTGTTTGTGCAACAGCCGCATCCTGTCTATCATCAACAACATCGTCATCATAGTCATTGTCATTGTCATCCCCAATCCTCCCTTTGGTTCCCTTTTACGATCGAATGCTAATAAAGTCGGCGCCAAGTTGCATAATTCAATTACATCCGATGTAGACGCATAAAACTAAATCAAAGGAAAACAAAGCGACACGCTTCATTTACTTTAGTACAGCATCCACAGTCCCCTCAGTTACATCCCCAATCACCAGTCTCCATCCTCATCCCATCCCCATTCCCATCCCCATTTCCAGAGTAGTGTCTCGTCCTATAGCTTTTTCAATCATACGAATTTGGCACTATTTTCAGTCTCTTCCCAGACAAATAATAAAAACAGTCAGCTAAGAAGTTCTTCTTATTCCTTTGTCCCCCTTCTTCCCTTCTTCCCTCTCCCCCTCTCTCCTCTTCTCCATATGGGCAGATCTTTCATATTGCGACTCTTCTCATCCTTTTGGCCCTTTGCCCATTCCCAATCCCATTTCCATCCCCATCTCCGACTTTTGATGGCTTCTGCTCTTGGCAAGCAAAGTTTCCCGTCGCTTCCGTCCACTTCCCCTCCCCCTCCCCCTTCACTCCCTCCTCAGTTTGTGGCTCAAAGCATCAAACAATTTACCCGCCTGACTTTCGTGGCTCGCTGCGTGTGTGAAGTTCGTTCTGGCCAAAAGGAATAACGTTAAAAGTGATTGTCCTGAATGATTGCCATCCATTTCTCTCAGTGTAGCCAACTTGGCCTTGGCCTCGGGCGTCTGTCCAACTTGTTGGCGCATTCTGAATTAGTGCCAAGGAGCATAACATAAAGTGTTGGCCCATTATTATCCTTCGGACTTCATAACTTCAACCATAAAAATCTCGATTGTTGGATCTCAGTCTAAGTCTAAGGATTAAATCTGATTAGAGATTGGGATGGGAGACACTAAAATCAAATTGTGAGGCATAAAACGAAGTGCAGTTTGGCATTTGCTTTGGGCCAATTTGCGGGCTGTTGGCCAATTGCAAGTGCTGCCAATGCTTCTCCAATAATTCTCCATTTAGCGATGCAATTAACCACTTGAAAATACGTAAGGAAATGGGAGTTGAGACCTGGCAACTGGCCAAGGGACAAGAGGAATCTCCGACAGGGGAATAAATATCAAATTTAAAGGCATTTCAACAGCAACTCCTCCTCAGGAATACCCCTCTCTTCCCTCTCTCTCTGCTCCCTCTTTCTGAATTTCCTGCTTCTTTCAGGACATCGGAAAAGGGCTGACAATGAAACGAAGAACGAAGCGTTGCGGCAATGAAGGAAATGCCCCAAAATGTGGCAGCAAATCGTTCAAGGAGGAAGGAAGGGTGGGAGGAAGGGAGGGAGGGAGGGAGGAGGCAAGTGTCCGACTTGGAGTTGCCTTTGTTGCGGACTGCGGCAGAGAATTGCAGTCCTGGCCACAGCATCCAATGGACACGAGTTGGACACATCGGATACATCTTTTCCATTGTTGCACTTTTCACCAAATATTTTATATTTGATCTGCGAATCTGCAACGATTTGTAAAGAGGCCACGACTTGACAGCTATTCAGGGATAACTGAAGCCTCCGATAACTCTGCACGAGGATAACTCTGGAGTTGGCAACTCTTAGCTCTGTCCGTGTCTGTTGTGAATAGTTTTCACCCTCAGCCTCTGTCTGGATTACTTTCACGTGGTAATTTGTCCGGCGGCAACAGGACACAAGTTTTTATAGCTTCGGAAAAAGGAGGAAGGAGTTTCGAAGGCGTGTCACGTGCCCATTTTGTTTACATGCCGCATTAAGAGGATTCCGTTTCGTTTTATTGCGATTTGATTCTATTTTCGTTTGGTTGTTGCCACAATACACACAAACACACACACACACAGACACACACACACTTATAAAAGGGGCAGCCACAGATCGAGTCTCACATATTTGTTTTTATGCTCTTTCCCATTCGCATTCGCATTATTATCCTCTACTCCATTTCTCGGGTTACTTTTCACCCCTTCCATTCTCCATCCCTTTTCAGGGGGTTGGCGTGAACTTTGCCACTTCTCTGCAGCTTTTTCCGCTTAGCTGCTGCAACTGCTTAAGCGTCTGTCATTCGTTGTTGTTGTTGTTGTTCCTGCTTATTGTTATCCTCCATTTCCGAGCTTACCACACACAATTTGTTGCACTTGGGGGTGGTTTAGTTAACCTTTCCTCTTTTCCATGTTGTAGTTGTAGTGGACTCATTATATGGCGGAGTGCTGATAAGTGCACGTCTTTGGGCTTAGTGTTGTTGTGGTTATGCTGGCTGTGCTTTCTTATCAGTTATCAGTTATCAGTTATCAGTTATCAGGCTATCAGTTAACAGTTGCTGTTGTTGTTAAAGCCCCCAAGCACCCCTTTTTTCCTAAGCACTGATAAAAAAAAGGATTTGAAATCCAGATTTTGGTCTCAGAACAAAGAATTTTGGTCACGAAAATGCGTCGAGAACATGAAAATGAACATGAAAGTTCTTATTTTTAAGACCACAAATCTTAGTATAAGAAAGTATAAAACTAATTATTTTTTTAGATTATATCTTAACCAAAAAGTTTTGAATACTCAAGACTAAAAATCTCAAATAAAGATTGAGCTTCTTAGCATTTTAAAAAGAATGAAGTAAGTTTTAGTTAACTTGAGGTCTAGAAATGTCGATATGACACTAAACAACAAGAGTTGCCAATCTCTATCATCAGTCTCTAATGTCATCTTTGAGACGCCAGAACCAGTTGTGAATTCTAAGTCTCAAGAAGTGTATTGTTAAAAAAAAAAACTCAAAAATCTAAGATATTTATTCTTATATTTGGAACTTAAGATTTTTTAGAATAATTTGGTCTTAAAATGCTCTTACATTAAGAACAAAATATTTCAATTTGAGAATTTTATTCTTCTATTAAGAACTTACGATTTTCAAGATTAATTATCTTAGTTTTAGTAGTTTGGTCTTAAAATATTCTTATTTCAAGAGCAATATATTTAAGATGAATGTTCTTGACTTTAGAAAGTGGTGTTTTTTTTTCAGTGTAAGACCCAGTTTAATCGCCTGGTTGTCGCTTAATGGCATTGACTCCAATCTGCAATCTGCCATCTTCCCAGCCACAAATCATGCCACAGTTGCACGTGTAAATGTCATAAACGATGTCAAAGATTGAGCCAAAAAGGGTTTTTCAGCGGCACAGCGTGAAAATTTTCAATTATTTTCAAAAAGTTAAGGTCTGATTTCCAAATTCTTTTGATTTTTGTTGGCCTTAATTAAAAGTCCAAAGTGTCCGCCCCGCTGAGGCCTGTCACAAAATTTCAAAAAGTCTTGGTATTTTTTTTTTTTTTTTGCTATTTTTCAGTGAGTAGAATTTTTTGGTAATGAGGCATATTTGAGAAGCGTTTTTACCATTGGACAATGTAATTGCAAACTAATCAACCTTTTTTAATTGAATTTCTGCAGCTGGCAAAGGTCTCCCTACCCCTCCCCCATCCCCTTCTCCCCCTCCTGACAAATCAAAAAAAGTTATTTCATTAAAAAATTTTAATTGACATTCGTTCTTCTGGCAAATTAAGCTTTGTGTCGTTCAAATATTTCCTTGGCGCCCATCTGTCAGCCTCTTGGCCAGCTACGTTGGCCAAATAACTTTCTGGCCCAAATGAATCAAACTGACAGTTTGCCTCCATTTATATATATCTTTTATTTTTTGTGCAACGTTTTCTTTTTATTTTTACTTTTTTTAGATATTTTGATGTAATTACTGCGACAAGTTGCCCAATTTGCTTAGTTCGGGGCCAACTTTCATCGAGTTCATTTCATTTAATTAGTTTGCAGAATGTTTCTCTTTACTCGACTTCTGCTTCTTTCTCTTCTCCTTCTTCTAGTACTTCTTCTTCTTCTTATTGTTGTTGCTTTTGCTGTTTTTGGCAGTAAGCAGGAAATTGCTTCATTTCGACGGCTTTTGAGTGACAAATTGAATTTGTAGCAGCACAACAAATAGGGCTACTTGTCACAGTCATACACACACACACACACACATACACACATGCATATGTGTGTGTATAAACTGGTTTAGCCCGGCATTGTCCGTGTTTTTCCCTTCCAATGAATCGCAGCATTCGGAATAGGCTCTAAACACAGATTTCATAGCAATATATTCGAAAATTTGTTTATTTCCTTTTTCTTAATTAATATTAAGTTAAATGAAATAACTGCTTAAATATACTTATGAAGATTTTCTAAAAGTTAATGTATGTTCTGTTTTTTTTTTATATATTTTTGAAATAATTTTAAAATTTTTTTTAACTATTTTCTTAAGGTATTTTAAGTCAAATTTAATAACTTATATAATATATTTACAACAAATTTAAAAAAAAAATAAATTTTTGTTCCTCTTTAATAAATATATTTTTTTTTAATTTAAAAATCTTTTTTTTTCTTTTTTCTTAAGTTACATTAAGTCAAATTATTAATTACTAAAATTAATTGCATGAAGTTTTCCATAAAATAAATTTTTATATTTGTACAAATTTGTTATTCTTTTTTACGTTTTTCTACAAATAACTTTGAGTTCTTTTTTACTATTTCTAAAGTCATATTAAGTCAAAATAGGTAAGTACTAATTTAAATTTACATGAAGCTATTCCAAAAATAAATTAATGTTCCTCTTTTATATTTTTAAATAATAATTTTAAAATGTTTTTAACTTTTTTCTTAAGTCATTTTAAGTAAAATTTAATAACTACAAAAAATAATTATATGTTTATTTCCGAAAAATAAATTTTAAAATTTGTACAAATTTATGTTCCTTTTTTACTTTTTTTATACAAATAATTTTGAAATTTGTTTTATTTTTTATTATGTCAAAACAAGTTAGTAATAATTTTAGTGTACATAAAGTTTTCCTAAAAATAAATTTATCTTCCGCTTTTATTTTTTGTAAGTCATATTAAGTCAAAACAAATAACTACTAAGACTTAAAAAAAAAATTAATTTTAAGAATTGTGTAAATTTATGTTCCTGTTTTACTTTTTCTCAAAAATAATTTTTAATCTCTTTTTTACGTTTTCTTAAAGTCATATTAGGTCAAAAAAAGTAAGTTATAATTTTTAATTTCGTCATTTTATTAAATAAAGCATACTACTACTTAAGTTTAATATTGCAAAAATTTCTTTTATTTTTGCTTTCGTAATTTTATTAAGTAAACGTTACTTTTTTCACTTTTTGAATCTAAAACTATATTTAGTTTTCTTTAAAATAAATTTGATAAAATATACTCAATTTCATGAAATTGAAGTTCGAATTCGCATTAATTGCCACAAACTGAGTTAGTCATTCAGTCAGTTGGTCAATTAAAATTGCAACTCGAGCTGAACTCAATTCCCAAAAACAATTCTCGTTCTGCATTAAATGACAAACTATTTGAGTAAATTTCATTAAACAAACTAAATTTGATATGAAACTAAACAATTATTAAATACATCTACTCGATTTAAGCCTAGACCGTAATTAGCCATTGATATTCCCAGGGGGACGTCCAATAATCTGGTTAGCATAAAATAAACGCAATCATTGCTGTCATGGCATAACATATCAGATAATTATCAATAACATATCAGATAATTATCAAATTATGTGATATGTTTATGAGCTAATCGGTATCATCAATAACAAAGTTCTTCTATCTCTCTCACTCTCTTTGCCCTGTCTCTCTCTCTCTCTCTCTCTCTCTCTCTAACTCTGTCTCTTGCCTAAAGATATGCTTTTTTTTCGGGCAGGCCATTTGGAAAAAATGCGCAACAGTTGCATGAAGGGGCAACAACAACAACAGCAACCAGCAAACAATTGTCCTTTCTGCTGTTGCCAATCCCCCCTTAACACCCAATCCCCTCCCCCCCCCTTGCTGCCTTATCCTGCCTTGCCACATGTGGCAACCGGCATTATTCCAACCCCGCTGCGCATGTGCCCACAGAATTGAAGCACGAGTTCAACTTCGTTGGTTTTACCTTCGGCTTTTGCTCGGTATTTTGTCGAGCTATCGTCGAGTTCCTGTTCGTCCTGTTCGTCCTGTCGCCAGTCGCACACAGCTTTCCGGTGCAGACAGTCGACGAACGTCGAGAATCGCGCGGCAGTTTGTTAAGCAACTTAAACTCGAACTTCAACTCGAAGTCGCAACTCGTGAAGTGACGAATTTGAAACTCGCGTCCGTCCAAATGCCACAACTGTAGTTCCTGCTGCCACAAGCCGCAATCATTAATAAACCCCAAAACGTCGCAACTCGTCGCGTTTTCGTCGCGAACGTGCTCGTTGTTGCCACTGCTATCAGCAGCATCATTATCAGTAACAACAACAACAGCAGCAACAGCAACAACAATAGCAACAGCAACTACTACAAGTTTACGTCCCGTTCGCGCTGTTTGTGGCTTCTCGCGCGTGCTGTGGCAAGGACATACCGCCAGCAACAGAAGCAGCAACAAAAACAGAACCTGGCCAGAACCCAACCTGATCTGGCCTCATAACCGTGACTGAGCCATGTTGACAGGCTTAAACAGAGCTTTCAGCGCTTAAATTTCAAGGCGCTTTGCTCATTACACCCGCCCAGAGAATTGTGCGTACAGTGAAATGATATATGAAGTAAAATAAAAATAAAAATGAAAAAATAAAAAGTGTCGTGCGAATTCATTTTCAGCTGGCAGGCAACCAAAAGGATTAACCACGCCCCCAAATCAAGTGCGCCCCTTTTTGCGCTCTTATTGTCTGTTCAATCGTGTGTGTGCGTGTCTGTGCGTGTTTGTGCTTGTTTGTGCGTGTCTGTGCGTGTTAACTGGCCATAAGGCTGTGGCCAAGAGAGCTGTGTCGAATTGCCAATGAAAGGATTAAAAGCATAACATTTCATATCAGTTGACAGTTTGCAGGACGCAGGACGAAGGACGAGGGACGAAGGACGAAGGATACAGGCCGCCTGACAGCTCTTAAGCTGATTGCGTTTTGATAAGTAAGCATTTAATGTGTTTGGCTAAACACTTTTTTCAACACTCCACACACACTCAACACACTCCACACACTCGTCACACACACTCAACACAACACCAGTAAATCGACCCGTGACTAACGATAGACGACAGAAGACGAAGGACAGTGGACAGAGGACAGTGGACAGTGGACACTGGACAGACGACAGACGACCCACTTCAAAGTGAAACTAAATAAATATTTTCAGATTTTCCAATTCTCTGCTGGACCTCTGTGCCGCACTACACTGCGAGAAAGGCTAACCGAGAGTAGAGTTTTAGAAAACTGAAACTGGGCAGAAACGAGACCCAAAAAATGTCTAAAAAAAAAATTATTAATAGAGCCTTTTTATGAGGCATTTGATTTTCACTTTATACTTCTTAACATTTGGTGATATGCATTTATTCCCTTTGAATTTAGACTAAGTGTTTGAAAATTATTGTTTTTCGCTTTGTCGGACTTAAACTTATCAACTCAAAGAGATATTAATTCGCTGAGTATGGCAGAAATGGTATTAAAATAGATTAAAGAAATTCAATTCCGACTAATCTTATCGAAACAGGCCTGAATATCTGATTTTTGGCTATTCACGATGAAATTTGAATCTTATCATGATAACTTGACATTATTTGAATAGTCGCCAACGTAGAGTTTTAAGAATCCAAATGGGCTTTTTTGTGTGCGGGATTGCGGTGTGCGCAAAAATACACAAAAAAAAAAAAAAACAGGGGTGCCACAAAAATCGCTTTCGCTTGAATTTGACATAAATTTCATACAATTTTATCGCTTGAATTTGACTTAAAATTTTTAAGAAATTTATGTCAAATTCAAGCGAAAGCAATCCTGTGGCACCCCTGATAAGTTTTCTACATTTTTTCAAATATGAATTTATCTGTTTTTTGCTATTCAATATGAAATACAAAACTTTAAATGCAAATATGCCTTACATCCGCTCGACCTCTAAAAGCGCTCTATTTTTTTATGATGTGAATAATTTTGATTGAACGATTAACTTAAAAACTTAAATGTGTTTAATGTATATATTTAACTGATAATTGTGACGACTGTTTCAACATATCGATAAAGAATCGTGTGTTTTATTAAAAGAAAAGCTGAAAATGATATAGAAAAATTGGAATGAAAGCTCCCAACATTTGGACTTAAAAGGTTTTGTGCGTACAGTTTTTCAAATTGTTGAAAAGCCCAAAAAAGTTACATATATTTTTGTTGTAAAGAGAGCTTAAAATTCCATCAAAAGCCAAATCAAAAGTTTGACCAGTTATCCGCTTAGGTGACCCCAATATTTTAGCAGTGCATGTTGTTTGCGAAGTGTCTGACACTAATTGCAATGTGCGACAGATCAAAAGCTTGTTTTAAACACCAAAAAGAAGGCAATAAAAATAAATTGAAAACTGTCAATGGAAATGTTATTTTTAAAGAAAGATTTATAGCATGA
Organism: Drosophila subquinaria; assembly: GCA_037043405.1. NCBI lineage: Eukaryota > Metazoa > Arthropoda > Insecta > Diptera > Drosophilidae > Drosophila > Drosophila subquinaria. The sequence continues at coordinate 22,251 of JBAMBL010000444.1, read as the reverse complement.
TAGACCATTTAAAAGTCGAGTGCGTGTATGCCCTATGGCCCATTTAGAGCGTACAGGGTATGCTGAGCAACCGATTAGGCATAAGCGAAAGTAAATGACCACAAAATCCGTTCAAATCAAAAGCGACAGGAACAATAACAACAACAACTGGAAACACTTGAGTAAGCGTAAAAGTTATGCAAATCTTAAGTTGCGCTTGGACAGTTTCCCTCTCTCTCTCTCTCTCTCTCTCTCTCTCTCTCTCTTCGTCCTTCCTTGACACATTGGCGCACGCTAACGCTTCAGTCACGAACGTTGATGGAATGTCTAAGTGCTTGGCCAGGACCTAAATGGGCATGGGCATAATGGCCAGGACAACAATGGCCGGCCAAAGTGAAACTAAATGTTGCCCCAAAATGTATGCTACACATTATTCTTTTTCTTTGCTCCTAAGTGAACGCCTCCTGATTATGACCTCAAATGGAAAAAAATATGCATAGATTAGGCACGCTTTTAGCGCCTTACTTTTCGACACGACTTTCGACTCGATGTTTCAATTAGCTACACCCAATAAAAAACTTAAAGAGGCCATCACAGTAGGGAGAGTAAAAAAGAATATCCATAATATGAATATTGTCATTGTCTGGCTTTGTTATTTGAGCTGAGATTTTGCTTGGCAACTTGGCGAAAATATCATTTTAATAACCGAAATGACAGTCATAATAAATCAATGATTATTGCCCCATTGTCCTCGAGATTACCGAGCTCACATTTCACAGCTTTAAAATGGGTCGTTGAGTCGAGTTGCTCGACATTTTTATGGCATTCACCAGATACAGATACATATAGTATAAAAGCTGTAGGGATGTGGGCGGTTGGAGGTTGGAGGTGTGTCCTCCTCGCTGAGCTGCGAATACTGTCACATTGTCTTGGCCATAACCATAAATATTCCATACACACACAGACAATAGACAGACAGACAGACAGACAGACAGACTGCAGACAGACGAGTACGCAGCGTTTTGAGTTATCGAAAAGTACTCATAAACCATAATTGAGACTGTTTCTTCATGTGAAATGATTGCATTTGATGCGAAACGAGAAACGAGAAACGAGAAATGCAAATTGCATTTTAAGCACCTTTCAATAAACGTTTATTATTCAACATTTTTCTACAACAATTGTGTTAGGGATTGACATTCGTTATTCGATTTAATTGTTATCTTGTTTAGGCTATATTTATTATTTTGAATTTGTTTTGTAACTTGAATTTAAATTTGTAAAAATATTTGAATGCAAGAAAATTCTTCAAACAATTCTAAGAGTGACTGCAAAAAAAAATTTTCAAAAATATTTTTGCTAGTTTTTTTTATAATTTTTTGAAAATCTATAAAATGACTATTTATCCTCCTTTTCATACAAAAAGCGACATTCTAGCAATTTTCAAAATATTATTAAAAATACTAAGAAAAATATTTTTTAAAATTTTTTTTTGCAGTTTCTCTTAGAATTGCTTGAATTTTCTTGTATCAAAATATTTTTTGTAAAAATCGAGGAAAAAATAAGAAAAAAATACACTTTTACATAAATTCTAAATATTCCATTAGTACTTAATGGGTTAAGGAAATTTTTTGTGTCATTCAAATGGAAAAGAAATGATAAGATTATTTTAAGAAATTTGCATCAAATCTTTTGTGCTAAAAGTATATTTTATTTGAGTAACTTCAACCACATATACTTATTTCACTGGGTGTACTATTATTACCTATCATCCTACTTAAACGCAACAAGATCGGACAAATAGAAACGTGGTAATGGCTGATTTAAGCTTTCAAGCAATGTAAGTGCCTAAAAGCATGCAATAAAAAATATTTTTAATTTATTTAAATAAGCAACGGGTATCTTAAAGTCGGAAGCTCGACTATAGCCTTTTCAGCTTGTTTTTTTTGTATTTGTATTTTAATTGGAGCTTTGTTAGGTTTTAGTGCAATTGCAAAATTCAAACGCATTTTGCAGCCTTCAATAAATGCAGCATGTTCATAGAAAATTTCACAAATTGTCAATTAGATTGCAACAAATTAAGTGGCAACCACAGCGGAACCAGCCTGAGTTCCAGTGCTATCCCCATTTCCATTCCCGTCCCTTCCTCTGTCCCAATCTCCTCTCTCATTTACGATATTTACTACACATGTGCGACGCACAAAGTACAAATTGTCCCTCTCCTGCCCTTTTGTTTTATCCACATCCACATCACATATGCCCTTCATCCGCTTCTCATCCCCCCTCAAACCCCAAATGTCGCTATGCTAAAATGAAACCAAATCGCAATAATGGCCTCTGCTTTCTGCCTTCGGCTTTCCCCCCCAAAGTCCATTGCCCTGGTCCCAAATGTAAATTAATTGCCTGTACAAATTAGCCAACTCGACGAACATTTCGTACATTAGGCCCAGCACAAATTGTTCACAGCAATGGACTCTATAAAAGTACGCATATCTCCCTAATTTTTCCGCACTAAATAATTGCACCCAGTTGGTTATAATCGTTTTCCCAGCTAACAATATATGCGTACCAAAGGCATTTAAATTAAGAACACAAATTCCAGCTTAATTCTGGATAATAGTTTTCAATAAAAGCTTTATTAGATTACCAGTGATAATGAAAATATTTTGAAATTTGAAGTTGTGAATTTGTCAAAGTATATATTATCATGAAAGCTTTCAAGTGCTTTCAAAGCTGTTTGCTTTTATGTTCAAGATGAAAAGAGCTTTTTATAAACTGTTGTCAAAACCCAAAAAAATGATTTTTAAAAACCTATAAGAAAGAAGTTTCTTGACCAAAAGTAAGCTTAAAGCTATCAAGATCTTTTAAAGTCAGGGAAGACCATTAAATAGGTGAAACAATAAAAAACAATCAGCTAAATAGCTTTAAACAAGCTAAAAGCATTTAATTGACTTCAAAGCTGTTTATTAATGTGAATTACAGTGAAAAAATATTAATTGTTTTATTTTATTATTTATTTTATTTTATTTTTAATTTAATTTTTTTTATTTTTGTGTTGTCAATTAAGCAATTCGTTCAACACTTTCTTTGCTTTTAGTTATTCGAAAAGCTTTCATGTGCTTTCAAAGCGGTTTGACATATATGTTAAGGGTGAAACGAGCTTTTATTAATTTTAGTCAAATCTCAAAAAATTTATTTAAAAAACTATCAAAAACAAGTTTCTTGACTAAAAGTGAGCTTAAAGCTTTCATGCGCTTTAAAATGGAGACCATTGAATTGGTAAAACAATAAATGGACACTTATACTTGAGTATTAAGCTGTTTAGTTCAGCTAGATGCCATCAAAGTATCTCTGTACTTTACTTTTCTTTTCTCCAATATGAACATGTTATTTTAAAAAAAATTAATAATTATCTGTTAAGCAACTTTGAGCTATCATAAAGCTTTTAATTGACTTCAAAATTGTGATTGAGGTGATTAAGTGAAAATATTTATATTTACTTCTTTGTTGTCAAGTAAGAAACTTGTTAAACATTTTCTTCGTTATTTGAAAAGCTTTCAAAGCTGCACTTTCTCTTAGCAAATCCGTAGAGCTGAATAATATTACAAATTCACGGAATATACCTTTTTAATTGCATAAATTAGGTACAGGTATATAGCCAGCATTTTGACCAGGCCAGGTAAACAGATGCAAATGTCGCTCGTTATTTTTAATCAGCCATCAAAATATACATATAGCCGGCAATTTATCTAGGCCACTGTGGGAGTGCCAAATATTTTCCACTTACTCGAATTTTAATTTTGTACGCATTTTCATATAATTTTTTTTCTTTTTGCTGTATTTTGTAAAATGTTTACGGGCATTTAATGAAGTCCCTGTTGTTGTTTTGTTGTTTGGTTGTTTGGTTGTCTGACTTTTGTGTTATTGAAACTGGCGAATAGTTGAAATGTTGTTGCGGACAGACATTAAAGTTAATGAGGCAACTGCGGCAGCATTTTCACCGGGGGCACAAATCCATAGAACAACAACAACTGTGGCAGCTGCAACACGATAGGGGCAGAGGGGAAAGGGGGCAACTATTTGGCTATATAGTATATATAGTAAATGAGCAAAGTGCCTGGGGGCATTGCAATGGCATTGAGTTTACTTTGAACAGCAGGAAAGTCTCGAATTACCCCGAATAGATTTCGGGCGGCAGTTTAATAACCACGGCAATGTCCCGCTTTATTTATGCCCGAATCTGTTGCCAGTTTATCATCATCAGCAGCAGCAACAACAATAACAATAACTGGGCTAATACAGCCCTCCCTCTCTCCTTCATCCCTTGCCCAACTTGTCTGCAATTGAAGCAAAAGCAATGCCTTCAGGCTCTTGGCAACATGGCAGAGCAATTGGAGGAAGTCTACAAAATGCGAAGTGGGAAATGGGAAATGGGCGCAAAAACTCTGACTGGCATTTAAAGCCGCCTGTTTTGTGGGGGTACACTGATAAAAAAAATGGATCTAAAATTAAGATTTTGGTCTCAGAACTAAGAGTCTAAAAAAAGCGTCGAGAACATGAAAATCTTGAAGTAAGAAAACACATCTTGATTCTAAGAACATTTCAATTCAGACCAAGTTTTTAGTTTTAAGATCATAAATTCTTATATTTTCAAGACCACAAATCTTATTATAAGCATAAAACTTATTAATTTTTTATGATTATATGTTCTTATTTATAGACCAAAAAGTTTTCAATACTCAAGACAATGAATCTCAACTACAGATTAAGCT
>JBAMBL010000444.1:0-12500 GCA_037043405.1 Drosophila subquinaria | reverse complement strand
CTTTCATACACTCCCGATAATGCCGCCTCTTGTTCGCAGGTTTTCACAGGAATAGATGCAACAAGCGGTATTTTGTTTTGTTGAAGAAAACTTGCCAATATTGTTAAGCATCTTCCAAAAATCATTAAAAAAAATTAGCGATGAGATATTTGACATTTTTTTTTGCAGTCACTCTTAAAATTGTTTGAATAATGTTGAAAAATAGACTTTTACAAAAATTCATGATTTTCCATGGATACTTAATGGGCTACAGAAATTTTTGTATCATTCAAACGGAATTTAAATGAATAGAAGATTAAATTAAGAAATAATCTGCAACAAATCTTTTTTTATTATACAAAAATTTGTCAAAGTTAGGGGGTATAAAGACATTCATTTACTCTTACATCGCGATTGATTCATAAATTGTGAAATATCTCGTTCGTGATGGTATTAAACTCGTTTCAATTGATTTCATAGTTAAAAACGATAAAATTTAATGCCTATTTTGCCATTTAAATGGAAAAAATACTACAAAGTATTTAAGTGTGGCATTGTATAACATAAAAATACATGAAGTTGCCAGATGTTTTTAAAAAGCTAAAATTACGCCAATTTCGCTTGGAATGTAGCTATAATTCCCTCTACCCGCTACATTCTACATTTTATCCCGCTTTTGCCAGTTGCAACCCACTAGATCTTTCGGGAAAATAGCTAAATTGGCAACACTGGTTGCACACCCTTACGACACCATTCCCAACTCCAAAATCCCCCTTTTAAAACTGTCTGCTTTCTGTCTCTCTCCAAATAACATCACTTGCTTTCATTTACTCAATTGCTTGTCCTGATTTACGCTATGAATTCTGTATGAAAAAGTCCTTTTAATTATGTTCCCTTCTACCATTTAACGTATATTGTAAACTGTAAATATAATTTCAACGATTTTGCTTTCCTGCTTTTAACGATACTCATATGTCGCTCAACTTTGTGCTGTGCTAAAGTGACGACAACATTAAAATTAAACAATTTTGTGCGCTTTTGTGCAAAATGTTACGCTCTGCTTTCCATTTCGTTACGTTGTCCTAGTAACAAGCAATTTTCATCTTCGTGTTGCCAGCGACACCATCAGTCAGGGCGGACTTTTCTCCACTTTTCCCCCATTTTCCAGCAGTCGACTGGCCCATCAGAAAATCGCTGTGCAGAAGCGCGTAAAAATGCAATTTCAACAAGTTTCACTTTGATGTGCACATTTCTTGGGTCCCCTTTGGAAAGCAGCACTCTTACTACTCCCCCTTTTCACCGGCAAATTTGCCTTTAAATTAAAAGTAAATGCAAAAGAAAATGATTTTTAATGAATAGAAAACAGACGCAGCAGTAAAAAACGACATAACTAGGGATCGAAACTGTTTTCTTTTCCCAGCTGTTTCTTTCTTACTGCCTTAAATTCCAAACTTGACTCTGATTCCAACTTGAAAAGACTGTGAGGTGTGACATAGATACTCGTACACAGAAAAACAAAACCGGGATATTTAGCCCGAATTCAATCCGAAACGATGTCAGAAGTGGGGTAATCTCGGATTTTCTTAAACCAAGTATGAAATACTTGATTTTTTCAATTCCGAATTCAATCCTGAAATTCTCAAATTCAGGCTAAAAAATGTTCGTTAATTATAATGTTTTTAGTTACATTTAAACTTTTGTTTTTATTTTTTTTTTACGTTTTTTTAACGTTTTTTTAACATTTTTTTACGTTTTTTTTTTAAACGTTTTTTTAACGTTATTTTTTAACATGTTTTTTTTAATAGATGTTTTTTTAAAATTTTCTTTTTTAAAATTTTTTTATTTTTACCTCTTTTTTTTTTTGATTGACGCGGGGAATCGAACCCAAATTTGTTTTCAAACTGGAGTCGGCGACTCTAACCATTGAGCCACCGGACCGGTTTAAATGAGAGAGGCCGAGAGAGAATTTTCCTCTCGCGCTCAGCAAATGTGTATTTTCCCATTTTAATCCCGATACAGGCTTGATTATTCAGCTTAATCCTGAATACATACTTAAAAAATGCGAGCTTAAATTAAGTATTTTATACTTGATTTTAGAATGGCATTTTTTTTCTGTGTAGAGTAAGAAAGGAAGAGAGAGAGAGTTCAAAAGGTAGCAAGATAACTACAGTTAATGCGCGTTGCAATCCTCCTAATGACACTAATTATCCTCTTAATCTTTTTTGCAAATTATGTGCCGGCTTTGTCAGAGCACGACACGACAGTTTTATCCCAGGGAAAACCTTGCTCCCAACCCGTTTCCCAAATTCACGCTATCTTTGTGGCTGCAGCGTCACGTATGTGCGACAATTGCAGGTAGTGGTAATTAAGGTGCAACAGGGTGTTCACGAAACTCACTCTGGGCCAAGACTCAGACTCATAAAAGGAGGCAGAAGTTTTTGCCAGGCGACGGCAAAGTTGCCACTTGGCAATGATATTAAAGATATGATAGACAGCCAAAGTTCGACAAAGGAAAGGACCTGCAGTCGTAACCGGGTTGAGTGTGGTTCTTTGAAAGAGGAAATATTAAAGGTTCTTGCTTTAGGCCTACCGCACACTGGCGGCTGAAGGCAGAACTTACAGTTGAGCTAATCAGCTCGAAAAAAACAAACACACTGCTTGTTTGTACTGAAAGTTGAGCTGATTTATCAGTTTAGTTCTGAAATTTATCGATTCTATATACGAATGTCGAAAAAACTTTCCAAAATTAGGAACCCAAAATTAGGAAGACAAAATATGAAAAAACAAAAATTGGGAATACAAAACTTAGGTCAGTTTTTTCAATGTACATATAAACTGTATCTAAGAAATAATTTAAAATTTTACAGTAATTTCTATACATTTTACCTCAAAATATACACTAGACGGCATTTTTATTTTGACAACCTTAAAAGTTAAATTTACTCGTAATTTGAACCTACTTCATGTTCATTTTGGCATCTATGGAAAGGTCATATCAATTCCGTTTGAATGATACAAAACTTTGCTTAACCCATTAAGTACCCAATGAAAATTTTTAAATTCTTGTAAAAGTCTATTTTTAAACTTTTTTCCTCGATTTTTTTCAACAAATTTTTGATGCAAAAAAAATCTTCAAAAACAATTTAAATAGTAACTTCAAAAACAATTTTTCAAAAATCTCTTCGCTAGAATTTTTTTTTTTTTTCTTCCCCATTAAGGATTCCTAAAATTTTATTCTTGGTTTTTTTTTCTTCTATTTTAAAATTCCTTAAAAAAGTTTTGGAATTCGTATGAGCTACCGAATTTATCAGCTGGCCTATAACTTAGCTGTAGTTCAGCTTTCAGCCGCCAGTGTGCGCCTGGCCTAAAACTCACTAAAGAGGTCAATCGAAAAGTTGCAAGTCCTTTTTAAGAGTGAATCACATCCGTTTCGAATCAGAATCAGAGTAAGAACTGAATTAATTAAGCTTGTCACAAGTGCATTTCGCTTTCAATTTGCCCTACCTGTTTCGCTTCCTCTACCTTTTAACGTTGTTGTCCTAGGACAGACAAGCCCAGAACAGAACAGAACACGAATTTGGGGTTAAGTGACATTGTCCTTTTCGTGTGTTTGTGCATATTTAATGTGAGTCACTTTGAGGTTACGTTTGCTTGTGTTTTTTATGTTTAGACTACCTTAAAGTATGAATAAAACAGAGAAAACGAAGGCAGTTGCAGCTTTTCTTGTTCTCCTTTTCTGTGCAGTTTGTCAGCGGCAAACGGAAGCGAAAGTAGCACAGTTTGAGAGCAGCTTGAAGAGCTGGCAGCTCAGCGGGGTGCATAACAATTTCGGATTCAAAAACAAAATGAAAGTGTTAAGGAAAACGACAGGGGACAGGGGTGAGGGAAGGACCTAGAAGAGCCAAGGAAAAATGCTTTTTCTTGTTCTGTAATTGGATTTCAAATTGTTTTAAGAATCGAGCGAGCGAACGAGCGAACGAACGAACGAACGCTTTCTACCCAATCTTAAACGCATACGCGTTCTGCTTCAAGCCGGAAATACAACATTCAACATCCGGCGCAGACAATAGACACATAGACAGAAGAAGAAGAAGAAGGTCTGGGCCTGGCAGTAAAGTTGAAGAGAGTAAACAGCATTTGCGACTTTCAATGCAAACTAAGGCCAAGACAAGCGCTGAGGCGGCTTAGCCTAAACCCGGGGAGTAAATGATGCAACATAAAGCAGCAGACTAGGAATAAGTTAAGGGAGAAGGGCAGAGATGGAGTGAGACAACAATGAAAGCGGATAAAGAAATTTAATTTCACGTCTTTTTAACTCGAACATCTTCAGCTCGAAGGGAAGTTGCCAAGTTGGGGAAGTTGGGCATTATAATGCTCCCTTAGCTAGTTAGAGTTATTACGACTTGGATGATGATGAAGTTAAAGTCTCGCCCTTAATCGATTTAGACTACACTTGACACCTTTTAATATTTGTTTGCACCCCATCGAAGAAGGTAACCTGAGAGCCAAAAGCCAATTGACGACCCTTGAATTGGCGACGGATTCCAATTCCATTATTGCTCTGACTCGGAATTTTGTTTGCCCTCGTGTCGAGAAAATCAATTTCCGTTCAAGGTGCACAGATGGAGACTGGTGCCGTCAATTTGCGGGCAAAGTCAACACAAAATGCACAAAGTTTCGCACACTGTAACAGAAAATCCTCAGATTAAACCAAGTGGGAAAGGCTATAGTCGAACTCCCGACTATAGGATACCCGTTATTTATTAAAGTAAATTAAAAAAAAAAAAAATTGCATACTTTTAGGCACTTAAATTGCTTAAAAACTAAAATAAGCCATTACCACCTTTCTATTTGTCCGATCTTGTTGCGATTTTGTAGGATGATAGGTAATAATAGTAGCTAACGTTAGTTAGTAAAAAAAATCCTAATACCTTGAAAGCTTCGGAAAGGGGGGTGGCGAAAATTTGAAACAAACTTGATCTGCGTGGGGTTCATAGAAATCTGTGTGCCAAATTTGGTTGCTCTAGCTTTTATAGTCTCTGAGATCTAGGCCCTCAGACAGACGGACATGGCTAAATCGACTCGGCTGTTGATACTGATCAAGAATATATATACTTTACATATATTGCAACGAACACAATATCCCCTTTTACTTTTGAGTAACGGGTATAACTATTTTGTGGGGCAGGTGGCAAAGATGTGTAACAAAGCAAATTGTGGATGAAACTTTGGCTGCACATTTCTCGATCTCATTGTGCTTAATCCTTATCCATTGCAGGGCTGGAGGCGGACCTGTTCTATGTGCACGAGGGCGCTATCAACACATACGCGATGCACTTCACGGTGCCCGTGCCCGCCGATGTCCACGAGCTGGAGTTCTCCTGGCAGAGTCTCATCGCCTATCCGGTAAGACACGAGACGACAACTCTCTCTCTCTCTCTCTCTTAAATGCTTTGCAATTTTACTTGCAGCTGCGCTACACAATCAGCATTGAGTACGCCAATGACCAGGATGCACTCGGCACTCCGACGCTGAGCATTCCGCACAAGGGTCTCGTGCCGCAGGAGATCGAGTCGTTCCTGGTCTATCTGCCCTGCACGGGCAATGCCTCGTTGCAGCTGCCCGTCAACGTCAACATGGTGGTGCAGGGACCGCCCCGTTTCAACGACACACGACTCCACTTCAAACGCACCAAGATCTGTGCCAAGGGTAAGCTTACAATCTCTGTCCCCTGTTCCCTGTCACTTGTCAGACTGCTCATCATTGTCATTTGTCATCTGTCCTCTGTCGTTTTCTATAGGCATTTCACCGGAGCCCAACCAGTCGCCCGCCCCCGCCCACGCCCCCTCGCAGGGCCCGGCTTTGATGAGCGCCGCCGCCTGTGCTCTGGGCCTGGTCCTGGCCGTGGGCCTTGTGGCCAGCATGATGTATGTGCGCGCTCGCAAACAGCTCCGACAGGACTCGCTGCAGTAAGTCCAGTTCCAGTTCAGTTCAGTTGTTGATGGCACCCATCGCACTGTGGCTCGTTTCCCGAAATCTAGTGGCAAAAATCAGCTTTCGAGTTGTTCCGTTTGAGAAAAATGTTTACATTTTTGAATTATTATTATTATAATGGAGAAACCTGCACTGCGGGTTAAGAAATGGTTGAAGTATTTTATGCAGAAGGTCTTATGTTTTTAAAAAAAATTTGTTGTAGGCTGCGGAGCTCGTCAAAGTTCAAAAATCTTTCTAAAAAATGCCAAGTGAGAAATTTTACGCTTTAAAAGGGCAAGTTTGGCGTAGTCCATCTTTGAATTGAGCTTAGTTTTCAAAGCTTTTTTTTTGTATTAAGCTTATTTATTTATATTCATATAAACAAAAAATGTAAAAAAAGAATTCTTTTTTTTTTCCTTCGCACCTATTTTTTTGGTTTCTTTTTGAACTTTCGGTTGACTTTAGGAAAAAAAGGTCGGGAGTGCCGGAGAGTTTTACTTTTGAATATGATTTTGTATATATTTTAGAAGATATTTAAAAAAAAAAACCTTGCCACAATTGGCATCTCCAAAATTTATTTTGGTTTTAGAAAAGTAACATACGGTATATTGCATAGCAGCCTCTTGTCCGTATGCAGTAGAATTTGCCTTGCTTAGTGCAATTTGTCAGCCATAGGTTTGACTGTGAGGAAAATATCTGTAACTTCTGAACTAGATGAGATATCAGGTTGAAATTTTAAATATATATATTTCCAATACATCAAAGATATTTTTGAAATAAAAATAAAAGTGGGCGTGGAAAATACGCAAAAATACTTAAGCATCATAAATTAAAAATTTCTTAAAAATTTAAAAAAATATATAAAAATAAAATTCAATTTTTAAATTTTTGATACAATTTTGAAAAGTATAAATTACAAAAAATTGTGTATGACTGTTAACTTACGCCCTTTTTTAGTGCCACGCCCACTTTCATTTTTCTTCCAAAAATTTGTTTGAAGTACTGGGAATATGTATTTCAAATTTCAACCTGATCATTTAGTTCAAAGTTACAGATTTTTTCCTCGAGTTTTCGGGAAACGATCCACAGTGCATCGGCTGATGGCGCCCATCAATTCAATTATCCCACTGCTCATTACATCAACTCTCTCCCTTTTAGCACCAGTTTCACCACCGCCGGCTATGGCAGCCATCAGAACGTGTTCATTCGCCTGGATCCGCTCGGACGACCGCCGAGTGCCACCGGCTCCTATGCGACCATCGCCAGTCTCAACAAATATCCATCCGACTCGAAAAAGTCCTGCAGCCTTTTCGATCGTAAGTCAGCACTGCTTTCCAAACCTCTCAACTACTCAACTTCTCAACTCTCTGCAGGTTTTAGAGGCTCGCCCACGCCCACACCGTATGCCACCGCCCTGCTGCCCATGGGCGACCAGACGGGGGAGACCATTTACTCGAAGCCCGAATCGGTGTGTCCCTCGAGAATATCCTACTACGCCTCCTCGCAGCTGACCCAGGTGAGTCCGAGTCCAAGTCTCAACCCCCTGGGGTTGATTTGCACCCCTCAGGTAAATCAAAGCCTTTGATATGTTGCGACACGTGGCAGCCACAAATGGAAATGAATCCCGTTGAAGTTCAGGCCGTTGTCATGGCCACCAGACTTCAACTGGCTTCGATTCCAATTTGTTATCCCCAGTCTATGATTGCTCCCCAGGCTATTTCCACAGCCCAAAACTCAACGAAGATAAAAATTAAATTCTAATTTATATTTACGAGCTGATAAAGCTCCTGCCGAGCGTTAAACTCGAAACAAGAGCCATTCATAAATATGGGACTACTCTGCTCTCCTCCATCCAGTAGAGATTGCCACCTGCCGAGGGTTGCTTTGGGGGGCAACTCTGTAGCTGGGGCAAGTTTTGCGTGGCACTCACGTACTTCAAGCCATGAGGAAAGCGACCCACAGACACAGTGAATTATGTAGATACGAGTGAGTGTCTGAGTGGAGTGAGTGTGAGTGAGTGTGAGTGTGAGTGCTAGTGAATGAATGGGGCAGCGTGTGAGTCTGTTTAGATAAGCAGAATGTGCTTCACAGTCCCAGACAGCAGCATCCATGTCTGTGTCGCTATCTTCATCCTTGCCACTGGCGATTGCAATGCTGGAAATTAGGAAACCAGATTAAAATGGAACCACAATTGAGGAGCAGTTATCAAACCTCAAGAATAAACAGTAGACGAATCCCTTAAATTAATGTTTAAGTTTTTATAAAGTCTTCCCTCTTTACCATCTTTCACTCTCTCCCTTTTTTAGCTTTCCCTCTGTTTCTTTTTCCACACAAATTTAACTTGTTGGTCTTGGCAAATCTGTCGCAAATTAGAATAAATTATTTAGCAGCTTCTTTTCTTCTGTTTTTCCTGGTAAACAGTTCACAGACCCAAGCGATGCCATCGTTTATTTTTCTCCTAGACAACGCGACAATTCCCCCACTCCCCCATATCCACTCTTCCTTCTGCCATCGCATGTTTGTTGAGCCCATTTTCGTCACCATCTTCTAACGCAATTTCCATCGACGTTTAATTAAATATTCAATTTCCATGGAGACTCCTTTGGATTTTTATTTGATGCTTATTCCTTGACATTTTTCCGTCTCCTTTGGCCCCTTCAGAGTTATTTCTCCCTTCCCCAGATTTCAGTTGTTTGTTTAGACTTCAATTTTATACTCATTATGGCAACGGTTTCGAAGCAATGGCCCGAATGGAAGGAACTGGGATTCAGATACATGGATTCACTTAGCTCACTTCATGGACATGTATCTGAATGTAGCTGCCAAGAGTCGAGAGCATAAACTGAATTTGCTGCCAAAGTGAAGCCCCCAAATTGGAGTCGAGTGTTGCATATGTGTGTTGTCTATGGGTTTTGGGGGCTGTTGGCCATAATTATTGTTGTTCTCATGATAGGGAGGGAGAGACACTCATTTAGACAAACAATTATAGCCAAGTGCATGCTCACTTGTGTGGAAATATCTCATTTCATGTGGATATGTTGGGGGGTCTGTTTTCCATCCCGCTTGCTTTGGCTTCTATTAAATCAGTCTATAAATGTTGGCCAAATTGCTTTAATGTGCAGTGAAAGTTTAACTAACGACAGCGGGGACAACAACAATTACACCAACAGATGGTAGAGGAGGAAAAGTGTATGAAAATGTGAGGGAAAAGAGGGAAAAGGGGGAAGTAAATAACAATAAAAACAAGAGCAAAACAGAAGCCAGACTACAGCTGTTGAAACATGACTTTGTGCTTGTTTAGAAACACTTGCAAAATATTATTGCAGCAGTAACAACAAAGAGGGGGAGAAAGGGAAGGGAGGGGAGAGGAAGGGTAACCACTAACCGCGTTTAGACGGACCCGAAGCTAGGAAAACTACAACACAGACACCAAGTGTCGAGGAAAACGATGCAAACATTGAAAGGCATTAGGATATTGGATCAGGACTAAGCTCAAGGATAAGAAAAGGGATAAGGGAAAAGGAAAGGGGAAGCGGAATGTGGAGTAACTGCTGCGGTTGAGCCAAGAGTGAAGAAGAAGAGTGTAAGGGACAAGGGAATGTGCCACAAAGCAACTCAACATGAGGTAGCAAACTGGAAAAGTGCCTAAAGAGAAAGAGAAAACGGAAAGACGAAAAGACACACAGTGTAACATGGAGAGAGATTAAAGCAAAGAGGCTAGAAATTAATGCCAGGGTTGGAGTATTTTATGGGGATTACGAGACGGATTCGTGCAACATGAACAGGTGCTAATTAAAAATGTTGTCGTCGCCTCATTAAAGAAATTTGTGAATCAGCCTGCAAATGACGCGCGCAGCATGAGAAAAGTTAAGCCTATGCCTGAAAAGAGACATGAAAAGGTAAGGGAGAAGGGCAGTACAGAAAAGGTAAGGGAGAATTGGAGTACAGAAATGTCCCCTTCTATTTGGGGGATAACTTTGGGGCAACACGTACGCCGTTAATGGATTTCCCACCGTTGTGCTTTTGATTAAAACGCATTATTTACATTTGCGCCACTATTTTGTACTCCATGGAGAGGGCAGCAAATTTAATGTGTTCCGGTTCAAAATAAGGTCAGAAGGGGCAGGGAAATCGTCGTTTGCCATAGCTTGACAAATAGCATAGAGTCAACTCCATTTGTGCTCAACTTTTGCATTTCTTTGCTCGGCAATTTCGTTGAATTTTCCTGTCCGGATAGAGGATAAAGGCAAACTACGAAAGCGAATGCTTTTGTCTGCCATTACACTATTGATTGCTTCCTTTCAGCCGCAGTTGGACAAACTCAAGTCTCTGCTGCAATTCCCCAGCTAGAGAGAGAGAGAAAGAGAGAGAGCGAGAAAGAGAGAGAGAGAGAGAGAATAGGTAGAGATTTGGACAGTTGCAGTTGCTTCTGTGGCTTTCACGCCAGCCACTTGACCAAATGTGTCTGTTTCTCCGCTCAGATTTCATTGCGGTCAGTTACGTTAATGTGTCCTACTAAGTATACATATATGTACACTACTGACCAAAATAATAAGTACACTCTTTTTCTTTTAACTATACAAGCTATTGTAAGTCAAGTCTTCACAGTACAAAAAATATATTTGGAAAGGACGTTTAAGTTCCGTTTGAATGATGCAAAACTTTCCTTAACCCATTATGTACCCATTTTTACAACTTTTTTCGTAGATTTTTTACAAAAAATGTTGTAACGCAAAAAAATTCTTCAAACAATTTTAGGACTGACTGCAAAAAAAAATTTTCAAAAATCTATTCGCTCATATTTTTTAAAATTTTTTCAAAATTGCTAAGAGGCACTTATTATATGAAAATGACAAATAGGTGCCTTTTAAGCAATTTTCAAAAAATTTTAATAAATACAAGCGAAGACATTTTTGAAAAAAAATTTTTCCAGTCACTCCTAGAATTGTTTGAAGAATTTTTTTGCATCAAAACATTTTTTGTGAAAAATTTTAAAAAGTAGATTCAAACGGAATTTAAACGACCTTTCCAAATATACTTTCTTTATTGTGAAGACTTGACTTACAATAGCTTGTATAGTAAAAAAAAGAGTGCTCTTATTATTTTGGTCAGTAGTGTATATAGAAAGTTTTAGTGTGGTAAAGAGGCAAAAGTTGGAGACAGTTTCTGTGCCTTAAAGTTTGCATGAAGCTAAAATATTTAAAATTGTCACATTTATTTCTAAGAGCTCTCAGAAACTTTAGGAATATTATTGAGCAAGTAAATAAAATATAACTCTGTTGAAATACATTTAAATCCAACTCAATGCTTTTTCTTTTCCTTAAAAAAAGTCTTATTATGCTCAAATTACTCAAGTTTTCAAACAATGCTTAAACATTGAATCAAACACATTTAAATCAAATTTGAATCAATGGAATTGCGTTATTCAATCGAAGTAACTCACTGTAAATTCTCCACGAAGTAGGCGCTGTGGTGGGCGTGGGCGTGGCCTGTAGCACGCGATGCCTAATTGAAAGACAATTACCTGTAATTAAATGTGCGTATAAGGGGGCGTCACGTTTAATTGGAGCCTTTGGCATTGGCTTTTAAAGGCCCCTTTAATTATGCATTAGACGCTTTTGAACCTGCTACTTTTTGTGGTGTCCCAAAACAAAAAGCGGAGCCCAGCCAAAAGTTACCAAACTGTTATTAAATGCAGAGGCAGCAACCAGACAGAGAGGGAAGAGGAGAGGAGAGGGGCAAGAGGGATTGTCGGTTAGACAGCCACACAAATCGATCAGGCATAAATCAAACGAGAATTCAAATTAGTTTGCCAGCCAATTACAAGGCTCTGCAGCAGCCAAATGCGAAATTAATGAGACTTTGCTCAGTTGCGAGTTGAGAGAAAAAGAGAAAAAAAAAGTAAACTTGAAATTCCAGCGCTGATTAAAGAAGCAACAAACTTGCCTGACAGCTTAATTGAAATATAATTGAGCCCCGAAAAGCAAAACGAGCTCAGGTTGACGAGACAGTTGGCTAATTTAAGTTCATTTGGCAGTCGTTTGTGCCTCGTAATGCCAAGGTGACAGGGCGTATACGTAATATTTTGCAGCACTGTTTGTTGCTGTCATTCTGTGCACCCGTACAACTGCAACAGCAACAGCAACAACAACAGCAGCAACATTTGCATATTTGCAACTTGTGTCAAGCAAACAACAATTCAGGCTAAGCACAGTGGGGCGGGGTCTTAGATTATGCGACGAAAATATTGTGTGTAGAAATGAGACCAACTGAAAATTGAACCTTTAACGAATCAGGAGAGTCTGCTAATAGGAAACTTGTATATTACATTTATTACATTTTATTTTTAAATTATAAAAATTTTACAAATCATGTTATTCTTTCAAAAATTACAATTTTATGTTTTTTTTAATATTTATTGCCCATGTGTCAAACTTATTATTTATTTATTTATTATTTATTTATTTATTCGTTTATTCATTTATTTATTTATTCATTTATTCGTTTATTTATTTATTCGCTTATTCATTTATTTGTTTATTTATTTA